>JAGFNQ010007393.1:0-57582 GCA_024364735.1 Boesenbergia rotunda | reverse complement strand
GCTGTTCTAAAATCCTTAACCTGAGTTTTTAGGGAGGAGTTCTCCTTTTCAAGTTTTTCAACTTGAGTAGGAGTTCCTTCCTGAACCTTCTCGGTTAAGGGTTTAGAGTCAGCTTCCTCTTTCAGGAGTTTTACTTCCTGTCGGAGGGTTTCGACCCGGAGTTTGGCTTTTGCCAAATCTCGAGAAAGAAAAGAAATCAATTCAGTTAACTGTAATCTATTAAAACCAGTTACCTTAATTTCTCCGTCTTCTGTGAAGGTCAGCTCGCCGTCCTCTTGTTCTGATTCTGATTCTGTCTCGACTTTATCTGAGGCGGTCAGAGCTAGGAGGTTGGACTGGGGTGCCTCTTCTTCTTCTTCTGAGGAAGACTCATCCCAGGTTGCTTGCAGTGCCTTCTTTCTTCTCGTCTTTTTAGTCTCCTTTAGGTTAGGGCACTCTGACTTGTAGTGGCCCTTTTTCTTGCACTCGTAGCAGGTCACATTGGGCTTGCTTGCTGGTTCAGTTGGTTCGTCCTTTCTTCGGCCGGTTTTTCGTTTGTTGGTTCGGTTCTTCAGCTCCTTGTAGTAGCTTCGAGCGAGCCGGACCAACTTAGTTTGATCTCTTTCTTCTTCTTCTGAATCTGAGTCTGAGTTAGATTCGGTTTCAGGTTCAGGCTTCTTCTTCGTTGTTCTTCCAGTCTTGCCTGCAAGAAAAGCAACACCTTTCTCAACCATATTGGTGTTAGTTTGTTCGTGCAGTTCTAGTTCAGAAAATAATTCGTCTAATTTTATTTTAGAAAGATCCCTAGAGACCTTGTATACATCTACCATAGATGCCCACAAGGTGTTTCTAGGGAAGGCGTTTAGAGCATACCTTATTAGGTCACGGTTTTCAACCTTGTGACCTATTGTGTGAAGACCGTTCATTACCTCTTGGATTCGTGCGTGGAGCTGGGCTGCTGTTTCATTGTCGGCCATCTTGATAGTGTAGAGTTTGTTTAGTAGCAGATCCCGCTTGCTGATCCGAGTATCTGAAGTCCCTTCGTGTAGCTCGATCAGTTTTGTCCATAGCTCCTTTGCACTATTGAAGGGGCCCACGCGGTTCAGCTCTTCCTTTGTCAGCCCGCATTGTAGGGTTTGTGTCGCTTTTGCTCGGCTTCTATTTTGCGTTTAAGGGAGTTGTCCCATTCGGAGTAGCTTTGCGGTTGGCCTTCGGGGTTTTTGGGGATCTCCAGACCGGACTGGATGATGATCCACATATCCACCTGAGTTTTCAGGTGGACCTCCATACGACTTTTCCAGTAAGAAAAGTCTTCTCCACTGAAAAGTGGAGGTCTGGCGGTGCTGAATCCCTCTTGCATGGCCATTGGATCTATAACAAAAAACTAACAGAAGAACAAATTTTCCAAGACTAGGTCTTGGATTAGTAGCGCTGGATTAGGAAATAAAATATCGAGGGGTGTTGCACCAACCTCGATTAACAAAAAAAATCGAAAAAAAATATTTAAAAAAAATTTGAAAATCCGAAAAGAAATTTTCAAACTGGTGGTTGCACCAAGTTTGAATAACCCCGCTCTGATACAACTTGTTGGATCGATAGAGTCGATAGAGGGGGGGGTGAATATCGACAAACTTTTCGAATTTATGGAAAGAGTAATTTGCACAGCGGAAATAAAGAAAACACGCGAACACAGTATTTTTACTTGGTTCGGAGCCTAGGTCGACTCCTACTCCAAGGCCCACGATCGTTGATCGTTTACTTTGGGCAATTCTATATGAACACAAAATCAGTTTACAGAAAGAGATTTACAAGTACAGCACTATAAACTTTTAAACGAAATTTCTTCTGTTACCGACGTCCGGTTGTAGGTTGACTTTCTGGAGCAGCAGGACGTCGTTGCTCGAGTTGGGCACTTTCTGGAACAAGGTGTGAGCACAGAAGAGTATGGAAGCTTTGGTACGAAGATGATTGTTGAAGCTTGGGGTCGAGGGGTGCTATTTATAGCACCTAGGGCGCCCTGAACGTCGGGGGCGCCCTGCCACGTGTCAGCAGATCCGTGCTTCGCTCGGTCAAGCGTTATCCCACCGCAATAGGGATGAGGTTTGACCTCTGGGGCGCCCTGGTCGTAGAGGGCGCCTTGGCTGACTTCTTCCGCGCAGAATTCTCGGCTGTGGATAAAGCTGGCTTCGCAGTCTTGGGCTTGGAGGCACCCTGGCTGCTGAGGGCGCCTTCGCTGACGAGGGCGCCTTCGCTGCTGAGGGCGCCTTGCCCAGTAAGCAGCCGAAGCTCTTTTTACTTTGCTTGGTTTTGGTTCACCTTGAGGGCGCCCTGGACACTCAGGGCGCCTTACTCAGCTGCTGCCTCACTCCTTTGAGGCTCTCTGAGTTGCAGACACACGTTCCTTCGGTCCTGCATCCAAGGTTAGTCCAAAACACAATAACACAATTATTTGTTTTATACAGCCTTAACTGTCTTGGTTCTGACTTTGGTCTCCAAAATGGAGTCCTAGGTCGAACCGACGCCTACTGTTCCCTCGACGGGGAACGCGTCCTCACCTACTCCTCTCGGGAGAATTTACCTGATGCCAACCGCTCCTTTGGTTGGACTTTTGCCTGACGGTCCTTTGTCAGGGCTTGGATGCCGAGCTGTCCTTCGCCCGGTGCCTAGCAGTCCTTCGCTAGGTCTTTTGACTCTGGCATTCCTTCGCCAGTGCCTAGCAGTCCTTTGCTAGGGCTTTTGACTCTGGCATTCCTTCGCCAGTGCCTAGCGGTCCTTTGCTAGGGCTTTTTGCCCTGGCATTCCTTCGCTAGTGTCTAGCAGTCCTTTGCTAGGGCTTTCACTGCACACTAGATTAACTTGTTAGAAAATAAGAAAGACTTAACTTTTGACCTATGTTGCCATTATCAAAACACAGGTTTGACTTAGGTGCATTCTGCACCAACAATCATTACTAAGTGAGGCAATCAAATCCTTGCCCTCCCCTTAGTAACAATGAGCAGGAGACACTCTATAACAATCTTGTACAGAACATGGCTAAATGGACTCATGGGCTTTCCATCAAAGGTACGCTCAGATTCATGCCTATGTCTTCTAAAATAGTGCAGATGAATCTGATCGATGGTGACGTCTGGAAACTCAAGCGGCTCAATAACGTTGGGAAAATAGGTATTAACATTGTTTGAAGCATGACACTCTAAGAAACTAGCCAAAATCGGAACTGTGAAGGGGATGGTAACACCGGCCACTCTAGACTCATAAATATTATTTTCTGAATCAATACAAGTCAGATTGACATAGAACTCCTTGCATAAATCAATATTGACATCATGTTGACAGTATACCAGTTGTTCTATGCCAAAGTGAGTGACCATCTCTATAATCTGAGGTGTTTTTTTCCTGAAAATAGGCTTTGTTTAAGTACTGACAATGCATTGGGACAAACTCATTCTCTTCAAACCTCTTTTTTACATTCTAAGCTCCTAAATATGACCTCTTGTGGAGCTTGCGGACCTGGACGAGATGAACCTTCACCCCTAGATCTCTTAGACACAACCCTAAGATACCAAACACATGCATGCATACCAAGATACCCCCCCAAAAGAGAAAATACCAAAGAAAACATAAACAAAACATCATTTTAGTATCAAAACAAAGTTTAAATGGAGAAATAAACTTTAAATCATGATACCTCTTTGCTAATCTTTTCATGGTGTTGATGTTGAGAGAATGGCTTGAAGAGGAGAGGTTTTAACAAACCCTAAGGGTAGATCGGGGTTAGAGAAGGACTTAGAGAGGGATTTTAGAGTTTAGAAAGGCCTGAGGACGAAGGAAGAGCTTGGGAGAGGAGAGAGTCGCTGGGGAAATCGCCAAAACCCTAGAGTTTGGCTTCCCTGGCGCGCCCATTTTCTTTTATAAAACCCGCGTCCCAGTCGACTGGTAGGAGGCTAGTCGACTGGGAAACCTCACAGAATGTAATTACAGTTGGAATCAGTCGACTACCCTAGGGCCAGTCGACTGGTAAAACTTACAGTAGGTTCCCTGTTCTGAACCAGTCGACTGCCCTACTGGCAATCGACTGATACTGAGTTTTTCAGTTTCCAGTCTGAAATTCAGAAAGTCCTAACTAATTCCACAAATCTCCAAGAAATCTGAAATTTCAAGGAGAGATTTGTGGATCCTATATCTGCTTGGGAAAAATATAATCTTAATCAAAATCACCCCGAATCCCAAGATTGCTACAAACTTCAAGTTTCTCTAAATTGTATCATGAAACTTTTTCCAAAAGTTCTAATTTTGACCTCACCTTGATGCTTCTCCCCATACTCATTCATAATTCATTCATAGCATCAAGTTATATGGTATTTAGGCATTAAAACCAATTTCTCTCAATTAACATCCCAATTTCTTCCTTTTACTCTATAATTCTCCCTTTAGTATGTCAATTCTCTAGGATTAAGACTAGTCTTAGCCTTTTAAACCTCTTGGCACACCCTATAGTCCATCTAGTTTTCTAGAAGGAGACCACCTGAGATCCATTGACCATGGATCCCATTTTGGCTCCTAGAGCTTTTCCTTGAGCTCCTAGCCCTAGTTACCTCCCCAGGTAACTCTTCCACAAAGGCAAGACCACACCGGTGCTTCTTGACCTTCTACTCTCACTCTCTTAACCCCATATACCTTATGCTTGGTCAATTCCTTTTCTTTTTCTTAAAATGGCTTTTCTTTGCCATTTCTAACATTTTCTCTACCATAGTTATAGGGCACCCTTGAATATGTCATTTTATCAACATTTGCCTTCCTAGGGTGGTATCCTAAATCTGGTCTACCATTCCTAAGAGATTTATCTTTTTGCATCACACTTGTCCCCTTTGACCCTCTAACGATTCTATCTAGGTTTTTCTCTAACTTATCAACTTTTGCTCTCAAAACTTGATTTTCCTTTTCTAACTTCCTAACCTTAGATTCATTAGACCTAATTTGATCATTTCTAGGTTTGCCCACTTTTCTAGGCATATTTCTCCCTTCCTTAAGGTTTATGCCTTGGTCCTTAGTCCTAGAATAACTAGGTTTATCATGAAACACAGAATTTTGAGTATTTTGGCACGCAAAAGGGTTTCTATTCCTATCATGATATTTGAAACTAAAATTGCATTTAGGCAAACAATCATTTACATTTCTAGCATTCATGGAGGAGTTTTGAACATAAGTAAAATTAGGGATTACCTCCCTTACCCGTGTAGCTCCCCCTTGATGTGAGCTCCTCTTTTTCTTTTCTTCTTTCTCCCATTTCCTTAGATGCTCCATCTTCTTGAGCTCCTTACTCCTTGGACACTTTGTATGGTAGTGCCCTAGCTCCCCGCATGTGAAACACCTAATTTTCCTTCTTTTCTCCTTTTAAGCTTTCTCATTCATACAACCCATATTAGAATTTAAATGAATAGATTTAGGCTTAGGAATTACCTCCTTTTTACCTAATGGACACTTATCCTTGTAGTGCCTCTTTTTGTTGCAACCAAAGCATATGTTATGCTCTTTTGATTTAGCTTTGGTGGAGGTGGAAGTCTTTTCTTGCTCTTGTGGGGATGAGGGTCTCTCCTCCCCCTCAACCCTTGATACTGATACTTCTTCTTCTTCTTCTGACGAGATGAATCCTTTTTCACTTGATTCCTCTACATCACTTGATAATTTTCCTTCTCTTTGGTCTTCTTGGACACTTGAGCTTATTTCTTTGGGCTCTTCTTACGTCGGATTCTTATGTACTTCTTCCAATTTCGTCCATAACTCGTAGGCATTTTTATACATCCCTACATCACTCAAGATATTAGTAGGCAAAATATTAACCATGATATTGACTACCTTTTCATTGGCCCTTGCTTGTTCTTGTTGCTCCTTGGTCCAATACCTAGGTTAGAGTTTTTTTCCATGCTTGTCCTTAGGGGTCTCGAATGACTCTTCTATCACCATTACACACTCCCAATCCATGCCAAGCCACATCTTCATTCTAGCTTTCCAATAATCAAAATCTTCATGCTCATACGGTGGTGGTGAGTTTATATCTTCCCCAAGTTTGTCTTCCATCATTCTTCTTCCTCTAGTGTGTGCTCCCTCGGCGGTTAGTCCAATCAAGAGCGGTCCTTCGCTCTGAAACCAACTGATGGATCGTCTTGGCGTGCTAGAGGGGGGGGGGCTGAATAGCACTTTCTCGGTTGAATCTCTACAAGGTTGTTAGCGCAGCGGAAACAATAATATGCAAAGAAAATAAACAATGCTAACAACAAAAATTTACTTGGTATCTGATAAGCATCGCGTGTCGTACCGCGAGTATCAAATACAATTAAAATATCAAACTCCTCTAAACTAATGTAGCATAGAGTAACTCGAGTCGTCTCCCAACGAATGTAGTTGGTACATGATAAATCTCAGGATCGTATATTATTGCTTTTGGATTTTTGAGATCAAACTGGGGTTGAGATTTGAACTTTAAGACTACAAAAAGAAATAGCAAAGCAGGTATGAGATCTAGTTCTAATTAAAGAAAGACAATGCAGATAAGGAAATTTAATTTAACCTAACTACAATTGCAGCAAAGAAAAGGCAATATGAAAGAAGCATTCAAGAAATAAAGCATCAATGAAATCTAGACATGGAGCAAAACCTACAGCATTAAAGAAATCTAATTTGACCTAACTTAATTGCATGTAATGAAGTACAAGAACATAAAGCAATGGGAAGAGCAATGCAGAACAAAAGTTAAACAACTAAGAAACATCACAATTGAAAGTTTTGTTCTAAGAGACATTTAACCAAACACAAGATAGGCATGTTTTAAATGGCTCCAAGTAAGTGCAAAATGAAATGAGAAGATCCATCAAATACAAGCTTTTAACAATCGAACACATAACATTCAACAATTAAGAAAAATCAACAAGCAACCATTAAATTGCAAGGTTGGCTAATGAAAGGAGCTGCTGGATCGGATGAATTGCTGGAAATGAAAGCTTTGCTGAAATCTGCTGGATCTGCTGTGAGGAACTGACTGTGAAGAAGAAAGACTGCTGGAAATGGAAGAAAGAACTACTGGCTACTGCTGTGAAGAACTGCTATGAAGGGTGAACTGCTGTAAACGAAATATGAGAAGATGAAATCTGCTGGATGAAGAGCTGTGAAGGAAATGAACTGCCGAAGAAAAGAAAATCTGCTGATGAACTAATGCCGAATCGAAATTGGAAGAGGTGGTGGCCGGATGGTGAAGGTGGATGAATGCCTCACAATACTGCCATCTCACAACCCGAGAGAAGGCTGTGGAGGAAGGTGGAAGATCGAAGGTCGTCAGCTAGGGTTTGAACCCCGGGCCCTAGCTGTGCGATCCTTGAGAAAAAAAAAGAAGGTGGAGAGGAGATGAAGTGTGTGGATTCTCCGGTCGGAGGCGATGAAGATGGAGAAGATCCGCCGGCCGGAGGAGATGAGAAGAAATCGCCTTGGAAGAAGAAGCGTGAGAAAAAAAAGATGATCCGGAGATGAGTCGAGTCCGCCCTGGTTTTCTCCCTGGCTGCGCGTGGGTTCAGCGCTTGGTTCGGTCCGGCAGTTTGGTTCGGTCCAGCTCGAGTTCGACCCAGCTTGAGTTCGGTCCAACAGATTGAGTCCAGTCAGCCAAGCCATTGGATTCACTCAGCCCAGCATTTGAGTTAACTAGATTGAGTCCAGTCAGCCAAGCCAGAGTTCACAGCTCAGAAGAGAATTAACAATGGACGGTTGAGATCGATTTGACTTCATCCAACGGTCGAATCTCTTCAGATCTGAACCAAACTCCACAGATCCCAATCAATGGTCCTGATCTACCTATCCTCAGCTCGGATTAACCAGATCAGTGACGGATGGTCCAGATCTTCCTTTTTCTTGAATGGATGGTCTAGAACATCTTGAGCTTGATCCAACGGTCAGATTACTTCTGATCTGGCTGAAATTTTCAGATCTTGATCTATGGTCATGATTGATTCTATCTTGAACTCGGATTGACCAGAAGTTGACCGATGACTCAGATCTAGCCGTTCTCTGGAATGGACGACTCCTATTAATCCGATGCTTAATCCCTTTGATCTGGATCCAGTGCTGACTCAAGTTTGACCCAATTTGATCTAGGTCCATGATCATTTGAAGCCTACAAAATGATATTCAAATTTAGTGCCAAAAATATCCCACATATACAAAGATTTGAATTAAAAGCCAAAATAGAGGAAATACATGAAACCTAATACAATTGCAAACTTAAGCATATAAAATGTGGATCAACATGGATTTTTAGAGACAAAAATAATCAATAAAATGATGGTTATCAAACTCCCCCATACTTACTCTTGGGCGTCTCGCACAAGCCAACTAGTAAACTAAGGATGTATCCCCCTAGATTATTCTCAATCATAGTTAGAAGCAATTGAAAGAAAATTACCTAAGGTTATCAATTCTCAAAAATCTATGCTCAATGGACTAGAGACTTGTCCTTAAATCAACAACTTAACATACTTCATCCATCATGACTCATTGAGATGAGTTTTACAAAATCCTTGCAAGGGAAGTTCTAAAGTGACTATCTTCCTAAGTTCTACATTTTTGATGAAAAGTGGAGCTCTCTCCAACACAACCATGGTTCTTGCACTACCATAGACTTGCTAATTATCTACTCTCCACCATTATTCATGAATTGGATCCACACCTACAAAAGCTTATTCAAACAAGTTAAAGAAGATATATTCAATGATAGAGATGAAATAGAAAATTGAGAGACTTGATACTTATGACTCACGATAAAGAAAATAAAGAATATGATATGACAAAAAGATATGGTAAAGCAAAGAAAATAATATGAGAAGGAAACATGGAGAAGAAATATAGCATGATAAGAAAATATGAAAAAAGTTAGGGAAAGTGGAAGACTTGGACACTCAAAAATGTATCCCAATGCACTTTGCCCATTTCTTTTGAGTTATCTTGCATGTATCATGGTTGTGGTGGAGTAGGAATTGAAGAACTGCGAAAATTCAGTGTGTCAATTATTTTCCAGCTGTTTTTTTTTAAACAGCTCACACTTTTTTTTTCTTCACTTGGCACATTTTTGCTTCTAATGATAGTATGCTTACATCCTCCCCCACACTTAAACTTTTGTCCGTCTCGGGCAAACTAACATTAAGAAACATTAAGGTATTCAAGTCCATGCAAAATATTATTATGAACAAGAAAAAGAGGGAAAGGAACTATGGAATAAGAGTGTATCAACAAGGAAATTGCAAAAACGATATAAGAAAAGAAACAAAATGATTTACCTCTATAAATGTGGTCCACTCATAGAAATATAGCTTTGAAAGAACCTAAGCAAGTTCTAGAGTACAATCACATGTGTGTATCACAAACAAGTTGGACAATTCCTCACTAGGTGAAAAGAATTCATCTCAATTCATCAATTTAGAATCCAATACTAAGAAGTACTCAAGCAACCAAGAATTTTCATCCAATGACTCAAATCCTAAGTTTTGACAACTAAATTTAATTTGCTTTCAAAGGACTCTAAAACGATATAAGAAAATCTAGATGGATACATTTATTCCTAGTCACGCAAGAAATAAAATGCCAAAAAGACTAACATGGTATCTACAATGGCTCTTATGCATTCTACTCTATTCTAGCATTTATTAGCAAGAACTAATTTGAAAAGAAAGATTACTACTTGAAAACATGAAAATGATATTCACAATGAAATAGGAGGGTAAGAAGAAAACAACTCCCCTACAAATAGGGTAAAGAGCACGTAGCATCCATCTTGGGAGAATTATCCTCATGTGATCAATCTCGTAGTAGACAGATTTCTCCCTTATTAATTTTGCACAAGCATCTTCCGGTGGTCGGAGACGATTAAGGTTCAGAACCCACTTAAGAGGTGAAGTGCTACTGGTCAAAATAAAAGCAACTCCTCCCTCTTGATGCTTTTTGGAAGTCCTTCCAGGAGGTTGAAATCTGTTCAGACGGAGCACCCACTCCAGAAGTCTTCAAGACACTGCAAAACCATGTAATACCTCTCTCAAGCGTGCAGGGTAAGAAAGAAGTGTAATACCATCAATCTCTATATAAAAAGAATCGAGGTATGCATCACATCCAATGAAATCTATCTTGGGTACCTCTATTAATTTTTCACCGTCAATATCTGCATAGGATGTGTCCAGTAATTCATCAGAACAAATAACATCAATACTAGGTACCTCAATGGAATTTTCACAATCAATTTCTAAATAAGATGTAGCAAGACATGCATCACAACCAATGAAATCAACCTTGGGTACCTCCATGAGTTTTTCAAAATTATTTCCTACAAAAGATGCATCAAGAAACTCATCACAATCAATGAAATCCATTTTGGGTGCCTCTATTAGTTTTTCATCATCAATTTCAGCATAAAATGTACCAAGAGATTCATCACAACAAACAACATCAATTTGAGGCACTTCTAAAAAGTTTATATAATCCATATCTACAAAAGATGTATCAAGTAATTCACCACATTCAACAAAATCAATTTCAGGTGCCTCTATGAATTTCTCACAATCAAATTTTACAAAAGATATATCCATAAGTGTATCACAAGCAATAAAATCATTTTGAAGTGCCTTCGTTGATTTTTCCAAGGACATGAGAGGAATACTTACCTGATCATGCTGAAGAATACCTGGAGGTTCTACAAGAGTAGATGTAACTGTGGTCCCCTCCTGGTCAAGTACAAGCTCCACTTCAGGTTCAGGTTCTGGTGGACACTTAACTGAAGCAAGTGATTCTTGGGTTCTTGCTTCCACCATGCAAGTCCCTACACTTTCATTCTGATCCTCTGAATCTTCTAATATATCAAACAATGTTGGTGGTCCCTGGGGCTCAGTGCAATCCCCTATACCTGTGGATTCATCTGCAATGCATGCTTCATCAACCATATCTGCAACAACCATATTAGAAAAGTTAGGATCATCAACAACTATATCATCACAAAATAAAAGTATAGAATGATCCTGTAAAGTTTCAGAATTGAATTCAAAACTATCACAAGCTCTGCTATCAATCTCCTCCAATGCCTCTAAACCAGTAGGAATGGGTGATTCTTGGGGCTTAGTGCAATCCCCTACACTCTCAATCTTATCCTCTGGATCTCCTGATACATCAACCAATGATGGTGGTCCCTGGGGCTCAGTGCAATCCCCTACTACTATGTCAAGTGAAACATCATCAGCGATAAACTCTGCCTCAACAACTTCATCTGACATATCCATGCTAATGCTAGGAGTATCCTCTCCATGCCCCTCAGAATTAAAAGTGGTTTGAGAAGATAATTGTCCTGATCTTTGGGCTTTTATTTGATTCATTTGATTAACCAATTATCCCATTTGCCTTTCGAGGTTTTGTATGGCGGGATAAATATTACCCTGCTGAAAAATATTACCCTGCTGTGATTGTTGGAATTGGGACTGTTGGGGCTGATTGTAGGGCTGAAATGGTTGTTGAAAGGGCTGAAAATTGGGCTGGAATGATGGTTGAACTTGTTGAAAATTATAGCCTTGAAAATTCTGATTTTGAAGTGGGAATGATTGTGGTGAAGATTGAAACTGAGTGGGCTGAAAACCTTGATTTTGTGGCTAAAAGCTTTGATTAAAAGGCTGAAAACCTTGTTGTGAATGTGTCCCTCCTTGCTGATCATAATTGAATGGTTGTTGAAAATCTTGGAAATTTTGCTGAAACTGCTGTTGTGGCTGCTGAAATGGTCGAGAATCTTGCTGAAAGTTTGGATTGTACCCTTGCTGAAAATTCTGAAAAGGTGGTTGAAATTGCTGTGGTGGCTGATTGAAAGTTTGGTACTGCTACAAATCTAAATAGGGCTGCTGAAATTGTTGAAAAGGCTGACATTGTCGTGGGGGCTGTTGTGAATTAAAATGATTCCCCCAACTTGAATTGCAAGTAGATGAATAACTGTTGGGGCTTTGTTGGAATTCCAATTGCTTCACCCAAAACTTTAACTCCGACAGTGCACTTTTGATCTCTGATTGCTCCGTTGAAAACATTTTGATGTCCTGATCTGAAAACATTTTGATCTTGCAGCCCTATCACAAAACAAACAAAAAAATGGCAGCAACAGTATACAAAAAGATATAGCAATCGAAAATAGAATCAAAGGATATAATTATCAAGCACCACTACATTCCCCGGCAACGGCACCCAATTTGATAAGGCTCGCGTGTCGTACCGCGAGTATCAAATACAATTAAAATATCGAACTCCTCTAAACTAATGTAGCATAGAGTAACTCGAGTCGTCTCCCAACGAATGTAGTTGGTACATGATAAATCTCAGGATCGTATATTATTGCTTTTGGATTTTTGAGATCAAACTGGGGTTGGGATTTGAACTTTAAGACTACGAAAAGAAATAGCAAAGCAGGTATGAAATCTAGTTCTAATTAAGGAAAGACAATGCAGATAAGGAAATCTAATTTAACCTAACTACAATTGCAGTAAAGAAAAGGCAATATGAAAGAAGCATTCAAGAAATAATGCATCAATGAAATCTAGACATGGAGCAAAACCTACAGCATTAAAGAAATCTAATTTGACCTAACTTAATTGCATGTAATGAAATACAAGAACATAAAGCAACGGGAAGAGCAATGCAGAACAAAAGTTAAACAACTAAGAAGCATCACAATTGAAAGTTTTGTTCTAAGAGGCATTTAACCAAACACAAGATAGGCATGTTTTAAATGGCTCCAAGTAAGTGCAAATTGAAATGAGAAGATCCATCAAATACAAGCTTTTAACAATCGAACACATAACATTCAACAATTAAGAAAAATCAACAAGCAACCATTAAATTGCAAGGTTGGCTAATGAAAGGAGCTGCTGGATCGGATGAATTGCTGGAAATGAAAGCTTTGCTGAAATCTGCTGGATCTGCTGTGAGGAACTGACTGTGAAGAAGAAAGACTGCTGGAAATGGAAGAAAGAACTACTAGCTACTGCTGTGAAGAACTGCTATGAAGGGTGAACTGCTGTAAATGAAATATGAGAAGATGAAATCTGCTGGATGAAGAGCTGTGAAGGAAATGAACTACCGAAGAAAAGAAAATCTGCTGATGAACTGATGCCGAATCAGAATTGGAAGAGGTGGTTGCCGGATGGTGAAGGTGGATGAATGCCTCACAATACTGCCATCTCTCAACCCGTGAGAAGGCTGTGGAGGAAGGTGGAAGATCGAAGGTCGTCATCTAGGGTTCGAACCCCGGGCCCTAGCTGTGCGATCCTTGAGAAAAAAAAGGTGGAGAGGAGATGAAGTGTGTGGACGCTCCGGCCGGCGGTGATGAAGATGGAGAAGATCCTCCGGCCGGAGGAGATGAGAAGAAATCGCCCTGGAAGAAGAAGCGTGAGGAAAAAAATGATGATCCGGAGATGAGTCGAGTCGGCCCTAGTTTTCTCCCTGGCTGCGCGTGGGTTCAGTGCTTGGTTCGGTCCGGCAGTTTGGTTCGGTCCAGCTCGAGTTCAGCCCAGCTTGGGTTCGGTCCAACAGATTGAGTCCAGTCAGCCAAGCCATTGGATTCACTCAGCCCAGCATTTGAGTTAAGCAGATTGAGTCCAGTCAGCCAAGCCAGAGTTCACAGCTCAGAAGAGAATTAGCAATGGACGGCTGAGATCGATTTGACTTCATCCAACGGTCGAATCTCTTTAGATCTGAACCAAACTCCATAGATCCCAATCAATGGTCCTGATCTACCTGTCCTCAGCTCGGATTAACCAGATCAGTGACGGATGGTCCAGATCTTCCTTTTTATTGAATGGATGGTCTAGAACATCTTGAGCTTGATCCAACGGTCAGATTACTTCTGATCTGGCTGAAATTTTCAGATCTTGATCTATGGTCATGATTGATTCTATCTTGAACTCGTATTGACCAGAAGTTGACCGATGGCTCAGATCTAGCCGTTCTCTGGAATGGACGGCTCTTATTAATCCGATACTTGATCCCTTTGATCTGGATCCAGTGCTGACTCAAGTCTGACCCGATTTGATCTAGGTCCATGATCATTTGAAGCCTACAAAATGATATTCAAATTTAGTGCCAAAAATATCCCACATATACAAAGATTTGAATTAAAAGCCAAAATAGAGGAAATACATGAAACCTAATACAATTGCAAACTTAAGCATATAAAATGTGGATCAACATGGATTTTTAGAGCAAAAAATAATCAATAAAATGATGGTTATCAGTATCCACCCCGGACGGGTGACTAATCCAAGAATCCGTCAGTGGATCAACCCCCGGATAACCTCCGGCTAGTCCTTGTCGCTCCTTGTGGGTGGAGAAACCTCGCCACAGCACCTTGACACGATCTGGACTCAAAAGACTACTAACAAGCCTTAACCAAGCTTGTTTCGTCAAGAGAAAGTAGTCTGAAACGAGCCCCTTTAAATAGGGCTCGAATCTGAAATAGGCGCTACCAGTCGACTGCCCCTAGGCCAGTCGACTGGTCCCACTCAGATTCGACCGTTACAATACAACGTTCGAATATGCCAGTCTGTTCCAGCCTACACCAGTCGACTGCCCCATGGCCAGTCGACTGGTCCAACCTGAGCCTAGGGTTTCACTCCCGAGTACAGGTCTCTCCGCACTCAAACCCTCCCGGCTTAGTCCCTGAGTACAAACACTCATACTCAGACCCTCACAACCCAGTTGACTCTTCATCAGCAGCCTTGACTATTGTCTTCACTCCTTCTTAATCTTCAGCCCTCGTCCCTCGAATGCGCACGCAAACCTCCAGTTTGCCTCTATGCCACCCTTGACGTATGCCTCGAAGTCCGCGTCCCTCGGCTCATCATCCCTGCTATCCAACTGTCCCTCGGATGCGCACGCAAGCCTCCAGCTTGCCTCCATGTCATCCTTGACCCGAAGACATCAACCAAGTCCATGTGTACCTGTACACCTGCACACTCATGTACACATATGAGAACAACACGCATCCTAACTTAATCATATTACCCACATATCAAAATATCATGATCCTCCAAATCATCTCAGGGCCGATTGCCCCAACATTCCTCAATACCCTTTCGGGAGTGGCCTAGTGATGGTTCAAGAGGCTGCCTAATGCCTCTATTGGATCTTTTGGGGAATTTCGGATAATTTTCCTCCATCATTTCGCAAGCAGTCAAAGATAACATAAGACTGCCCTCAACTTGCTCGCCCTCAAGCAGATGGCTAAGGAGACCTTAAAAGACTACATCCAATATTTCAACCGGGTGTCCCAAGATGTGCTCATGACCACCTCTGATATCCTGGTGAGTGCATTCACTCAGGGCTTGGCAGAGGGCGATTTTTTTCGTTCGTTAGTAAAGAAGTTACCAGCCAGCTTTGACGACCTGTTGGGCTAGTCGGTCAAACACGTCAAAGTGGAGGAGGTTTAGTATGCTTGGAGGAAGGAGTCGGGCGACATGAGTACACAACCGCTCATTGTTCTCAAGTGTAGAGCACCCGGCCTCCCACTTGGGCAAAAGAAGGAAAGTCCAGTAGGGAGTAGCACTGGGACCGACGAGGAGAGAAGGCAGTTCAAATCATTGATGCAGAGTCTCCCCCAAGTAAGGGGTGGCTCGGGGTAAGAAGTATTGTTCGTACCATCATTCTTACATATATTCCACAGAGGAATAATACTCTCTTCATCATACTTTGAAAGACAGCGTCGGTAGGCCCCACAAGATGAGGTACTCACCTAAGCCTCATCGTCCATCACCTCGAGCCAGTCGGTTAGAAGAAAGGGAACCTAGCCGGAGGTGGACTCGGTCACCCTCAAAACGGATATCGCCCAAATGAAGGGAGTCTTCACCCTGGAGAACTCCATCGCCTCCTCGAGATCTAGCGAAGGGAAAGGCTCCCACTCGGGGTCCACCCAAGGGAATGGTCAGCATGATTTCAGGTGGACCAATAGATGAAGACTCCAACCGAGCCAGAAAGTCTCACACTCGCCGCTTGGAGAATTATGTAGTCGGGACCAGTCGGGAATGCCAGACTGGTCCAACAATCTCCTTCGGGCCAGAAGATTTAGATGGAGTGAAGGCCCCACATAAAGACGTCCTGGTAATTGAGGTTGTGGTAGCCATCTATACTGTTAAACATATTTTTATTGACACAGGTAGGTCAGTCAATATCTTCTTCAAGGATGGTCTAAATTAGATGTAAATCGAGGAGAATGAACTACGCTCCATCGCCACCCCGCTATTTGGCTTCATAGGGCATAGGATATAGCCACTTGGGTAGATGTACCTCTCCTTATCACTAAGAGATGAGATACTAGGGAAGACTAAGAGGGCCTCGTTCCTCGTGGTGGACACGACTTCCTCATACAATGTTATCCTTGATCGACCGATAGTAAGTTTATTTTAAGCAGTGGTGTCTATCTACCACTAGAAGATCAAATTTCCTATAGGATATTAGATCAGGGAGGTATGAGGATGCCAGCTGGCGGCACAAAAGTGTTATGTAACAAGATCAAGACAGATGCTCACAGAAGTTGAAAGATACAAAACACTCTTCAAATCGATCTAACGGACCCCCGAGCCTTTGAAGAGGCTAAAGAAGAAAGGAGGTCAAAAAAGCAGGAGGTGTAGATTCACCCGAGCCGGAAGGATAGGGTCACTAAAATTGCACCTGACTTGCCTCCCGAAATGAAGCAGAAACTGGTGCAATGACTATCTCATCATTACAATGTCTTCCCTTGGTCACCTAAGGAGATTAAGGGAGTACCTCCGGCTTTGATGACCCACCGAGTGAATATCCTGCCTGAGTTTCGCCTGGTTAAGCAAAAGAGGAAGCACTTCACTACTGAGTAGAATCAGATAATTCGAGAGGAGGTTACCAAGTTGCTCGAGGATGGTCATTTTCGAGAAATATAGTTCCTGACTTGGCTTGCCAATGTTGTTTTAGTTCTTAAGCCCGGACGAAAATGATGGTTATGTATTGACTTCCGAGATTTGAATAAAGCATGTCATAAAGATTGTTACTCTTTACCTCAGATAGATAAAATGGTGCTCAACTACAGTGTGTGATTTCATTTGCATATAGGACGCCTATCAAGGATACCACCAAGTACCCATAGATTGGGAAGATCAAGAGAAAGTCAGCTTTGTCATTGCTGATGGTATAATTATTGCTATAATGTTATACCGTTCGGGTTAAAGAATGCGAGGGTAACCTATCAGACGATGATGGATAAGGTGTTTGATGCTAGATTGGGTGGATCATCGAGGTTTATGTCGATAATATTCTAATTAAAACTAAGCAAAGCAACAATCTGATAGTCGACATGCCAGAAACGTTCACTACTCTAAAGCTAACAAACTTAATTTAAACCACGCTAAGTGCCTATTCAAAGTCAAGAGTGGGCTTTTTTAGGGATATATGGTAACCGGGTGGGGAATCAAAGCAAATTCTTAAAAGGTGAAAGCTATTCTGTGTTGGAACTTGGATGGCTAGAGAGGGGGGGTGAATATAGCCAGACACATGAAACTTAGCACTTTTCTTATTTCTGCACTCAGAGGTTAGGCAGCGGAAGCAGAGCAAATGCAAGAACTAAATGCAGAAACTAAGTGACAAAACAAAACGCTAATAAAGAGGATTTACAAGGTTCGAGGATAACTTGCCCCTACTCCTTGGTGTGCCCTTAAGGTGGGTGATCCCTTGATCGTTGGCAGATCAATCTCCGAAAAATCCGGATAGAAAGTAACCTCCTTCTCGGTGGAGTAACCTCTCCACAGAGTTTCAAGATGATGAAGTATTAAGTACAGGAAACACAAGAAGAAGCCTTACAGAGCACTTAGAACCGCAAGAACACAAGCAAACTCCTCACCGAGCTCCACTCAACACAGATCTCACGCAAGAACTCCCTTCTTCGTGTCTTCTTGCTGATGGACTCGCCAAGCTTCTTGTTTCTTCTTCCCAAGTGCTCAAGTATCACAAGGTTGCTCAAGATTCACAGTAGAGTAATCACACAAGTGTAGAGCAAAAGCTTTTCGATGGTGGAGAACTGCCCCTTCACCACTTCTCATCTCATCTCTTAACCTGCATTGCCACAGACGCTCCTCTGCAGCTCCCAGTTGCTCATCTGAGACAACCCAGCTACCCTGACCTCTCTTGAACTCCCTAAACTCTCCTCAGCCGAGCCCCAGTCGATCCCCTATCAGCTGCCAGTCGTCACCAGCGTCCGTTGCAACCTGAGATGGAAAACTGCCCAATCTGTCGTAGCAAAAGACTCAGTTTGACTCCCTTGAAGTAAACCTGAGTAACCTGCACACTTAGAAGCTCATTATCTCAGCAAATCAATGGAGTATCAACAATCAGAAGTTAGGAGCAGAGATCAGTAGCAAATCAGCAGTGAAACAGACGAAATCAGATCTCTGACAGTGTTTTTGAATTAAAGCTGCCAGCTACTGATCGGTCACCGAACCAATCAGAGTGACTCCTGATCGGTCACCAGACCGATCAGGCTGGGTTCAGACCGATCAGGCTCCATCCTGATCGGTCCCCAACGCATAATCAGAAATTGCGACTTCTCCGGGACCGATCCCAAGTCGTCGATCGGTCACCAGACCGATCCACCCCTTTGCAGGGTGATTTCCCAGCTTCGCAGCCCAAACCTCCTGATCGGTCACTAGACCGATCAGGACATGCTCAGACCGATCAGGCTCCATCTTGATCGGTCATAGTGAGGAACCCGCGACATTTGATCGTTCACCAGAATGATCTGAATAGTAACCCTGATCGGTCACCAGATCGATCAGGAGCCGCACAGAATGTTTTCCAAACTCACTGTATGCTCCCTGATCGTTCACCAGACCTATCAGTAGGTTTGCCAAAGTCACCGTATGTTCCCTGATCGGTCACCAGACCGATCAGACATCGCTGGATCGGTCACCAGACCGATCCACGAGGGAACTCCGTGCCAACTTCCCTGATCGGTCACCAGACCGATCTAGGCTAGGCCAAACCCACTCTAAGTCAATAGAACTGGCTCCCAGCCTCCCCTGACTCGTGCTCAGTCCCTCGGACCAAGACTCTGTGCCCAACTTCACTCACCAGGACTTCAGTCACCCTGGCTTCACTCACCAGGACCCGGCTTCACTCACCGGGATTTCTAATCACCTAACCCTCCGAGTTAGGAATTTCCACACCTAGCCCTCCAAGTTAGGACTTTTCCATACCTAACCCTCCAAGTTAGGATTTCATTCACCTAGCCCTCCAAGCTAGGACTTTTCCACACCTAACCCTCCAAGTTAGGATTTTATCCACCTAGCCCTCCAAGCTAGGACTTTTCCACACCTAACCCTCCAAGTTAGGATTTTATCCACCTAGCCCTCCATGCTAGGACTTTTCCACACCTAACCCTCGAAGTTAGGATTTCATCCACCTAGCCCTCCAAGTTAGGACTTTTCCACACCTAACCCTCCAAGTTAGGATTTTATCCACCTAGCCCTCCAAGCTAGGACTTTTCCACATCTAACCCTCCAAGCTAGGATTTCATCCACCTAGCCCTCCAAGCTAGGACCTGGCCCTCCAAGTCAGGGTTTCATCCACCTAGCCCCACTAGGTATTCCTAGTCCACGACCAAGACTTTATCATAATCATCTCATCAACCTAAACTAAAATCGGTGTCAACACCAAAACAACAATCAGGGTCAGACTGCATCAACAATCTCCCCCTTTTTGTTGTTTGACAACCCGATTTTAAGTTTAGGGATTTGAAATCTATAGTTGCAAATTTCACACTCATAGGGGAATCAGGATCCTCCCCCTACAATAATTAAGCTTGTAATCATCCTAAACTTAACCAACCACACTCTCCCCCTTTGTCAAACACCGAAAAGGGTCTAGAGGGGTCGTTAAGTTTAAAAATAAAACCTCCCCCTCAATCCTAGGGGGTTCCCAAATCAACAAAGAGTATGAAAAATTTGAAGGCATATGAAAAACATATGACAAATATAAAGCATGGCAAAACAATCATATGTATCATATGAACATGGAGTAAGCAATACGCATAGCAGTGCATAATATAGCATAGCATACATGAAGATATCTAGCAATAAGCATAATATGGCAAGGCATAAATGAAGATAGCTATCATACGAACAATCATATGAACCAGCGATAAGCATAACATGTTAAGTCATACATGCAAATCATAACGTCAGATGCATACCACCGCATTAAGAAACAGTCAAATCATAGGCATACAACCATAAAGTCAGACACTCAACACAGACAAATAGTCAAATGTAAGTCAAAGGCAGAGCATATCCATAATCAAGCGTCGGCGGGGGGGGGGGGGGTCATCGTCCTCCATCGGGTCATCAGTCGTGTCATCAGGAATGAGGGACCCCAGGGCAGTATTGTCGGAGGGCGCAGCTCCAGTAGATGAAGGCTGGTATGGATGACCAGCTGCCCAACTGTGCCACTCCTCATGCCATGTCTCCTGTCTGGAGCGGACCCCCGAGATGTCAGACTCGACTGCCAGCAGTCTGCGGTTGAAAGTCTGAAACCCAGCCCGGACCTCCTCTCGCCAGAGCTCTCTCAAATGAAGATCATGTTGGATGGTCCGATCAAGCTCTGAAATCTGCCAGGGCAGGTCTGGATCTGGCTCATAGTCGTAGTCAGCAGCAGCCGCAGGCGCCTCCTGATGTGCAGCCGGAGCTGCAGGTACCTGTACGTGTGCGCCTCGAGGAAGCTGGCCAATACCTTGCCCGTCCTTCCAGATAAGACTCTGATCGTCCGGCCCAACAACAATATCAGATTTGGCAAACACGCATTTGCCCAACCGACAATTCTGTCTAACCATGGGCACTGTCCTGCCCTTGGTCACATCAATACCAACTGACATAAGCCAGTCTGTAATGACGTGACCGAACGACATATACACAGTGTGACGACTGGGCTCGCGATAGGAGATGATTGACTGAAAAACACTCTCCATAATGTCAAAGTCCATGTGGTGGTGCATGCCATAAAGCATCAGACAGTGATATGATCGGATCTCAGTGAGGGGTTTGGAGGTTATGGGCAGGATGCAGTTCGTAATTATCTTAAAAAGAACATAATCAATAGGAGAAAGTCGGAGGGCCGTAAAGGTCGAAAAGTCAGGCCCCAACTCATTAAGGCCAGCTGGTCGAGGGTGTATGAAGAAGTGCTCATATATGGAGTCAGGGGTGACATCCCCGAATGGAGCCAATAAGGGGTCGGGAAGCTCTGGGTAGATAGAATAAAAATTAGGCCATCGTCGACCGCCCAGATACTCCGCCAAGACATCATAGGAGAAGTCAAGATTCCTCTTGGCTACTCGAGTAGTGAAATCAAAGCCACCTTGAGATCCTTGTTGTAGATTATTGTAGAACTCAGAAACAAGGTCATAGTTGATTGTTCGTTTGAGGGAGAGAAAGAAATCGAGGTTATAAAACTCAATCACCTCTATGATAGAAGGACAATGCTCAACCAAGAAAGGTGGATCAATAGACCGACACGAAAGTAGTTTGAAAGTTCTGGATTGAAAGACATGCTCAAAGGCCGCATTTGGGAACCGAGAACTAGACGAAGGCTGAGGCCTTCGGGAAGGAGCAGATGATGAAGGGCCTTTGCCCTTGGAGGACCCTTCAACGGGTTCCTTGCCCTTAGTGGATTTCCTAAAGGATTTGAAAAGAAATCATGGCAATTGATTGGATCAAATGAAGTGAATCAACAAAAGTTTGATCAGGTAATTAAGACAAGATCACGACACAAAAATGGGGTCGATTAAATCATGATACAATGAATTGATCAATCACAGTGAAGGTCATAGCAAGAATAAGGTCATGACAGAATCATAGGGTCACGGCAAGAGTAGAGTCACAACACAAAAAGAAACCACAAGAAACAAAACATGGTTAGTGCAAATATATATGATTGATAACTATAAGAATGATACACACCAAAAGAAAATCGCATAAAATGCTTACTTTGGTGCCATCAAGTTGATTGAGAAGATCCTGAGGGCTTGAAGCAGAGCTTGCGCAGGGGATGAGATCAATAACTTGAGCGAAAAAGAGACTTCAAGAAACTCGCAAAAGAAAGGGGAGAGCTCGCACCGCTGAGCTCGCACAGATCTTGCCTAACTTGGTGCAGGAAGGAGAAGAGCTCGCAGGGAAACTTAGCAGAATCGCACACGCACGAGAAGGAGAAAAGCTCACGCGCAAGAGGAGGGATCACAGAGAGAACTCACGCACAGCAAGTAGAACGCACACGCAAGAGGGAGGATTTCGGCGCTAGGGTTCAGAGATGTAAGGTTTAGGAGGAGTGAATAGGTTGGTGGATCGGTCCACCAACCGCAATTTAATGTGATCGAATGGATCACCGTTCAATCTGGGAGTGCCTAGACCGATCAGGCTCCAGCCTGATCGGACTGGCCTGGTCCTGATCGGTCGGGTGACCGATCAGGTAGGCTCCTGATCGATCGGCTGATCGATCAGGAAGCGAACAGTGGGTTTTCGAAATTTTTTGTGAGCCTCCTGATCGGTCTGTGGACCAATCCACACAGTGAGCCAGATCGGTCTGTGGACCGATCCAGGCCAACACAGAGAGATTGCAGAGGGGTATCGTAATTTGGCTGGACCGGTCAGTTGGACCGATCAGACATACTCCTGATCGGTCTGGTGACCAATCAGGCTCCCTGATTTTTCCTGATACGATCTGAAACTTTCAGTTTTAGATTCCCTATCGATTTCTGATAAGATCAGATGAAAGTTTATCGATCTTAGAGGTGTTTCCATGACTATAATTGATCCTTTAAGAAGGATCAAAGGTCCTTATGGGTCTAACAAATCATTTTGCTCCACCAAAGTGAAGGCAAACTCAAACACAAACATTCAATCAATCTTCACCCAAGTTTGTGTCAATATAAAGTCTCCAATCAAGTTTCCTTGATTGGAATGTCCAAGTATGATCATGGAGCCAAGTACACATATGTTATGCATTGGTTTTCCCCATACTTGGTCACCGTAGTGATTATTGTCTCGTCAACCTAATTTCTCAAGGGATGCATTGACATTTTGAGAAATTAGGTTGATCCTAGCATCTCACCCCATATCTAGCAAACAAAAACGTTTTGTTGAACCTTATAGTTTGTGTGAGATGTCCCCAAGTTACCCAATTGTTGCCCAACAATTTTGAGATGATCATGAAGGGTTTTGAATGCTCTTTAGTCTTATGAAGCACGACACATTCCCAACTCCCTTCGTAAAAAACTAAACTCATTCTCGGGGAGTGATTTAGTGAAAATGTCCGCTAGATTTGATTTGGACTTTACATGTGAGAGTACAATATCTCCTCTAGCAACATGATCTCTAATGAAGTGGTGATGTACTTCAATATGCTTGGTCCTAGAATGGTGGACTGGATTCTTTGTTAGGTTAATTGTGCTAATGTTGTCACACAACACTTGCTCACCCTTGTAGGTTAATCCATAGTCCTCAAGTGTATGAATCATCCACAATAATTGTGATACACTATCTCCCATGGCGATATATTCTGCCTCGGTCGTGGAGAGAGCAACACAATGTTGCTTCCGACTTGACCAACTAATTAGAGATGAACCTAAGAATTGGCAACCCCCACTTGTGCTTTTCCGGTCCGACTTGCATCCAGCATAGTCGGAATCGGTATAGACAATTAGGTCAAAAGACTCAGTACGGGGGTACCAAAGACCAACTCCAATTGTGCCTTTAAGGTATCTCAGAATTCTCTTGACAGCAATTAAATGAGATTCCTTGGCACAGACTTGATACCTAGCGCACATACCTACAGCAAAAAGTATATCAGGTCGACTAGCTGTGAGGTATAACAAACTACCAATCATGCTCCGATATTGAGTTAGGTCAACAGGTTTACCACTCTCATCCTTGTCTAATTTTGTGTTTATAGCCATGGGAGTGGTAACTTCCTTCGAATCACTCATGTTAAATTTTCGGAGCATCTCTTGAGTGTACTTCGATTGGTGCACATGGATCCCATCTCGGGTTTGTTTGATTTTGAGTCCAAAGAAGAAAGTCAACTCTCCCACTAGACTCATGTCAAATTAACTCTCCATGTGTCCAATAAATTCATTTAAATAGCCCTTGTTGTTTGAGCCACAAATTATGTCATCGACATATACTTGGGCTACAAATATATTATCACCATCTCTCCTTAGAAATAGTGTAGGGTCTATTTGTCTTCTCACAAAACCTTTTTCAATGAGGAATGTTGATAACCGCTCATACCAAGCTCAGGGTGCTTGTTTAAGGCCATAGAGCGCCTTCTTGAGTTTGAACACGTGGTTTGGGAGTTCGATACTCTCAAACCCCGGAGGTTGTTCGACATAGACCTCTTCTCTTATTAAACCATTTAGAAAAGCTGATTTGACATCCATTTGATAAAGTTTGAAACCACGATGTGCTGCAAATGCAAGCATCAATCGGATGGACTCTAATCGTGCCATAGGAGTGTAGGTCTCATCATAATCAAGACCTTCAACTTGACTGTAGCCCTTGGCTACTAAGCGTGCCTTGTTTCTTATGATTTTTCCCTTATGGTACAATTTATTTTTGAAGACCCATTTGGTTCCAATTATGGTGGTCTTCTTCGGTCTAGGGACTAAGTCTCAAACTTGACTTCTTTCGAATTGACCTAGTTTATCTTGCATGGCAATGATCCAATCAAGATCATTTAATGCTTCGTCAATTTCTCTAGGTTCAATTTCGAAAATTAGGGCAACTTCATTAGACTCATTCCTAAAGAATGATCTAGTCCTAACCCCATGATGGATGTCTCCAACAATTTGGTCTTGGGGATGACTAGAGGCTAACCTAGTTGTCCTTGGTGTTGGTGGTGCTTCTTGGATGGTGTCACTTGACACAAGCTCAGCCTCAGGATCCGACTGATCTATACGTTTTCTAGGCTCACCGTCATCAGACTCATCACCACCATCTACAACATTTGGACTTCCATCCAAACCCAGTTGTCTGAGTTCGAATTGAGCTCCTTCAACATCTTTTGATTGATCATTTACTTTGGGAATTTCCTCAAAAACAACATCAGAAGACTCTTCAACCAATCTAGATTTCTTGTTGTAGACTCGGTAAGCTTTGCTGACTAGGGAGTACCCGACCAGTATCCCTTCATCAGCTTTCGCTGTGAACTTTCCAAGATGGTCCTTGGTGTTTAGAATAAACACCTTACAACCAAACACCCTAAGATGTTTAACCGTAGGTGGTTTTCCAAACCAATGTTCATGAGGAGTCTTTCCTAGAAATCTGTGAATGAGGACTCAGTTTTGCACGTAGCAAGCTGTGTTTACAGCTTCAGCCCACAAGTACCCCGGTAATGAGTACTCATTGAGCATGCTTTGAGCAGCCTCTTGTAGGACTCGGTTCTTCCTCTCTACAACATCATTTTGTTGTGGTGTTCTAGGAGTGGAGAACTCATGTCTATACCCTCTATCTTGACAAAACTCTAAAAACTTTTGATTTTGGAATTCGCCTCTATGATCACTTCTTATTGTTTTAATTGTTGATGATTTTTCGTTTTCAACCCTTCTACAAAAGGAAATAAAAACATCTAAAGTTTGATCCTTATACTTTAGAAAATAGGTTCATGTATATCTAGTAAAATCATCAATGATAACAAAACAATATCTACTACCATTTAAGGATATGATTGTACTACAATCAAACAAGTCCATGTGAAGTAAATCCAATGCAGTAGAAGTACTTACAGTGTTTTTACCTTTATGTGCAGATTTTGTTTGCTTACCCATTTGACATGCATCACAAATCTTTTCTTTAGCATACTTGATGCTTGGTAAGCCACGAACTAGTCCCTTGTTAGCCAATTTCCGGATATTCTTCATGTTCACGTGTGCTAGTCTCCGGTGCCAAAGGGTGGGCTCATCTTCTCTTGATATGAAACACTTAACAAAAGCACCCGGAGTTAGGCTCACCCGAACCCGACTCCGGCCTTTCGCCCCTCGAGCGTGCTTCCTCCCGGTTTCCCGTCCCTCGAGCGTCACGTACGTCCTTCTCGATCCACCAGTGTACTCTTCCGCAGCTTCCGCGTCCCTCGGATTGTACCAAGCCCGTCGGCTCACTTCCCCGCACAATCCTTCTCGTCTGCTACGTCTTACGCTCGACTTCCTCTATTCCTAAGTTCCTGCATACTTAGACAGAGGGATTACAAACACACAGGACCTAACTAACCTAGTTGATCACATCAAAACCAGCCGGGGCACCAACAATCTCCCCCTTTTTGATGTGGATCAACCCAAGTTTAGTTAGGGTAAACCAAAAAAAAAACAATAAAACTAAATTAAGCAGTTAAGCATAGAAAAAAAATATTGCAATCAATAACCACAACCTCCCCCTAAACTTAAGCTACTCTCCCCCTTTGATCACAGCAAAAATGGGGCACATAAAATAGGGAAAGGAAAAAAAAATATGATTAGAACTTAGAAAAATGTGAAACATTTTTTTTTTGAGTCGTGAATAGATTAAGTGCATATCACCGAAATTTAATTTTTGTACAGGTGGAACATAAAATTATTGCTTTTTACAAAAATTTCCAAATAAAAATCTATTTTGTATATTCAAAAATAAATCATATAGTGGCAGAATAAAAAATTCAAAGATATATTTTTAAAATTCAAAAATCTCATAAAAAATTTAAAAATTTTTTACCAAGTTTAATTTACTATGTGTAGATCTCAAAAAAAATCGGTTCTTGCAGAATAAATTAATTTTCTATTTTTAAAGTTAAAAGTTTACTTTTCAAATGAAAAATAATAGAAATTCAAAATTTATCAAAATTTTTTTTTTCAAAATTTCACAGTAAACAAATAAGATACTCTTGTATCAAGTAAAAATAGAAATTGAATTTTGTAAGAAAGTTTAGGAAAAAAAAATTTTCAAAAGAAACTTAATCATAAAATGTGTTAATCTATTTCTAATTTTGCAAGAAAAATTATGCAGTAGTAGAAAACTAATTCAAAATTGATTTTGGTATCCAAAATAGATTTCTATCAACAGGATTAACTAAAAATTTGGATGGAATGTAATTCTTTGGCACCTTTTTAAATTGGCCTTTATGGTTTTTAAAATACCAATTCAACTTTTCAGGATAACTATTTTTCTTGTGTCGCAAACAGACAATATCACATTCTAATTTCTCAACTAAATTTTTCAGATCAATATTTTTATTTTTTAATTTAGAATTTTCTTTTTCTAATCTGCAATTAGATTTGAGTAAGGCTTTAACACCAGCATACAATTGATCATGAGGAAGAAAATAAACCTCACTTACCGGATCGCTTTCGAAAAGCGAGGTTCCTTCTTCGTTGTCGCTTTCTGATGTCGCTCCCCCTTCAACACTGCTCCCCTCTTGATGACTTGCCATCAGCGCAAGTCCCGCGTACTCTTGAACTTCTGATTCGTCCGACGAGGTCTCGTCCTAGGTGGCCTTCAATGCCTTCTTTTTCTTTGGCTGGTTTTTGATTTTGGGACACTTGATCTTTTAGAAGTCCCTCCTCGTTGCAGTTGTAGCATCGGACAGTTCGTTTCTTCGGAGACCGCCTTTTCTTCTGCATTCTCGAAAAGTTATTAGCTTTAAAAAAACTTTTAAACGAACTTACTATTTGCGTTGTCTCGTCGTCCGTCGAGGATTCTGACTCCTTCTCCGTTCTCCTTGTGTTTAGGGCCAGATTCTTCGTCTTTCTAGATCCTGTCCACCGAGATTCGTGTAATTCAAAAATGGAAAACATTTCATCTAATGTACTTACCTCTAAATCTTTGGAGATGTAATAAGCGTCGACGATTGAGCTCCACTCCTGGGTCCTTGGGAAGGCGTTGAGGGCGTATCGAATGGAGTCGCGATTACTTACCGATTCGCCGAGTTGGGTGAGTCCGGAGATTAGCTCCTTTATTTTGGCATGAAGTTCAGCCACCGTTTCTCCTTCCTTCATTTGCAGGTTTATCAGCTGGTTCCGGAGGAGATCCTTTCTTGCTGATTTGGCTTCAGAGGTACCCTCATGAAGTTCTAGGAACTTCTCCCATAATTCTTTTGCGGAGTGGTAGTTGCCGATCCGGTTTACCTCTTGAGTAGGAAAGACTGTTAGGAGGTGGAACTCGGCCTTACCATTGGCAACAGATTCCGACTGCTCCTTCTTATTCCACAAGCTTTCTTCTTTTTCATCCCCGTTCGCATCTTTAGGAACTGCAAAACCATACTTTATTGATAAAAGAATATCAAAATCTGTACGAAAAAATACCTCCATTTTTTTTTTCCAGACGGTGAAATCCCCTTCGAATTTAGGTGGATGAATGTGCGCGCCGGCCATCGTCTTGTTGCTTTCTCAGGCGATTAGTCCTTCAAAAGCGAACCCGCTCTGATACCACTTGTAGGATCGGGTTGACCAGCTAGAGGGGAGTGAATAGACGGTTTATGAAAAATAAGCACTAACACTCGTCTTTAAAAAGAAATAAACTTGGTTGCAACAGAGTCGTTGCTTCCAAGGCAGTTGATGCTCAAACAAAAACTCCTTAAGGCGGAGAAGCCTTTACAGTTGTAGCACAGAGAAAGCTTAGAGAGAAAGAGAGTTTACAACTCAATGAATTGAATTTCTAAAGCAAACCTCTAAGTCTATTTATAGCCTAAGAGAATAAATCTGGATGGTTGATTGTTGATCACTTTTCTCTTGGTCGTTGATCCATGGATGTAATCTGGATGGTTGATCTTGGATGGGATTAAACTGCATCCATTGGATTTGATTAAAGGATAATGTAATATTATCCTTTAAGTTTTAATTATTTTAATTAAAACTTTATCTTCCCCCCTTGCTCGAGATGATTGTTGTATCCATCTCGCTGTTATAATCTAGGTAGCAATATCGCCAATACATATTTGCCAACGCCCTTTATCCCAATTGGTAAGTGGATTTGTGTATTTGGTGGAGGACTTGGGTTCGATCCTTCCTTGGCATCAAAACCTTGTTTTTTTTCTTTTGGGCGAATTTCTTTCATTTCTTTTGGGCGCTTGGACTAGTCTTTTTGATTCTTCGTCTTCTGGGTGATTTCCGGCCAACCGAAGTTAGGCTCACCCAAACCCGACTCCGGCCTTTCGCCCCTCGAGCGTCCTTCCTCCCGGCTTCTCGTCCCTCGGACACCGCGCACGTCCTTCTCGCTCCACCGGTGTACTCTTCCGCAGCTTCCGCGTCCCTCGGATTGTACTGAGCCCGTCGGCTCACTTCCCCGCGCAATCCTTCTCGTCCGCTGCGTCTTACGCTCGACTTCCTCCGTACCTAAGTTCCTGCACACTTAGCAGAGGGATTAAAACCAACAGGACCTAACCTAACTTGGTTGATCACATCAAAACCAACCGGGGCACCAACACAACTAAGCCAATCTCCTTCTCCTTGGGGCCTTTGTTAGCCATCTCATGTAGCTCCATTTCACAAAATAAGTCATCAAGTTTTACAATTGATAAATCCTTAGATACCTTGTAGGCATCCACCATGGATGACCACAAGACATTCCTTGGAAAAGCTTTTAACACATACCTTACAAGGTCGCGGTTCTCGACCTTTTCATCAATGGAATGAAGACCGTTAAGAACTTCTTTGAACCAGCTATGAAGTTCACTCACCGCTTTACTCTCCTTCATGGAGAGGTTTTGTAATTGGTTGAGGAACAAGTCCCTCTTCGCAATTCTCGAATCTCGGGTTCCCTCATGGAGTTCAATGAGTTTATTCCACAAATCTTTTGCACTTGTAAAGGGACCAACCTTGATGAGTTGATCTTTGTTCATCCCACATTGCAAAGTCACCACCGCCTTCGCATCGGCTTTACTTTTCTGGATTTGCTCAGCCATCCAACGCCAAGATTCCAATTCTTTTCCTTCATCATCCTTTGGAGGGGAAAACCCTCCTTCACAGCGAATCATGTGTTGATGTCCATCTTTAGATAATACTCCATCTTCGATCTCCAATATTGAAAATCTGCTCCATCGAAGAAGGGAGGTCGGGTGGTGCTAAAACCTTCTCTCAAGGCCATTGTCGTTGACTCTCGGATGTTAAGCCGCTTGTACAGAGCCCCAAGCTCTGATACCACTTGTTGGAACTTGGATGGCTAGAGAGGGGGGTGAATATAGCCAGACACTTGAAACTTAGCACTTTTCTTATTTATGCACTTAGAGGTTAGGCAGCGGAAGTAGAGCAAATGCAAGAACTAAATGCAGAAACGCTAACAAAGAGGATTTACAAGGTTCGGGGATAATTTGCCCCTACTCCTTGGCGTGCCCTTAAGGTGGGTGATCCCTTGATCGTCGGCAGATCAAGCCCCAGAAAATCCAGATAGAAAGCAACCTCCTTCTCGGTGGAGTAACCTCTCCACAGCGTTTCCAGATGATGAAGTATTAAGTACAGGAAACACAAGAAGAAGCCTTACTGAGCACTTAGAACCGCAAGAACACAAGCAAACTCCTCACCGAGCTCCACTCAACACAGATCTCATGCAAGAACTCCCTTCTTCGTGTCTTCTTGTTGATGGACCCGCCAAGCTTCTTGTTTCTTCTTCCCAAGTGCTCAAGTATCACAAAGTTGCTCAAGATTCATAGTAGAGTAATCGCACAAGTGTAGAGCAAAAGCTTTTCGATGGTGGAGAACTGCCCCTTTACCACTTCTCATCTCATCTCTTAACCTGCATTGCCACAGACGCTCCTCTGCAGCTCCCAGTTGCTCATCTGAGACAACCCAGCTACCCTGACCTCTCCTGGACTCCCTGAGCTCTCCTCAACCGAGCCCCAGTCGAGCCCCTGTCAGCTACCAGTCGTCACCAGCGTCCGTTGCAACCTGAGATGGAAAACTGCCCAATCTGTCATAGCAAAAGCCTCAATTTGACTCCCTTGAAGTAAACCTGAGTAACCTGCACACTTAGCAGCTCATTAGCTCAGCAAATCAATGGAGTATCAACAATCAAAAGTTAGGAGCAGAGATCAGTAGCAAATCAGCAGTGAAACAGATGAAATCAGAGCTCTGACAGCGTTTTTGAATTAAAGTTGCCAGCTACTGATCGGTCACCGGACCGATCAGAGTGACTCCTGATCGGTCACCAAACCGATCAGGCTGGGTTCAGACCGATCAGGCTCCATCCTGATCGGTCCCCAACGCGTAATCAGAAATCGCGACTTCTCCGGGATCGATCACCATACCGATCCCAAGTCGTGGATCGGTCACCAGACCGATCAACCCCTTTGCAGGGTGATTTCCCAACTTCGCAGTCCAAACCTCCTGATCGATCACCAGACCGATCAGGACATGCTCAGACCGATCAGGCTCCATCCTGATCGGTCATAGTGAGGAACCTGTGACATTTGATCGTTCACTAGAACGATCTGAAAAGTAACCCTGATCGGTCACCAGACCGATCAGGAGCCGCACAGAAAGTTTTCCAAACTCACTGTATGCTCCCTGATCGGTCACCAGACTGATCAGTAGGTTTGCCAAAGTCACCGTATGTTCCCTGATCAGTCACCGGACAGATCAAACATCGCTGGATCGGTCACCAGACCGATCCGCGAGGGAACTCCGTGCCAACTTCCCTGATCGGTCACCAGACCGATCCAGGCTAGACCAAACCCACTCTAAGTCAAGAGAACTGGCTCCCAGCCTCCCCTGACTCATGCTCAGTCCCTCGGACCAAGACTCCGTGACCAGCTTCACTCACCAGGACTTCAGTCACCCTGGCTTCACTCACCAGGACCCGACTTCACTCACCGGGATTTTCAATCACCTAACCCTCCGAGTTAGGAATTTCCACACCTAGCCCTCCAAGCTAGGACTTTTCCATACCTAACCCTCCAAGTTAGGATTTCATTCACCTAGCCCTCCAAGTTAGGACTTTTCCACACCTAACTCTCCAAGTTAGGATTTTATCCACCTAGCCCTCCAAGCTAGGACTTTTCCACACCTAACCCTCCAAGTTAGGATTTTATCCACCTAGCCCTCCAAGCTAGGACTTTTCCACACCTAACCCTCCAAGTTAGGATTTCATCCACCTAGCCCTCCAAGCTAGGACCTGGCCCTCCAAGCCAGGGTTTCATCCACCTAGCCCCACTAGGTATTCCTAGTCCATGACCAGGACTTTATCATAATCATCTCATTAACCTAAACTAAAATCGGTGTCAACACCAAAACAACAATCAGGGTCAGACTGCATCAACATTCTGGACATGTTATCATCTTATAACTTGAAGAAGTTACAGAGGCTAGTGGGTCGAATCATAGCTTTGTCTCAGTTTATAGTCCGGTCGGCCGGCCGGGCACTTCCCTTCTTCAGGGTGTTGCAGAAAATGACTAAGTTTGAGTGGAATGATCAATGCGATAAGGCTTTAATGGAGCTAAAGTAGTATCCGGCGGGTCTTCCCATCTTATATAAGCCCTTAGCAGGAGAAACATTATTTGTATATTTGTCGGCTACCGAGAGGGCATTGGGCTCTGCTTTGCTGTCAGAGGAAGGTACCATCCAATACCTCATATACTTTTTTAGTCATCTCTTGAAAGATACAGAGAGCCGGTATACTATCTTGAAAAAGTTGGCTTATAGCGTGATCTTGACTACTGGGCGTCTAAGACCTTATTTTCTATCCCATACTATTGTGGTGTTGACAAATAGCCCACTCGGGCAAGTTTTGATGAATCCGGAGGCTTTTGGACGACTTATCAAGTGGACAATGGAGGTCAGCGAGTATGATGTCCAGTATCAGCCCCAAATAGCTATAAAGGTGTAGGCTCTTGAGAACTTTATGGCAGACACTACAATTACTTCGGATAAAGAAGAGGACTGAAAGATATATGTGGATGGATCTTCTACGCAAGGACGAGCCGCTTCGGATTACTGCTAATATCGCCAGAGAAGATATACTACAGTTATTAATTCGGCTGACTTTCAGGCTACTAACAATGAAGCGGAGTATGAGACTTTGTTGATCGGGTTGCAGGCTGCCAAGCTGGTCGGGACTCCTAGAATCATAGTATATTTAGACTCTCAGTTGGTAGCTCAGCAGATTGAAGGTGATTTCGAGTTACGCAATGAATAAATGAGAAGGTATGTGCAAGGCTTCAAACAACTAAAGTTAGACTTTCTAGAGGTTATCCTGTAGAAGATCCCCCGGGCGGACAATACTTGGGTTGACAAGTTAGCCAAATTGGCTAGTTTCTTAGCCTGTTGGATGTTGGACGACTCAGTCTGCCAGGGGGTACTAGTGGCACAGATAGATAAGGAGCCCGCTTAGGAAAGGAAGTCGGATTGGAGAATACCTTATGTGGTCTTCTTACAAAAGGGGGATCTCCCAACCGATTCCACTCAGGCTCGATTATTCAAGCGTAGGGCTGCTCGGTTCACTTTGGTGGGAGATCAACTATACAAGAGAGCATTCACATGACCCCTCTTGATGTGTATCAGGCTAGAAGAAGTGGATTATGTCATACGAGAAATGCATGAAGGTATATGTGACAACCATATAGGAGGGAGAACAATGACCCGAAAAATAATATTGTCTCGGTATTTTTGGCCTACCCTATAGGGGGATGCCAATAAGTTTGTGACTGGATATAAATCTTGTCAGAAACACCAACATCTCTCTCGTCGCCCGACCGAGCTGCTCAAAGCTTCCACTATGTCATGCCTCTTTGATCAATGAGGAATGGACATCGTTGTCCCTTCCCGACCGGGCCCCAACAGAAGAAGTTCTTGTTGGTAATAGTTGATTACTTCTCCAAGTGGATAGAAGTCGAACCCCTTTCCCGAATTACCGAAGAAGTTGTGATGAAAGTTTTATGGAGAGACATTGTTTGCTGATATGGAATCTCATAAAAGTTGGTCTCTGATAATGGGCAACACTTCCAAGGATGAAAGCTCAGAGAGTGGTGCAAAGCTCTAGGGATCCAACAGGCATTCACCTCAGTGGCCTATCCTTAGAGTAACAGCCAAGCGAAAGTGGTCAACCAGGAGAATATTCGGGCTCTAAATATCAAGTTAGACCATGTCAGCGGTAGGTGGGTGGAAGAGCTACCTAACATTCTTTGGGCCTATTGAACCACTCCTAAAGAGGGCACGAGACAGACTCCATTTCACCTAGTTTGTGGAGGTGAGGTTGTAATCCCGATCGAGATAGGAAAAAAAATCGACAAGGTGGCGGTTGTAGGACAAAGATAGTAATAACCAAGAGTGATTCCTCGACCTACACTTGGTTACAGAAGTCTGGGATAAAGTAGCAACTAGGCTATTTAAAGGTAAATTGAATTATGTTATTTTTTCACATTAATATTTTATTTTAATTTCTATTATATTTATTTCTTATATTATTAATCTCTAAATTCTATTTATTTATTTATACTTTATACTTTCTTTATTTTTTATTCTATATTTTATATTTGAACAAGCTTAGACATATCAGACAATTGTAGAATATCTAAAATGTCCCTAAATGACGTTGGATGACACAATATGAGTCTTTGCAACACCATAAACTTATAATATTTGAAATTTTTGCAATCGGACTTTTCTAGGTCTATCAGTGAGTTTTTGCCAAAATCCACTGATGGACCTACGATATTTGGATTTCTCAATACTTGATATTATTAGGTAGGGTTGAGCTAGGAGAAGCTAATTATGATGTCAAAACTTAGTTCTAACAACTAAAAATGATCTTCTCATGTCGTGTCATTTGGCACGGAATAATGCATCATGTAGAGGAGTGAAAATATAAAGTGTGGTTCATCATTGGTCAAAGAATACAGGGTATCATTTTCCTTCATTATAATGGATTTCAAAGCTTTTGGTTCGTCATAGAAATGAGGTATTTGGTTAACAGTTTACTAATCTGTATATGCAACACTTCTAACAAAAATGATTATTTTGCTTTATATTATATTTTATATTTTCAGAAAAACAGTGATTTCAGAAAATAATACCTTGTGTTCTTTAGCCAATGATGAACCATACTTTATATTTTCACTCCTAAAGAGGGCCCCTAATATAAAAATATTTTAATCCCAAAGAGCGTCTGAAATGAAAAATTTTAGGCCCTCTTTGGGTTTGAAATATTTTTATTTCAGACCCAAAGAGGGACTAAAATAAATTTATTTCAGATCCTCTTTGGATCTGAAATGAAATATTTTGCTTGCCTAAATGAACAGATGTATAAAACTTTTGTCAAATTATGTCAACAAATAAGATCCCTAGTTTTTATACAAGAACATACAGGATAGACTTTTGATTCCTCAGATAAGAAGCTATCAAGAAGAAAGTATAATTACTAAAACCGACAGTTACGCTGAAGTACTTGGTACTTTGCAATATACTCCAAAAGAGATAGTAATCCTGTCTAAAAAACTCAGCATTGAGCCAGCACCTTTTGCCTACAAAGGATATGCAATACCAATCTTTATTGATCTTATTTTTGATCAAACAAGAAAATTTTGGTAAACTTACTTGAGAATAATGTAGAGAGCGCCCAGGATGTCCAACATAATTCACTTGTGTCACCCGTGGAATGGATGATAGGAACTCAACAAGCTTTTATGCATTAGCCTATTGGAAAAATTATCGATTATGATGGATAATACAACAACATGATGAAACATTTCATTTTAAGTCCAAAGAGGGTCTGAGATAAATTTATTTCAGGCCCTCTTTGGACCTGAAATATTTCATTTCAGTCCCTCTTCGGCTCCCGTCCCTCAGATCCGCACATAAGCCCTCGGCTTGCCTCCATTCCATCCTTCATGCATGCCTCGAAGTCCGCATCCCTCAGCTCATCGTCCCAGCTCCAACAGCCTTGATCTGTTGCCTTCAAGCCCTCTTCGACTTTGGCCCTCGTCCCTCAAATGCGCACGCAAGCCCACGGCTTGCCTCCATGTCATCCTTCACGTACGCCTCGAAGTCCGCTTCCCTCGGCTCATCATCCCTACCTCGTCCATGGTCCCTCGGATGCACACATAAGCTCACGACTTACCTCCATGCCACCCTTCACCGTACCTGAAGATATTCAACCAAGTCTATGTGTACCTGCAAACCTACACACTCACATACACATATTAGACCACAATAAAACTCTAACTGAACCATATTGACACACACATCAAAACTTATGATCCTCCATATCATACTTGGGCAGATTGCCCCAACAATCTCCCCCTTTTTGATGCGTGGCAATATGTTTATGTTAGGTAAAACAACAACAATAGTAATTGAAAATTAACAGCATAGCATATTAAGAGACATACACATGTCCTCCCCCTTAACCTATGCTCTCCCTATAATTTCCATTTTCACTCACAACACTAAGTTAAGTTATATCCAACTTAACACCACAAGTTCTCCCAGCTTAAATTAAACCTATCTTAACACCATAAGTTCTCCCCCTTTGACACCATCAAAAAGATTGCCCCAAGCAACCCTAGCCCTAATGTCAAAAAGAACTCTTACTATTTTTGAAAAACCCCTCAGAAATCAACCAACAGCCATACCAGTCGACTGCCCCTGCATCAGTCGACTGGCCTCTGTGATTCGCAAACCCACAGAAATATTAGTCGAGTGCCCCAACGGTAGTCGACTGATACAGTCCATTTCTGAAATGTCCAGCCGAATTTCGGAAATCCCTAGAAAATTCCACAAAATTCAGAAAAATGTAAAACTTTGCAAGCATATTTGTTAGGATATAATCTACCCTAGAAAAATATAGTTTCGTGAAAAATATCAAATATGCTTGACTTTTGGTACAAACTCCAATCCATTTAAAAATGTATCATTTGTATCAACTCTTAAGCCCTCATTTGATTCTATGTGTTTGCCAAGCCCTTCCTATACCATTTCAATCCTAGAATTGTTTCCAAATCCCCTTTCCTTTATATATTCTCAAGATGATAAAACCTCCCTCCTTTTATCCCTTAACCCTAGACATATACATATATATATGAAACTTCCCTTGTGCCTATAATAGCAATATCATACCATTCAATAGAAAATCATGAATTGCAAACAATATAAGCAATATTAAAGACATGACTTAAAAATTTATATAAGCAATACCAAGCCATGAAAGAAAACATCATAAAGCAATATGAAAGCATACATCCAAAGTTTCATACAAAAGTCAAACTAAAGCATAATGAAAGTCACAAGGGTCATAGCCCCAAAGTTATCAAATATTACATAACCCAAAACAAGTGTTTGAGAGATACATAAAATATCTACACTAGATATACTCTCAACACTAGCATCACCAAGTCAACTACTCATCATCACCTGGAGGGGCCTGATACATTAGGTTCCAGCTCTGCATCATCGCATACATCTCATCCTGCTGCCACTGGAACCCTTGACAGAACTGTGTGAGACCATGATCCTCCCCCTGAATGACAGTCTGCTGCTGCTGCATCTCAATCTGCCGCTGCTGAAATGTCTGAAAGTCCCCCCTTAGATCATGTACCTCTGACTGCAAAAGGGAGAACTGCTCCTGTGAAACTCCAGCAGCCGGCGCAGCCTCCTCATCAGAACTGGAGGAATCAGAATGCTGTCTCCAAGACATCTCACCCTGCCGACACTCAATCCCCGCCAAAGACAGCTGTCGTGAGCCAATCTGGTTGTAGTCCTTGGATAGATGATGCACCTCACCCCTAGTAGTGCAAATGCTCCTAGACTCAAAAATTTCGGTCAAAACATGACCGAAAGACATGTAGATCTTGGCATTGACACTATAAGAAAAATGGACAATGGATGTGAAGACATGTAAAGTGATGTCGATATCTAGTCTTCTTTCTAATGCATACATGATTACCAAGTGAGGAAGCCGAATCTTCGACCTCCCCTTGGTGACAATAGGTAATGTTGGATCGAGAGATGCGAGAGAGGGGGGGGGTGAATGTCGCAAATCGTTCGGATTTAAAAAGAGTAAGTGCGCAGCGGAAATAAGACACAAGAGAAATGCTAACACGGTCGTTTTACTTGGTTCGGAGCCTGTGTCGACTCCTACTCCAAGGCCCACGGTCGTTGACCGTTTTCTGCGGGCAATTCTATACGTTCGAGAAAGTTTACAATCACAAGTATTACAGAATTAGCTTTGTAAACTTAAATGAATATTTCGTTACCGACGTCCGGTGTAGATCGGAGTATTGGAGCAACAGGACGTCGTCAGAGCTCGAGATGGAAGATTTCTGGAGCGTGTCGTGGAAGCAGAAGAGCGTATGAAAGTTGCAGTGATTGATGCTTGAAGAAGAGGGTCGAGGGTCCTTTATATAGGGCTGGGGGCGCCCGGGATGCTCGGGGCGCCCCCACGTGGCTTTCGATCCGGCGAGCCCTCTGGTCAAGGCTGATCTCTGCTTCTTCGGGATCACCTTTGACTGGGGCGCCCGACGCGCGTGAGGCGCCCGGGTTGACCGGTCAAGGCTTCATCTTCTTCGCGAGGGTGAGCTGCTGCAGCTGCCAGTGGCGTGGCACAGTGGGCGCCCGCGACACGCGGGGTGCCCGACGCGCGCGGGGCGCCCGAAACATCCGGGGCGCCCCCAAATGTGCTGCTGTCGGGGCGTTTACTTGCTCTGCTGACTTTGGGTTGACTCTGGGGCGCCCGAAACATCCGGGGCGCCCTGCTCAGCTACTGCCTCACTCCTTTGAGGCTCTCTGAGCTGCAGAAACACAGTCCTTCGGTCCTGCATCCAGGGTTAGTCCAAAACAGCAATTATATTATTATTTTATACAGCCTTAGCTGTCTTGGTTCTGACTTTGGTCTCCACAATGGAGCCCTAGGTCGAACCGACGCCTAATGTTCCCTCAAGGGGAACGCGTCCTCACCTACTCCTCTCGGGAGAATTTACCTGGTGCCAACCGGATTCTCCAGTTGGACTTTTGCCCGGCAGCCCTTCGCCAGGTCTTGGTTTTCGCCTAGCAGCCCTTCGCCAGGACTTGGTTTTCGCCTAGCAACCCTTCGCCAGGACTTGGTTTTCGCCTAGCAGCCCTTCGCCAGGACTTGGTTTTTGCCCAGCAACCCTTCGCCAGGACTTGGTTTCCTGACAGCCCATCGGCAGGTGCCTAGCATCCCTTCGCTAGGACTTAGTTTCCTGACAGCCCATCGTCAGGTGCCTAGCATCCCTTCGCTAGGACTTGGTTTCCTGACAGCCCATCGTCAGGTGCCTAGCATCCCTTCGCTAGGACTTGGTTTTCGCCTAGCAGCATTGTTAGATACAAAACAGCCCTTAACTTTGAATCCTTTGCCAATATCAAAACAAGGTTCGATCTGGTGCTTCCTGCACCAACAATCTCCCCCTTTTTGATTATGGCAACACAATTCAAAGTTAAGGAAACACTTATAACAGTTTAAGCATAAAAGGTTAAGCTATGAATTATAACTATTTATGAATAGAATAAATGTAGAGTTGAAAAAAAATTTATTTTTCATACTCCCCCTAAAACCCTGAATACTTGTATTTACAACTCTTAACTTTGACCTTTCCTCCCCCTTTGACATATATCAAAAACAGGCATGGGTGAACAAGGTATCTAATAGGGATTTATGAGTTTTTCTAAGTGCTTCATGTTTTTGACAAAGTATTTCAAAAACAGAGTAAAAATATTTTCAAAACTTTTTACACTTAGATAATTTTCAAGTATAAAGCAAGTACTTTTGAGAAGTTTGAAAAATTAAGTGTCAGGTACTTGGTTTAAAAATAGTTAAGTACTAAACTCATTTAAATACTTGAAATAAATTTTTGAAAGGAATTGTTAAGTACTTAGAAATAATTTTTGAGAAAGACTTAGAAATAATTTTTGAAAGAAATAGTTAAGTAATTGGAAAAAAAATGTTAAGTACTTAAGTTGTATTTTAAAAAAAATTAAGTAAAAAATCAAGTACTTAAATTGATTTTGAAAAAATTAAGTACTTCGGATGTTTTTGAAATTCAAATTTGAAAAATTTGATTCCCTCTTTTCTTTCCTATCTCTCCCCCTTAATGTTAAATTCTTCTCCTTAGACCATTTTTAAGTTCAATTAAGAATAATATTTTGAAGGAAGTGATAAGGAGAATGTTTGTGTATCAGAGCCTATGAATTTTGAAAGCAAAAAGATACTTAGAATAATTTTGAAGGCATAAAAAAAAACTTAAATTTCTAGATTAAATCCATTTTAAAAAATGTATTTGTAGGCAAATCTTTAAAAGCTTCATGCACTTAGAACACTTTTTCCTTGAAAAATATTTGTACTTTTGGAAACATTATATTTTGAAAAATAGCAGTACTTTTTGAAGGATATTATGCATTTTTGAAGACATAAGTACTTTTGAAATAAATTATGATTTGAAACACATAAGTACTTTTAGAAAAATATTAGACTTTGAAAGATATAAGTAATTTTTGAAAAGAATTATGCATTTTGAACACAAAATATTTTACTTGACTAGGTTTCTTTTCCAGTCTGACACAATCCTAGGAAACCTTGTTGACTACAAGGACATTTTCCTAAGTGTCCTGGAAAATTTTCTCCAACCCAAGTAAATACTATCTCCAAAAAAAATGATAGTCCTTTGAAAGTATATGCTAGTACATTTTGAAAAATGTATGACCTTTTGAAGACACAATATTTTGCTTGACTTGGTTTATTTTCCAGTCTGACACAATCCTAGGAAACCTTGTTGACTACAAGGATATTTTCCTAAGTGTCCTGGAAATTCGCCAACCCAAGTAAATATTATTTCAAAAGCAATTTCATAGGCCACAATAATAATAATATTTTGAACGAAAAATTATTTATGTTTTCAAAAGGATTTTAAACTTGCAGTGCATAAAAACATATATTTTGAAAAATTTTCAACAATTCTTTTAATTTGATCTCCCCCTAAACTTGACCCAGTCCTAGGAAGCTTGTTGACTACAAGTGATCTTCCTCTGAGTTTTAGGGTTTGATTTAAATTATAAGAATTATCTAATAACTTTAAAATAATTACCAAAAAAAATTTCAAAAATTCTTCTTTTGAATCAAACTCCCCCTAAATTTGACACTTCCTAGGAGTCCTAGTGGATCATGAAATGGACCTTCCTCTGTGTCTTTAGGGTTTATTAAAATCAAAAGAGTATAGTTTTGAGTATAGTAATTTTCAAGAAGATAATTTTAGAAAATTCAATCTGGAATGAAGATAATTTTGAGTATAGTAATTTTCAACACAATTTGGAATGATAACACAGTTTTCGAAGAATATTTTGAAATGATAATAATTTTTCAAATAGATAGTAATATACGAAGGCTTTTGAATCAACTTTTGAAAGCCTTATTTTTGAGATGAAAATAAGTTTTAAAGCATAAGGATTTTGAGAAATCTAAAAATATTAAGAAGAACTCCCCCTGTATCCGACATAGACTGACTTTATCTTAGACCTTAGTGTTGACTAGGTTTGACCATGTTTGACTCAGTTGACTAAGGTTTGACTATGTTAATCATGGTTTGACTATGTTGGAATTATCCTCTAAATTAAAACACAACATAAAAGAAATTTTAATTTGAACTTAATTTTCCCGTCTCACCCAATCTAGGGTTTTCAAACAGTTAGCCTTAAAAGTTCTTGTGAGACAGGTTTGAAGGTAAAAATTAATTTTGAAAAGGAATTTTCATTTATTTTGAAAAAAGTTATTTAATTTTGAAAACAGATTTAAAAAATAAGTGTAGAAAGCAGAAATTTTGAACACTGATTAAGTGATTTTTGAAACAGAATAAGTTTGAAAAATAGAAATTTTGAAAACAGATTAGAATCTATAATTATTTGAAATTTGTGTTAGATTCGAATTTGACAAAAGATAATTTGAATTTGAATTTCAGAAATTGGCTTCCAGGTCTTGGCGAGACACTAGGCCTTCTTTGGCCGTAGCCTTATGGGATCATCCACCCTTTCCTTGACAAAGCCTTTTAATGAAATTTCATTTTCAAATTAAATTAGGTCATTTTCTGGTCTAACTAGCTTGGGTCTTGGATCGATAGCTTTGGCTGGTTTCACCAGTCTAAAGAGACCAAGTAGACTTGATCTTATTAGAGTTGGTTTCCCCAACGTACTATCATCTCACCTCCTCCCAATACTATGTTTTCAAATTTCAAGTAATTGGTTAAGTCCTTAAGCTATCTAGTCCTATGAATAGCCAAAACAAAACTTCAGATAATGTCATAGTGAGGAGAAATTTCTGGATTTTCTAAGTTTGCAAAATTATTAATCAATTTTTCTTGTATATCAATTTTAATTTTCAAAGTCTCATTTTCTTGTCTTAACATTTTGAATTTTGACTTTGCTAATATACATGATTTCATTAAGTTATCTAAGCATGCATCCATATCTAAATTTGACCAAGGGAGATTAATTAATCTATCAGTATTCAAGGTAAAGAGTTGATTTAGATGTAAATTACAGTTACCCATTTTGGTTGGTTTCCCTGGATCTTTGTAACGTTTATCTGTGCATTCCTCTTTGTAATGCCCAAACTCCTGACACTTGAAGCATTGAATGCGACTCTTGTTCTTTCGTGCTTTTGGAGCTCGTTTCTTTGTTGTCGTCGGTGGTATCGTTTGAATCTTACGGGTAGGACACTTAGTTTGGTAGTGCCCTCTCTCCCTGCATATGTAACAAATTATATGATTTTTAAAATTCAAATTTGTAATTTTACCTTTTGATTCCTTATTAGGAATCTCCCCCTTAATTGTTGCTGTCTCGGATCTAAATTCATCTTCTGATTCCGTGTCTGAGTCGGACTTGGGTACCGGTTGAAGCTCCTTCTTTAATGGTTCTCTTGGAGTTTTCCCTGCAAAAGTTATACCTTCCTCGACCATTGCAGTATCAGCTTGATTATTTAATTCTAATTTAGAAAAGAATTTGAAATTGGTTACCATCTCAGTCAGTTCGTTGTCTGATTCTGCTGGTTCGATTTCGACTCTGGGTTCAGGTTCAGACTCTGACTCGGCTATCTGTGCTTGGACCGAGAGTGCGAGATAACTTACCTGATCTTCTTCTTCATCTAAGATTTCTTGATGAAGATTGATCAATTTCTCCCACATTTCTCTAGCACATCCAAATGAACCGACTAGCTTGAGTTGTTCGTTGGTTAGACCGCATTGAAGAATTGCAGTTGCTCTTGCATCAGTCTCAATTTGGTTGAGGGTGGGTTCATCCAGTTTGTCCCATGCAACTGATAGTCCATCTTCTGTAGGGAGGTGCAACCCTGTTTGAATGATCATCCATATGTCCATATGGGTCTTCAGATGGAACTCCATTTGACTTCTCCAAGAATTGAAGTTTTCACCGGAGAAGAGAGGTGGACGAACGCTGTTCCATTCTTGATTGGCCATTTAAAAAACCCTTGCACACAGAGGGAAAAAGTAGAAATGTACCAAGACTTGGTCTTGGATTAGTAGTGTGGGAGAGAGAAAAATTAGTCTAATAAAAACTATTGCACGGATTTTGAGGCAGACTGATATAAAAAATTTATGTCAAAATTTTGAAAATGTTACTTTACCAATTTTGATGACAAAAAGTAAGACTTTAATGTTTGGAAAAAAATTTGCTCAGATTAAGGTAGCACGATTTTCGAGAAAAAATAATATTAAAATAATTAAAAAAAAAAAGTTTATGACAAATTTTCAAAGGTTGATTATTTTGACAATTCTGACTTATGGTAAAAAAGTGAGAATTCAAAATTGAAAAAGGCGAAAAGATATTTTATTTGCGCAAAATTAAAAAAGTGAGAATTCAAAATTCAAAATTCAAAATTTTGACAAATTTGCGCAGATATTTTTTATTTTTAAAATAAAAGGCGAAAAGATGTAGTGGTGTTGATTAAAAAAAAAGGAAAAGAAATAAGATAAGAAATTTCGTAAATCCGAAAAACTTTCAAACTGGTGGTTGCACCAAGTTTGAACTACCCCGCTCTGATACCACTTGTTGGATCGAGAGATGCGAGAGAGGGGGGGTGAATGTCGCAAATCGTTCGGATTTAAAAAGAGTAAGTGCGCAGCGGAAATAAGACACAAGAGAAATGCTAACACGGTCGTTTTACTTGGTTCGGAGCCTGTGTCGACTCCTACTCCAAGGCCCACGGTCGTTGACCGTTTTCTGCCGGCAATTCTATACGTTCGAGAAAGTTTACAATCACAAGTATTACAGAATTAGCTTCGTAAACTTAAATGAATATTTCGTTACCGACGTCCGGTGTAGATCGGAGTATTGGAGCAGCAGGACGTCGTCAGAGCTCGAGATGGAAGATTTCTGGAGCGTGTCGTGGAAGCAGAAGAGCGTATGAAAGTTGCAGTAATTGATGCTTGAAGAAGAGGGTCGAGGGTCCTTTATATAGGGCTGGGGGCGCCCGGGATGCTCGGGGCGCCCCCCACGTGGCTTTCGATCCGGTGAGCCCTTTGGTCAAGGCTGATCTCTGCTTCTTCGGGATCACCTTTGACTGGGGCGCCCGACGCGCGCGGGGCGCCCGGGTTGACCGGTCAAGGCTTCATCTTCTTCGCGAGAGTGAGCTGCTGCAGCTGCCAGTGGCGTGGCACAGTGGGCGCCCGCGACACGCGGGGCGCCCGACGCGCGCGGGGCGCCCGAAACATCCGGGGCTCCCCCAAATGTGCTGCTGTCGGGGCGTTTACTTGCTCTGCTGACTTTGGGTTGACTCTGGGGCGCCCGAAACATCCGGGGCGCCCTGCTCAGCTACTGCCTCACTCCTTTGAGGCTCTCTGAGCTGCAGAAACACAGTCCTTCGGTCCTGCATCCAGGGTTAGTCCAAAACAGCAATTATATTATTATTTTATACAGCCTTAGCTGTCTTGGTTCTGACTTTGGTCTCCACAATGGAGCCCTAGGTCGAACCGACGCCTAATGTTCCCTCAAGGGGAACGCGTCCTCACCTACTCCTCTCGGGAGAATTTACCTGGTGCCAACCGGATTCTCCAGTTGGACTTTTGCCCGGCAGCCCTTCGCCAGGTCTTGGTTTTCGCCTAGCAGCCCTTCGCCAGGACTTGGTTTTCGCCTAGCAACCCTTCGCCAGGACTTGGTTTTCGCCTAGCAGCCCTTCGCCAGGACTTGGTTTTTGCCCAGCAACCCTTCGCCAGGACTTGGTTTCCTGACAGCCCATCGTCAGGTGCCTAGCATCCCTTCGCTAGGACTTGGTTTCCTGACAGCCCATCGTCAGGTGCCTAGCATCCCTTAGCTAGGACTTGGTTTTCGCCTAGCAGCATTGTTAGATACAAAACAACCCTTAACTTTGAATCCTTTGCCAATATCAAAACAAGGTTCGATCTGGTGCTTCCTGCACCAACAGGTAATAGGCAATCTAAGACAATTTTATACAATATGTTGCTAAACGCACTCATGCGCTTAGCTTCAAAAATACGCTGTGTCACACACCGATGTCTTGAAAAATAATAGAGATGGATTTGGTCTATGGTTACATTGGGGAAGGTGAAAGGCTCGACGACTTTTGAAAAATATGTGAATGCATGGTTAAAAGCCCTACACCCCAAAAATAAACCTAAGATTGCAGTTGAAAAGGAATGGTGACACCTACCACCATGGACTCATAGGTCCCATCCTCGGGACCCACGCATGTAAGATTGGTGTAAAATTCCTTACAGAAGTCCAGGTTAACAGGGTGTTGACAATATACTAGTTGCTCCAGACCAAAATATGTGATCATTTCAGCAATCTGAGGGGGTTTCTCTTGGAACTATGCCCTATTTAGATATCTACAATTCATTAAGACAAACTTATTATCGGCAAATCTCCGTCGGCACTCCTCGGAACGGAACCGAGGGGCCGCAGGATCTGCAGCAGCCTGTTGCGAACTACCCTCACCAATTCTTCTCTTTTGAACAACTCTAAAATTCAAAATACCCATGCATGTACCAAAAATTACCCTACGACAAGGGAAAATAAAGAAAACATGCAAAATGGGACAAGTTAGTTCCAAATCATTAATTAAATGTGAAAAATGAACTACACAAGTGGTTACCGCTTTCCCGGGCGTTGCATGATGAATGTTGGTAAGAATCGTCTCAAAGAGGGAAGCTTTTCTAGCCCTAGGCGTAGATCTGAGGTAGAGGGAGGTTAGAAAGGTGTTTTCTAGGGCTTGGGAAGACTTGAAGCAAGAAGGGAGGTCGGGAGAGACGAAGACTCGCAGGGGGTGGCACTGGAAACCCTAGGTTCGGCCACCCCCCCCCCCCCCCCGCGCGGCTGTTTCCTTTTAAAACCTCGCGTACCAATCGACTGCCCCAGGGGCAGTCGACTGTGAACTGAACAGAAAGTTCAGTCAACTGCCCTGGGGGCAGTCGACTGGTAATTTTAAATTCTCAGTTTCTGATTTACAGTAGGCCAGTCGACTGGTTTTGAACCAGTCGATTGGTACCCTGATTTCAACTTTCCAGTCTTAATTTCATAAATGCATAATTAATTCCACATATCTCCAAAAAATCTGAAATTCATGGAGAGATTTGTGGAAACTATGTCTACTTAGGAAAAATATTATTCGGAATAACGTTATTACCAATCCCAAGATTGACACGAAATTCAAAGCTACCTAAATAGTGTCATTGAAACTTAACTAGAAGTTCTAATTTTAATCTCTTCTTGATGCCTCTTCTCACACTTAACCATAATACATTTTTAGCACTTATTTAAATGACATCTACATATTAAACACCAATTTTCGTATAATATGAGTCTATTTTCATCTTTTCCTCCACAAACCTCCTTTTAATGTGCTAATTCCCTAGGATTAAGACTCACACTAGCCTTCCAAATCCTTTGGCACATTCCATAGTCCATCTAATCTCCTAGGAGGAATCCTCCTAAGATCCATTGACCATGAATCCCATTTTGACTTCTAGAGCTCTCCCTTGATGTGAGCTTCTCTTCCTCTCATCCTTCTCCTATCTTCTCAAATGCTCCATTTTCTTAAGCTCTCCTTTTCTTGGACACTTGGTGTGGTAGTGCCCTAGTTCCCCACAAGTATAGCAGCTAATGTGCTTCTTTTCTTTCTTTTCCCTACAACCCATGTTAGATTCTAAATAAATTGATTTGGGTTTAGGGTTTACTTCATTTTTACCTAATGGACACTTGTCATTGTAGTGTCCCTTTTTGTTGCATCCAAAGCATATGATGTGGTCTTTGGTTCTTGTTTTGGTGGGGTAGGGGCTTCTTCTTGCTCCGATATTGAAGTGGGTCTCTCCTCCCCCTCAATCCTTGAGGTGGTGACCTCTTCTTCTTCTCTTGCTGAATTGAATGATCTCTCACTCTCTTGAGTCACTTCATTTGAGGACATGGACAATTCTTTTTCTTCTTCCTCCTCTCGGACCATTGAACTTGTTTCCTCTGACTTTTCAACTATTTGAGCTTATGTAGGATTCTCATGAAATTCTTCCAACTTGTTCCACAACTCATATGCGTTTTTATATTCACCTACACCACTCAAAACATTAATAGATAATTAATTAATATATCAATTACCTTCTCATTTGCCTTAGATTGGGCTTGTTGCTTCTTGGTACAATATCTAGGTCAAAGCTTTTTCCCATGCTTATCTCTTGGAATTCCGAATGGTTCTTCTAGCATCACCATGCACTCCCAATCCATTCCAAACCAAGTCTTCATTCTTGTCCTCCAATAGTTAAAATCTTCATGATGATAAGGAGGTGGAATGTTGATAGCATCACCCAACTTGTCTTCCATCATCATTTCCTCTAGCTTGTGCTCTCTCGACGGTTAGTTCGTAGATGAGCGACCTTGCTCTGATACCACTTGTTAGAACCGTGATCGTCAAGCTAGAAGGGGGGTGAATAGCTTCTTTCGATTTTTCTTCCTACAAAGTTAGTGCGCAAGCAGAATAAACAAAAACTAAAATTAAAACTAAGAGGAACACACTGATTTATGTGGTTCGGAGATAAAACTCCTTCTCCATGGCTGTCCATAAGGTGGACGATCCCGATCCTTCGGTGGATGATTCCCCGGAGCACCTCCGGCTAGCTCTTGTAGCTCCTTGTGGGTGGAGAAACCTCACCACAAACCTTGTACACGATCTGAGCAATACAGGCTACTAACAAGCTTTACCCAAGCAAGTTTTGCCATGAAGAAAAGGCCTTAAATGAGCTCCCTTAAATAGAGCTCGAGGTTGAAAGGACCCTGACCAGTCGACTGGTCCATTACCTGTCGACTGGTCCTACTCAGATTCGACCGTTACAGTTTAACGTTCGAAATCCCAAGTGCCATCAGTCGACTGTCCCAGGGGTCCAGTCCTAAACCTAAGGTTTCCCTTTCCCGAGTACATTTCTCTCCGCACTCAAACCCTAGGATTTCCCGAGTACATTTCACTCAGCACTCATAACCTCACGACCTGGTTGACTCTTCATCCAGCAGCCTCGATCTATTGCCTTCATGCCCTCTTCGTCATCGGCTCCCATCCCTCAGATGCGCACACAAGCCTCGGCTTGCCTCCATGCCATCCTTCACGCATGCCTCAAAGTTCGCGTCCCTCGGATCATCGTCCCTGCTCCAGCAGCCTTGATCTGATGCCTTCATGTCCTCTTCGACTTTGGCCCTCATCCCTCAGATGCGCACGCAAGCCCACAGCTTGCCTCCATGCCATCCTTCACGTACGCCTTGAAGTCCGCTTCCCTCGGCTCATCATCCCTGCCTCATCCATGGTCCCTCGGATGCGCACACAAGCCCATGACTTGCCTCTATGCCACCCTTCACTGTACATGAAGACATTCAACCAAGTCTATGTGTACCTGCAAACCTGCACACTCACATACACATATTAGACCACAATAAAACCTTAACTTAACCATATTGACTCACACATCAAAACTCATGATCCTCCAGATCATACTTGGGTCGATTGCCCCAACAATAAGTCAATACAAAATTGCTCACGACTTGTGGAGCATGTTTAAGATGATTCAAATTCATGAAAGATCTACACAAGAAGAAAAGGTAGAGGAGGAGATGGAAGTGGAAGCGTGCACATCCTCATGAGAAAGAATTAGAAGTGCTCAAAGAAATGAGTCTAATGGATCATAAGGTGGCTCAAATTGAAGAAGAAACATCATCCACATCTAAGGTTGAAGAAGAAGCCAAGACAAATGAAGAAGAGATCTTGAAAGTCAACCTTGCGAGTACCTCCACCAAAGAAAATTAAAAGACCTATCATTTGCTTTGAGTGCAATAAAAAGGGGCACTATAAGGATAAGTGTCTATTGGGTAAAAATGAGGTAATCCCTAAACTCAAGTCAATTTATTTATAATCTAATTTGAGTTGTAGGGAGAAGAAGGAGAAGAAGCACATTAGATACTTCACATGTGGTGAGTGGGGCCACTACCACACCAAATACTCAAGGAAGGGAGAATTCAAAATTTTGGAGCATTTGAAGAAATGGGAGAAGAAGAAAAGGAAAAGCTCAAATCAAGGGGGAGCTACAAGGTTAAGGGAGGTATACCCTAACTTGAAATATAATTCAAATTTGAATTCTCCCGTGAATGCTAGGAATAATGCTCATTATTTACCCATGCATAATTTTGGATTTAAGTATCATGATAGGAATAGGGTAAATACATATTAAAACCCTAGGAAAACTAGTCATGATAAACCTAGACATGATATACCTAAGGACCAAGGCATAAATCCCAAGAAAGGGAGACACATACCTAGAATGAGTAGGTCTAGGAATGTCCAAGGTGAGCATGTTGATTCTAGGGTTAGAACTTTAGAAAGACAAAATCAAGCTTTGAAAATAAAGTTTGATAAATTAGAGAAAACCTTAGATAGATTCATTATTGGATCTAAAGGGTTGGGTAGCCAAAAACCCAACAATGATAGATCGAATTTAGGATACTGATCTAGGTTCTTCAATGCCAAAGAAAAATCATATGCTAGGGTGGCAAATGATAATTGCAAGGGAGAGTCATCCAAGGCCAATAAAAAGATATATACTAGGGTAGCATATAACTATGTTAATGATGGGAAGTCCAAAAATAGCAAGGGAAAGCCATTTAAGGGAAAGAATAAGAAATTAACTAATGATAAGGTGTACAAGGTTAAGAAGATTACTTTTGTAGGTCAAGGGGCACCAGAGGTATACTAGTGTGGCATAGTGATTGTGGATGAGTCATCTAGGGAGGTGGCTATGGTTAAGAGCTCAACGGGGAAGCTCTAAGAGTCAATTTGGGACTCATGGTCAATGAATCTCAGGAGGATATCTCTTGAATGTTTAGATAGACTGTGGAGTGTGCCAAAGGATTTGGAGACGGATTTGAATCTCAATCCTTGGGTTTTGGCACATGTGGTTTGAGTTTCATGTAAGAAATATGACATTGGGATCATATTGCATGAAAATTTGGTTGTTGATGTATAGATGTCATATAAACTAATGCTAGGGATGCATTGTGGTTTAGAAGGGCAAATACATCAAGAGGAAATCAAAATTAGAACTTTAGGTCAAGGTTCAATTAAACCATTTAGCTAGTTTTGGATTTTGTATCAATCTTGGAATCCGAAATATGTACATTTTTAAATATATTTTTCCCAAGTAGCTATGGGTACCACAAATCTCTCCATAAAATTTGAGAATTTTTGGAGAATTATGAAATTATTGGCGCATTTCTAAAATTGGGTTCAGAAATACTGAAAGGTTGATATCAGGGTATCAGTCGACTGGTGCAGAGGATCAATCGACTGGTAACAGGGTTTTCTAGAGGGAGAAAACTTCTATGAGATTTTTTTTGATAGGGATCAGTGGACTGATAACTATTTCAGTCGACTGATACATGTTGAAATTATTTTCAGCAATTCGAAAAGTGTATAGCAAAGGGGAAGAATTAAGGTTTAATTGGGTAAACCTTATGTACCTTTGCAAGAAATCCTAACTCAAGAGGGAGCTTAGATGAAGGGGGAGCTTTGTTGCTCATTTATTGTCAAAAGGGGAGCCTTGTGATAGGTTCTTAAAAAGCCCTTGATAAGTCCATGTGTAGGGGGAGCATTGGGATAACTTTTTAAAAAGTCCTTGGTGAAAAATCCTAACTCATGGAGAGTGTAGGTGTAGGGGGAGCCTTGTGATTGGATTCCATGCATGTTTGCATTTGCATTAACGTATACATTAGCGGTGTAAGTCCAAGGTGTAGCCTTGACAATGTAAGTCCAAATGTTATTTGTATTTGTATTTGCTATTTGTTTTCACTAACTTAAACGTATTGCCAAACATCAAAAAGGGAGAGATTGTTGAGGAAATCTATGGCCCGTGTGACCATGTATTTTGATGTTTGGGTAAAGGGTTTATGTTAGGTTCACCGTTATATTTGATATGCATATTTGAGTGTGTAGGTTTGTATGATACACATATGACTCAGCTTGATGGCTTCGGGTCCCATGAAGGATGGTGCATCCGAGGGACCGTGGACAAGACAACAATGATGAGCCGAGGGAAGCGCACTTAGAGGCATACGTGAAGGATGATGTGAGGATGAGCCATGAGCTTGTATGTATATGAGGGACGAGAGCTAAAGCAAAGAAGGCTTGAAGGCAACATGTCAAGGCTGCAAATGAAGAGTCAAGAGAGTCATGAGGGTCCGAGTGTAAGTGAAATATACTTGGGAAGGAAAACTCTAGGTTTAAGTTTTACCAGTCGATTGGTATGGGATCAATCAACTAGCTGAGGACACAAAGATCATTCGACTGATCTTTCTGTGTAGTAGACTGGTGTTAGCTGAATTCGAACGTTGGGTTGTAACATTCGAGTTCAATAGTTGCCAATCGACTGGTGTTGGCACCAGTCGACTGGCAATGGCTGGATCAGTAAACGAGTACTATTTAAGAGAACTTGGTGTTGGAATCGATGAACCAGCTAGAGGGGGGTGAATAGCTTGGTAACCCAAATTCAATCTCTTCCTACAAATGTTAGCGCATGAGGAAATGCAAACTACAATTGAAAACAATGCTAACACTTAACCTCTTATGTGGTTCAATGATTGCTTGCTCCTACTCCACGGTGTGTCCTTGAGATGGACGAATCCTTGATCCTTCGGTGGATCAATCCCTTACAATCTCCGGCTAATGCTTTCTCCTTCTCGGTGGAGAACAACCTCTCACAAAGTCTCTTCCTCTTTACAAGATGAAAGCTAGGGTTAGGAGGAAGAGAGTGAACTTGGAAGCTTGAACACTTGAGCAAGGATATTTCACAATTGAACAACTAACACTTTGCAAGTCTCAAGCTTCTCTTTAAATAGAGGAGAGAGCTATTAACAAAACGGCTCAGCCCCGACACCAGTCGACTGCCACCAGGACCAGTCGACTGGTGTCCAGCTAACGACCGGATTTTGAACAGACCAGTCGACTAGTGCCCAAACTAGTCGACTGATCTTTCTATGAGTTTCCTCTCAACACTGCCAATCGATTGCTTCCCTTGCTAGTCGACTGCCTAGCTTACAAACTCACTCTCAACCTCTCCGGAGTCCATCGTTCGCGTATGCCTTGAAGTCCACTTCCCTGGCTTGCCCCTAGGAGTTCTCTTCTTTCGTCTCTCGTCCCTCGGATGCAAACACAAGCCCACGACTTGTCTCCATGCCATCCTTCGTGTATGCCTTTGAAGTTTACTTCCTCGGCTCGCCTTTGAAGTCCTCTTCCTTCAACTCTCGTCTCTCGGATGCTTCACTTCGTTGTTCCTCAAGTGTGGTTCACCAAGTCCTGCAAGACTTAAACACACATCAAACCAATATGAAAATCGAACTTAATCATATTGACACACACATCAAAACCCATGATCTATCCGATTAAACTTGGGTCGATTGCACCAACAATCTCTTCCTTTTTGATGTGTGATAATATGTTTTATGCACAAACATAACAATTTGAAAATTAGAGGCATAACATATTAAGAAGCATAAACATGCATCCTCCCCCTTAATCTATACCCTATCACACGATTTTCAATTTTTGCATAAATATGAAGAAATAAGTTAAGTTTTAACTTAAACCCTTCAATTCTCCCCCTTTGACACCATTAAAAGGATTGCAATACACAATTTAAATAAAGGCATCAAAATAAAACCAAAATGAGTAGTTTTTTTTTAAAACCACATTTGAAATCAGAAAATCAAAGTACCAATCGACTGAGTCAGCTACCAATCGACTGGACTCAACCAAAAATACTTCCACAGAGTTCCCAGTCAACTGGTCCTCTGCATCAGTCGACTGGTACTAATTAGTTTCAAATTTCAACATTTTGAGCTGAAATTTAGAAATGCATTAAAAATTCTAGAAAATTCAAAAAATTATGAAATTTTACATACATATTTCTTTTGACATTCTCCAATAGGAAAAAAATATGGTTTCACGAAAAATCAAAATATTTTTGAATTTTTAACCAAAACTCAAAATTTTGAAAAATTTTAACTTTGTATCAAAATCAACCCCTAGTTTTGAACTCATATGTTTTTCAAATCTATGTCATAGCAAATAAATACAGAATTATTTTTAAAATATTTAAAATGTCCAACTATGATCTATGAGCAAGATGTCTATTAATTAAACATTTACTTTTCTCATAGTTGGTCTATTATCACTAAAGTGATACAATTCATAATCATCAAAATAGCATAAACACGTGAATTATGAAGATCATCATAACATCTCATATTTATCAATAACAGCATAAATCATGTTATTATGAGATGTATTAAAGGTAATCCCTATTTAGCCCTTTTGATCATGAATTGTATTTAGGCTAAGTGCTCCCCCTTAAGGTCTCAAGTTAATCATTTTTTAAAAATTTAAAATTTAACAAACATGGTTGACTAAACCTAAATCCTCTAACCCTTGAGGATTGACTTTGACACCCAATAGAAATGCTTCCTAATTGGGTTGACCAAATATTCTTTGGGAATCCGTTTTCTATCTAGGATTTTGATTTTTTATTGTCCTCTATCTAGTAGGCAATGATAAGTCTTTTCATTACTAGAATATTTATATCCTAAACCCGTTTTCTTAAAACTTACTCTTTGGCTCTTAATAATCATGTCTAGGATGTTAGAGCTAATTTCAAATTTCCTAAGGGCTTTACTAAGGTTATCCACCTTTTCCGTAATTCCCTATTTTCCTCTTCTAAATATGAATCATTTAAACTAGAAGAAAAGGAAGCATGCATGCTATCCCTAAGTATCATAGATTCTATTTTTCATTTAGCATAAAAATTTCATTTTTCAAATATTTGATTTTCTTTCTAGCTTTAAACAAATCATCATTAGTACTAGAAATTATTTTTACTAAAGTGATAGTGGGTAGATTGTATACTTTACTTACTTAGACGTCCGAATCCGAAGTTGAGTCTCCCCCTTCACTTGAGCTCCCTTCATCCTCACTTGAGCTTTTTTCCTTATTCAACTTCGGATGATGTGAAAGCAATGTCTTCAATTCTCATTAAAGCAAAATGGGACACATGGTGTTCCTCCTCTTCCGATGATGATGACTCATCCCATGTTGCTTTTAAGCTTTGGACCTTCTTCCCCTTTTCTTTTGTTTTCTTCTTTTCTTCTTTCTTCTTCACTTCCTTTTTCTTCAAGAGTGGGCATTCATCCTTCATATGTCATTCTCCTTGACAATTGTAGCATATATTTTTTTTGTTCTACTTTTGCTCCTGAATTTTTTCACCATGAGATTTGTTAGTTGAAAAATGTTTAAAGGCTTTTCTCATTTTTCTTACCATGTAAGCTTCCGCATTACTATCCAAGGATGCACTTAATTCTTTCGAGTCGGATGAGGAAGCCTTCTTCTTTTACCTTTCTCCTTGTTTATCACAAGAGCTACTCCTCTTGGTTTGTAGACTTCTTCAATTGCTCCTCCAATCTGAGTTTCATGGAGCTCCATAGTTGAGAAGAATTCTTCTAGAGAGATTTTCTCTAGATCCTTGGATATGTAATATGAGTCCACCATTGAGCTCTAATTTGTTGTTCTTGGGAGACATTGATGACTTTTATCAATATGTCTCAGTGAGAGTTGCTCATCTACACTTGTTAGTCTATTTAGAATTTCTTTAATTCTAGCATGTAGAATAGATACCTTCTCCCTTTATCAGCTTGATATTATTGAGTTGAGATCGGAGAAGGTCTCTATTTGCTACATTGCTTTCGTTGTGCCCTCATGAAGCTTATTAGCTTATCTCATAAGTCCTTGGCACTTGAGTAGCTCCCAATTCTTATTACCTCTTGTTGAGAAAGTACACTTAGTAGATGATGCAAAGCTTTTGAATTTGCTAGATAACCATCCTTTGCTTCTTGCTCCATCTTATCTTTTCAAGTAGCTTATTCTCTTGATCCCTAGTCACTTCAAATCATTTTCTATTATTAACATAATATCGAATTCGGTATTGAAAATACTTCTATCCTCTTCTTCCACCAAAAGAATTCTCCATCGAATTTTGGTGGTTGGATGTGCGAGCCAGCCATTTTAATGAATATGCTCTTCTCGGCGGTTAGTCCGTTAAAGGGCGACCTTGTGCTATGATACCAATTGTTGAGACTGATGGACTGACTAGAGGGGGTGAATAGCTTGGTGACCCAAATTCAATCTCTTCCTACAAATGTTAGCGCAAGTGAAAATGCAAACTACAATTGGAACAATACTAACACTTAATCTCTTATGTGGTTCGGAGATTGCTTGCTCCTACTCCACGGCGTGTCCTTGAGGTGGATGAAGGCTTGATCCTTCAGTGGATCATCCTCGGCAATCTCTGGCTAATGCTTTCTCCTTCTCGGTGGAGAACAATCTCTCACAAAGTCTCTTTCTCTTTACAAGATGAAAGCTAGGGTTAGGAGGAAGAGAATGGACTTAGAAGCTTGAGCACTTGAGCAAGGATATTTCACAATAAACAGCTAACCCTTTGCAAGTCTCAAACTCCTCTTTAATAGAGGAGAGAGTTGTTAACAAAAAACTCAGCCCCGACACAATCGACTGCCACCAGGACCAGTCGACTGGTATCCAGCCAACGGCTGGATTTCGAACAGACTAGTCGACTGGTGCCCAGACTAGTCGACTGATATTTCTGTGAGTTTCTTCTTAGCGCTGCCAGTCGATTGCTTCCCTTGTCAGTCGACTGCCCAACTTACAAACCCACTCTCAATCTCTCAGGAGTTCATGCTTCGTGTATACCTTGAAGTTCACTTCCTTGACATGCCCTTGAAGTTCTCTTCCTTCGGCTCTCGTCCCTCGGATGTGCACACAAGCCCACAGCTTGTCTCCATGTCATCCTTCCCGTATGTCTTTGAAGTCTACTTCCTCGGCTCATCCTTTGAAGTCCTCTTCCTTCGGCTCTCATCCCTTGGATGCTTCACTCTGTTGTTCCTCATGTGTGGTTCACCAAGTCCTGCAAGACTCAAACACACATCAAACCAATATAAAAACCTAACTTAATCATATTGACACACACATCAAAACTCATGATCTATCCGATCAAACTTGGGTAGATTGCACGTATAATCTCTGCCTTTTAATGTGTGACAATATATTTAAGTTAGGCACAAACATAGCAATTTGAAAATTAGAGGCATAACATACTATGAAGCATAAACATGCATCCTCCTTCACATGATTTTTAATTTTTGCACAAACATAAAGAAATAAGTTAAGTTTTAACTTAAACCCTTCACTTGATTTGTTTGAGGAAGGTTGACGAAATAGAGTTGGTTAACCCCTAATAGTAGTCTACTAAGCTCAGGTGTGTGTGTGCAAGGTTGTGGCGAGGTTCTCCATCCACAAGGAGCTACACGAGCTAGCTAGAGGTTTTTCGGAGACTCATCCACTGACGGATCGGGATCGTCCACCTTACGGGCAGTCACGGAGTAGGAGCGTCATCTCTGAACCACATTATATCGGTTCGTTCCTTTGTGTTTAGTTTGTTTTATATTATTCCGCTTGTGCATTAACACTATAGGAGAGAAACCGAAGAAATTGAGAGGGGCAATGTCTATTCACCCCCCCCCCCCCCCCCCTCTATATGGTCATTCGATCCCCAACAACAATTACATAAGAATGAAATAACTAAAATGAAAAGAGGCATAGAAGGGTTACTTGGTTGCAACCAAAATGGTTGCTAATCCAAGGCAGAAATAAGCTCAATTTCTAGAACAAACTCTTTGGGCGGAGAAGTCTCTTACACATACTAGAACTCAAAAAGAAAATGAAGATAAGTAGAATTAGTTTTACAGTTCGAATAAATGAAAGTAACTGAGCTCCGGGGTCTATTTATAGTCCCAATGAAAATCTATACAGTTGCTGATATGGCCCTACACGGGCACCTAACACGTGACTCTAGGGTTATCCTTGTCGCAACGACCACGAACGACTACTTCTGAATGAAGTTTGAACTCTCGAGCGCCTGTGTTGATTGGGGGTGCCCGAGAACACGAGCGCCTGAGTCAATGAGGGCCCCATTCACGGGCA
>JAGFNQ010007392.1:462676-507334 GCA_024364735.1 Boesenbergia rotunda | reverse complement strand
GCTGCTTCCTTGCTGCCTTGCTCCTGATCGGTCTGGTGACCGATCAGGGAGCAGACGGTGAGTGAGTTCCCTTGCTAATCAAAGTCCTGGATCGGTCCAGTCACCGATCAGGGATCTTGGATCTGATTAAAAAATCACTGTTCATCTGCCCTGATCGGTCTGGGTGACCGATCAGGATTCATTCTGATCGGTCTGGTGACCGATCAGGCTTCACTCTGATCGGTCTGGTTACCGATCAGGCGTGTATAGCTGCGAGAGCTGGGAATCCCAGCGAAGCAGTGGATCGGTCTGGTGACCGACCCACACGCCCTGGATCGGTCTGGTGACCGATCACTTTAATTCAAATTGCACTGTCAGACGTGGTCAGAGCGTCTGATCGTATCTGATTCGATGATGTTTGCTTCTGATATTTGATTTACTGTATGATTTGCTGCTCTAACAGTCTGATTAAGTTGCAGGTGACAGGGGAGGATTCAAACACTCAAGGAGAGGTCAACGGAGGCTTTCCTTGGAGCAGGTTTGTCCGATTCTCCATTTCAGGTTGCAACGGCCGAGCTGCAGACTGGAGCTGAGACTAGGGCTTGGCTGAGGGGATCTCAGGAAGACCAGAGAGGGCTCAGTGGTAGCTGGCGTTGGCAGCAAGGTAGCTGGAGGCTACGGAGGATATTGTCACCTAATGCTGAGTGGAGAAAGAAAAGGGTGGAAGTTGGCTTCGTGGAAGCAGAGTTCTGGAACTTGTGTTCTTGCCATGCCTAGTGTTCTCCACAATTTGCTTGCTGCGTTCTTGAAGCTGTCATCACTTTGAGCAAGCGATCAAGAAGCAACCAATCTTGACTTGAACGCTTGGAGGAGAGAACAAGAAGCTTGGAGTCCGACAATGGGAAGACACGAAGAAGGGTTCTTGCGTGAGATCGCCACTGGGTGGAGCTCATGGAAGCTAGCTGTGTTCTTGTCCTTGCTAAGTGTTTGAGTAAGATCTTTCTCGTAGTTTCTTTGTGCTTAAACTTTATCCTGATTGAAACGCTGTGGAGAGGTTTCTCCACCGAGAAGGAGGTTGCGTTATATCCTGGGAAACCGGGGCTTGATCTGCCGACGATCAAGGGATCGCCCACCTTAAGGGCACGCCAAGGAGTAGGGGCAAGTTATCCCCGAACCTTGTAAATCCTCTTGTTAGCATTCTTGGCATTTGTCTTTGTTTGTTCTCATTTCTGTTTAGCTTACTGCACTTTCAGTTCCTTTTGTTTCTTCCGCTGTTGTGCTACTGATAAGTTAAGTGCAGGAAAGTTGTTACTTGCAAGTAAAAGTGATTGGCTATATTCACCCCCCCCCCTCTCTAGCCATCTCGTTTCCAACAAACACAAACAAGGCAAGAATATTCATTAGTTTTTACAGCCGTAGCTATCTTGGTTCTGACTTCGGGTCTCCACGAAATCCTAGGTCGAACCAACGCAAGTTCTCACCCCCGAGAACGCGCCTTTCACCTACTCCATTCAGGAGATGGTTGCCACCCCAGTCCTTCGGGTGGACTTTTGCTTAGCCTCCGATACTCCCGGACCTCGAGACGTCCAAACCCCGACTCGTCTCTACTTCTGTCCTTAGTCATCGCTCAGCTAAGTTGCTCAGTCCCTCGGACCAAGACTTCGTGCCCAAACCCTAAGTCCAGGACTTCAGTGCCCAACCCTCGGTCAGGTCTTCGTGCCCAGTCCTCGACCAAGACTTCGGTGCCCAACCCTCGGCCAGGTCTTCTTGCCCAGTCCTCGACCAGGACTTAGTGCCCACCTTTCGAGCAGGTCTTCGGTGCCCAGCCCTTTGCCAGGACTTAGTGCCCACCTTTCGAGTAGGTCTTAGTGCCCAGCTTCACTCACCAGGTCTTAGTGCCTAGTTTAACTAGGACTTTGGTCCACTTTGTTACTTCTCTCTTAACTCCCCTTTGTCTGTTTAATGTATCACTGTCTTAAGTCTATTGTCAAACATTAAAACACTTAGAGGAGGACATCACTGATGCAACTTACACCAACAATCTCCCCCTTTTTGATGTTTGACAATATCTTAAGTTAGATTGGTTGAAGGGGCTAACTTACTATCCTTGGGATCAAAATAAGAAATGATCTAAGTTATGAAAATCCATTTTTGATCCTCTAGGAAATATCGAAAAAAAATCTAACTTTCACTCTCGCCTTTTTGAAACCATTTTGATTAATTGATCCTTTGGTAAGAGAAAAGAAAAAAATTTCTAACTTAAGGCGTATCTCTCCCCCTTTGTCATACATCAAAAAAATCACCAGAAATATTTGTGCCAACATTGAGAATATTTGGTTCGTTTTGAAAATACTTAGTGTCAGTTTTTGAAAGCATAGCATAAAACTAAGTATTTTGAACTCGAAAAACTTAAACAATATTATTTTTTTTTGAGAAAATACCTGTATTTTTGAAACATAGTATGCAATTTTTTATTATCTAAGTACTTTTGAAAAATGTTATGCAATTTTTGGAAAATATAAGTACTTTTGAATCATATTATGCAATTTTTGAAAGGCATAAGTACTTTGAAAAAAATATGAATTTTTTAAAAATTAAGTACTTGACATGGTTCCTTTTCTAGTCTGACACAATCCTAGGAAATCTTGTTGATTACAAGGACATTTCCCTAAGTGTCCTGGAAAATTCTCCAAATTCAAGTAAGTACTATTTCTGAACCGAATTTTGAATAAAACAATGATAGTATTTTGAAAATATATGTAAGTACATTTTGAAAAATGTATAAATTTTTGAAAACATAATATTTTACTTGACTTGGTTTATCTCCCAGTCTGACACTATCATAGAAAACCTTGTTGACTACAATGGCATTTTCCTAAATGTCCTGGAAAATTTTCCAAACTCAAGAAAAACATTATCTCAAATTGTTTAAAACCAGATGAGTTTTTGAAAATAATAGTATTTTAAAGAAAAATTATTAAAATAATAGTCTTTGAAAAGATACTTATGTTTTCAAAAGGACTTGAAAATACTGCGCATGAAAATATTTAAAATATTCAATAATTCTTTTAATTTGACCTCCCCTAAACTTCACCTAGTCCTGGGAAGCTTGTTGACCACAAGTACTCTTCCTCTGGGTCTTTAGGATTTGGTTCAAATCAAAAAGAATTATTTAACCATTTTAAAAATAAATGATTACCAAAAAAAAACTTTTCTAAAGTTCTTTCTTTTGACTCAAACTCTCCCTAAATTTGACATATCCTAGGAGTCCTTGAAGATCATGAAGTGGACCTTCCTCTGTGTCTTTAGGGTTTATCAAAATCAAAAGAGATATAAGCACAATTTTTTGAACATATAATTTTTAAAACATAAGCCTTTTTCGAAAACACAAGTGATAATGATTTAAAGCGCAATTTTCGAAAAGTATTTTTAAATGAAGGAAATAAAAGAACTCCCCTGTATCCGACATCGTTTGACTCTATTTAAGTGCCCTAAGGAACGTTAGTGTTGTCCTAAGAGGCTTGTGTCTAATTGTGTGAGTCAAAAAAATTTTTAAAAGGATATAATTTTTGAAAACATATCATATATAATCAATCAGACGAGCATGAATTCCATACAAACATTATTATGTTGAAGCACTATTTTGAAAATATATTTTTAGAAAAATATTCTAGCAATTTTGAAAACCCATTTTGAAACATGCTTATCAATTTATTAGCCCTTAACATCTCACCCATTCTAGATGTCTCAATACAGCAAGCATGGTTGCCTTATGGGTGCATTGTGAGATGCTTGAATTATTTTTCTTAATTTATTATTAAATCTAAGATTTTAATTGAAGCTTGTGTTAGATTCAAATCTGACAATAGTAAGGTGAATTTGATTTTCAGTAATTGGCTTCCAGGTCTTGGCGAGGCACTAGGCCTTCTTTGGCCGTAGCTTTATTGGATCATCAACCCTTTTCTTGACAAAGCCTTTTATAGAAAATTCACCTTCAAATTACTCTTTGAAAGATTTTGATCTAACTAGTTTGGGTATTGGATCGGTAGCTTCGGCTAGTTCCGCCAAAAATGGCTTCCCTAACGTACTATCATCTCACCTCCTCCCAATACTAAGTTGATCAAGTTTCAATTATTCTTTTTCCTATAACCGTTCTAAATTATGCATAAAATTTAAATATGAATGATATGTCATATATTTAAAAGAAAATAACAGATGCATGTCCATGGCATTTATGCATGAGTCAAACAAGTCAGAATATTTAATTAGGTTTCTAAAGATGTATCAAATTCCCGATTTGATACATGTCGTGTGAACCGGCGAATATGTCAACCCACTTTGACATATTTAATTTTTATCAAATTAATTATTGTGGTTTGGGTAAAATTTTATTTTAATTCGAGTTTCAGTTATTTAAGATTTAGTTGGATTCAAGTTAACTAAGAATTAATTGAAGCTGAATTAGTTAAAAATTAATTTAGGTTTGAATTAATTTGAGTTTGACTTAATTAAGATTTAATTGAGTTAATTTAAGTTTGAATTGATTAGATTTAATTGAATTAAATTAAGTTTAAATTAAATTGAATTAATTTAAGTTTAATTAATTAGATATAATTGAATTAATTTGAATTTAATTTAATTAGGATTTAATTTGAATTAATTTGAATTTAATTTAATTTAATTTAATTTAATTTGAATTTAGTTTGAATTTAATTTGAATTTAATTAGGATTAATTTGAATTAATTTGAATTTAATTTGAATTAATTTGAATTTAATTAGAATTTAATTAGAATTTAATTTGATTTAATTTGAATTTAATTTGAACTTAATTAGGATTTAATTTGAATTTAATTTAATTTAATTTAATTAGGATTTAATTAGGATTTAATTTGAATTTAATTTGAATTTCATTTGATTTAATTTGAATTTAATTAGGATTTAATTTGAATTTAATTTGAATTTAATTAGGATTTAATTTGAATTTAATTAGATTTAATTTGAATTAAATTAGGATTTGAATAATTAAGGTTGAAATGATTAATTAATAGTTGTGGGTTTAAGTTCATCATTTTCATTATTTCGAAAATTTCTGCTTCACCTTTATTTATCTTTTCAAATTTTTCTAACAATTCAGATTTATTTGAACCTTTGTAAGCATTATTAACATATCCTTTATCTTAGATAGTTTCATATCCTCCTCATCCTCAAAATTACATCTTTAAGTATCTTCAAAATAGTAGGAGTAATTTGGGCCACTAGTTAAAGTTTTGTAATAATTTTCAAGATTATCTATAATTAAGTTGTTATCTAGAAGAATTTTATTTCCAGAATTATCCTCAGAAATAATATTTTCAGAATTAATTTCTGGATTATCCTTAGGATTTTCAATTTCGAATTCAGAATTATACAACGGATTTTCAAATTTATAATTATCTAAAGGATTTTGAAATTTATAATTATCCTTAGGATTTTCAAATTTTAATTCGGAATTACCTTTAGGATTTTCGAATTTTAATTCGGAATTATCGGAATTAAAATTCAGATTAATTTCATAATTAACTTTGGAAATTATCGAGTTAACATTAAGGATTAAAGTGTTGATTTTTGATATTTTAGAATTATTTACTTTTTCTAACTGATTATGCAAGATATCTATTTGACTGTGTAATATTTCTAATTTATCAGAAAAAATATCTACATTATTTACATAAGCTAGTGTAGAAATTTTGAAAGTTTTCGGAACGTAAATTTTACGTATCTTTGTCGGACATTTGTTTTTGTAGTGTCCGAATTTCTCACATTTGAAGCATCGTACATGATCCTTGTTTTTCCAGACTCCTAGCGCTGGGTGCCTCCTTTGCCGCCGGTGGTGTAGACCGAGTCTTATGAGTAGGGCACTGATTTTTATAGTGCCCTCTCTCCCTGCAAGTGAAACATATAACATGGAATTTAAAATTTGACATTTAAAATTAAAATGTACCTTATTCACCCTTGGGCTCCCCCTCAACTCCTGGCGTCGTTGCTCCGTCGACGGTTAGTCCGGTGAAGAGCGACCTAGCTCTGATACCAATTGTAGGACCGGTGTCGTCAATAGAGAGGGGGGTGAATATCGACCGCGAAAATTCTTACGGATATCTTCGTAAAACATTCGTTCATACTGGACTCAGAGTGATAGTGCAGCGGAAAATAAAATAGAAAGAGCACAAGGACACAGCGAGAGTTATTTACTTGGTTCCCAACCCCCCAGGGTCAGTACGTCTAAGGCCTATGTACTTGGTGTGAGTCCACTATTGGTCTCCTTTTCGGAATTTTCGGAGGCGGAGAAAACCCGTCTTACAGTGTAGAAGTACAACCAAAAGTATAGCAAAGTAAGTACAGAATATTAAATGCAAACCGAACAACTGGGGTTTGAAACTCAGCCGATCTAGACCTCCGAAGTGTCGCGCACTTCCTCCTAGAGCCTCCCGGTCATAGAGCCTAGTCTTTGTTAGTGATATGAGAGAAGTGTCCTAAGACAATCGCCTTATGATTGTAATCATTTATTTTAATAAATGAATATTCACTATTTGAGTATACATGTTTGTGTATTTGATTGAGATCTTAAACTCATTTACTGAATGTCCGCAATACAATTCACAGCATGAGATAATTTATGAAGAATTCACAACTAGTAATTATCTCTACATGTGCAATTGTGAAGTATTGAAATTGTCCTTAGTGATGAATTGATAAATACGGACACTATCAATTCTGTTGAGACTAGCATGGGTTATTCTCTAATCAGCTGATTCTCACTGGCCGGTGACATTGAGATGTCCGGAGATAAACATGAATGCTAGTTAAGGGAACTAGTTCATTGGAGTGGCTGGCTGTAAAACTTCATATGGTAGTCTACATATAGATATGTCAGTGAAGTTCTTACTGCAGCTTAAGTGCGATGTTCCTTTGACTTGCGGTGATCAAGTCATCTTGGTCATGGAGACTTATACTTTGACATCTTAAGCAAGCATCTCCAAGGAGGTGTGGACCCAGGATGATTGGGTATAATCTAAAGTGCCCGAAGATGATTGAACAACCTACAAAGGATTTACCACTCCTTGCGAGGAGATGTATACCCGAGGCCTATCGTCGGATTGTTACTCGAAGTCTCTGGCCTGAGCATGACATGTTCAGAGTATGAATCTTTTAAATACATGAGAGTAATTAGAATCCGTAGGACGAGAAAACGTTACTTGGGCTAGGTGTGAAGTAGTCAGCCTAGTGGGGACTGACACACATAGACCATGTCCTGAACCAAGTGGGTATAAGATGGTGAAGGGAATGGGGCACGATTCATTATAGTTGCTCAAGGGTTTCAGAATTGTTTCTGAGGTCAACCGTTGATCTTTCGATTAATTGGGGATCATGATGTACTACTAGGTGCCACTCATGATCGTTCTATAATTAATTGATTAATTATAGACTGACAACATAAATCGAAAGCCTATTTAGTCACACGCACTACGAGTAATCCGAGGGATTTAAAACGAGTTGAAAATTGGATTTTCCAATCAAGAGAGATTAAGTTTGGTTGAGCCAGACGATAAGTCGAATCTGAATTTTTCAGAGACGCATTGGAAGCATAAAATGGCTAAGTCTTTTGAAGACTTAATAGATGAATTAAATAAGTTTAATTTATTGGGGCTTGGCTTGGATGGGTCAGCCAAAGAGGGCCTCCATCCTCTTTTCTTGGTCGGCCACAACAAAGGGAGAGAAACAAGTTTTTGGTCCAATTTATAAAATAAACCAAGTGTGGTTTGTTTTATAAAATTATGGATGATATAAATTTTTATATAATAAATCAAGGTTTGGTTTATTTTTCATGGAAATTAAAATGAACCATGTATTGGTTTATTTTTTATAAAATCAATCATGGATTGATTTACCATGATAAGGAAATTTATTCCATAGAAGATAAGATTTTTATCATTAATTAAAATATAATTTTAACCATGATATAAAATCAAACATGGCATGATGGAATAAGTTATTCCATATTTGAGAGACTTGATGGTTGAGAGGCCACTATATAAACGACCCAAGGCAAGGCTTGGGTGTGAATCATAGAGATAAAGGCATAGGCTCTCTCCCTCTCTTTCTCTCCTTCTCTTCTCCCCTTCTTGTCGTGTGCCAACCAGCCCCAAGAAGGAGCACCAGCCAGCCATCCTTTTGTTGTTAGTCTTCCGACTTCTCTCTTGGTTTTTCTTGTCGCGTTCTAGGAGAATCTAATAGTTCTCGAGAACACGAAACTCGTGGTTTTGCGAAGTCATCTCGAAGATACTCGGCGAGGACGCGAATAGAGGCGGAGCTTCCAAGGGACGCTTACGGTTGGATCTCGTCCCTTCCTTCGAGTTACACGAGGTAATATGTAAATTAGTTTACGTTTCTGCAAAAAATTTTAAATATATGATCATGTCTACACAAGATAAAATTGCATGCTTAGATGTGTGGTTAAATTATTTAGAGAAATTATTTATGCTAAACCTTCCGCTGCACGTAATTAATTTTAAAATTACGAACCCGCATCCATGTCAACATGCACCCGGTCCCAACAGTGAAATCAGAGCCGAGGTTTGTGTTCGACATAATCATATAATTGTTTTGCAGAAAGCTTTATCATGATCTCAATTTTAAAAAATTTTCAATTATGGAAATTTTCCAATTATGGTAAATTTTCGATTTAGGAATTTCAAAGTTTGGAAATCCTCATGAAATTTCGTAAACTTTTGAAATATCTCTGTTTCTAAAATTTTATGATAATTGTGAAAACTTTCCATTTTGGAAACTTTCCAATTTTGGAAATTTCCTATTTTGGAAATTTTTCAATTTTGGAAAAACGTATGTTTTCTTTGTACCGGAAACTTACAATTATTCTGAAAACCTTTTATTTTTGGAAACTTTCTATTTATGGAAAGCTCGCAATTTTGGGCACTTTCATTTAAGAAAGTCTAGACAAATTATTAGAATATTAATTGGCATTTAAATTTATAATTGGAAATTAAATTATTTACAAAATTCTTTATTTTGGATTAAGCCTCGGGGAGCCATCCAATTTAAAGTTAGATGTTATAATTAAATTTCCTAAATTGAATATAAATTGTCAAATGTTTAATTTGGATTGAGCCTCTGGGAGCCATCCAAATTCAGTTATTGATATTAATTTTCCATTAATAAAATATGTGATCAAATCTTGGAAATTTTTGAGGTGATTCTCGAATGATAATTTCCTTATTTGATTTATGAGGTGATGCTCTTACATGTTATTGTCTCCAAAATTAATTAGGAAAATTGTTTCCTATAGAGTATATTTTCTTAAATAAGATTTTCATGAAAATAATATGTGGTTGAATAAAGGGAATATGTCTCTTAATTTAATAAGATTTGATTTAGAGAAATCAAAGTCTTAAACATATTATTTCCAAAATTGATTATGATAATTCAGGAAATTGTTTCTCAAAATAATTTCTTGAATAAAGTATGAAATTAGAAAAAGGAAATTTGATTCCTAATTCAATTAATGAGACTTGATAAATTAAGTCACATACATACTTTATTAAGGAAATCATTAGAACATGACATAATTATATGTCATGAATGTGCATAAAAGAAAAAGGATGAGACCCAAAACCCCTTACAAAATATTAAGGCCAACGCCTTCCATTAATATGGTTAGAACCGGAGTTTTGTTTCTCGTTTGGGTTGATGGACACATCCATGACCGGCTTGAACCTCAACATGTTCAAACCATGGAATTATTTTATGATTAATATAGTTGGAATCAGAGGTCAATCCTTAGTTTTCGTTGTTGGACACATCCAAGCCTGACTAAACGGTTGAATGAGCTCCAACCATGTTAAACCTATTTCTTGATTAATGGGTCAGCGTTAAGCTTGGAGCATCGATTTGTTGTGCCACAGCCAAGGTCGATGTAAAGAGAGGTGCAGTTGGGTGCTATGTATATTGTTGCATACTTGTTAATGAGTTAACAACCCAATGATTTATGCAAATATTCAATTAGTTGATAGCATAATGTGATAGTTACATATGCTAGTGATATGAGAGAAGTGTTTTAAGGCAATCGCCTTATGATTGTAATCATTTATTTTAATAAATGAATATTCACTATTTGAGTATACATGTTTGTGTATTTGATTGAGATCTTAAACTCATTTACTGAATGTCTACAATACAATTCACAGCATGAGAGAATTTGTGATGAATTCACAACTAGTGATTATCTCTACATGTGCAATTGTGAAGTATTGAAATTGTCCCTAGTCGATGAATTGATAAATACGGACACTATCAATTCTGTTAAGACTAGCATGGGTTATTCCCTAATCAGCTGATTCTCACTAGCTGGTGACATTGAGATGTCCGGAGATAAACATGAATTCTAGTTAAGGGAACTAGTTCATTGGAGTAACTGGCTGTAAAACTTCATATGGTAGTCTACATATAGATATGTCAGTGAAGTTCTTACTGTAGCTTAAGTGCGATGTTCCTTTGACTTGCGGTGTTCATGTTATCTTGGTTATGGAGACTTATACTTTGACATCTTAAGCAAACATCTCCAAGGAGGTATGGACCCAGGATGATTGGGTATAAGCCGAAGTGCCCGAAGATGTTTGAACAGCCTACAAAGGATTCACCACTCCTTGCGAGGAGATGTATACCCGAGGCCTATCGTCGGATTGTTACTCGAAGCCTCTGGCCAGAGCATGACATGTTCAGAGTATGAATCTCTTAAATATATGAGAGTAATTAGAATCCGTAGGATGAGAAAACGTTACTTGGGCTAGGTGTGACGTAGTCAGCGTAGTGGGGACTGACGCACATAGACCATGTCCTGAACTAAGTGGTTATAAGATGGTGAAGGGAATGAGGCACGATTCATTATAGCTGCTGAAGGGTTTCAGAATTGTTTCTGAGGTCAACCGTTGATCTTTCGATTAATTGGGGATCATGATGTACTACTAAGTGTCACTCATGATCGTTCTATAATTAATTGATTAATTATAGACCGCCAACATAAATCGAAAGCCTATTTAGTCACACGCACTACGAGTAATCTGAGGGATTTAAAACGAGTTGAAAATTGGATTTTCCAATCAAGAGAGATTAAGTTTGGTTGAGCCAAATGATAAGTCGAATATGAATTTTTCAGAGCCGCATCGGAAGCGTAAAATGGCTAAGTCTTTTGAAGACTTAATAGATGAATTAAATAAGTTTAATTCATTGGGGCTTAGCATGCATGGGCTAGCCAAAGAGGGCCTCCATCCTCTTTGCTTGGCCGGCCACAACAAAGGGACAGAACCAAGTTTTTAGTTCAATTTATAAAATAAACCAAGTGTGATTTGTTTTACAAAATTATGGATGATATAAATTATTATATAATTAACCAAGGTTTGGTTTATTTTTCATGGAAATTCAAATGTACCATGGATTGGTTTATTTTTTTAAAAAAATCAATCATGGATTGATTTAGAATGATAAGGAGATTTATTCCATAGGAAAGAAGATTTTTATCATGAATGAAAATATGATTTTAACCATGATATAAAATCAAACTTGGCATCATGGAATAAGTTATTCCATATTTGAGAGGCTTGATGGTTGAGAGGCCACTATATAAAGAACCCAAGACAAGGCTTGGGTGTGAATCATAGAGATGAAGGCATAGGCTCTCTCCCTCTCTTTCTCTCCTTCTCTTCTCCCCGTCTTGCCGTGCGCCAACCAGCCCCAAGAAGGAGCACCAGCCGGCCATCCTTTTGTGGTTAGTCTTCTGACTTCTCTCTTGTTTTTCTCGTCGCGTTCTCGGAGAATCTAGTAGTTCTCGAGAACACGAAACTCATGGCTTTGCGAAGTCATCCCGAAGATACTCGGCGTGGACGCGAATAGAGGCGGATCTTCCAAGGGATGCTTACGGTTGGATCTTGTCCCTTCCTTCGAGTTACGTGAGGTAATATGTAAATTAGTTTAAGTTTCTGCAAAAATTTTAAATATATGATCATGTCTACACAAGATAAAATTGCATGGTTAGATGTGTGGTTAAATGATTTAGAGAAATTATTTATACAAAACCTTCCGCTGCATGTAATTAATTTTAAAATTACGAACCCACATCCATGTTAACATGCACCAGGTCCCAACAGTGGTATCAGAGTCAAGGTTTGTGTTTGACATAATCATATAATTATTTTGCGCAAAGCTTTATCATGATCTCAATTTTGAAAAATTTTCAATTATGGAAACTTTCCAATTATGGTAAATTTTCGATTTAGGAATTTCAAAGTTTGGAAATCCTCATGAAATTTTGCAAACTTTCGAAATATCTCTGTTTCTGAAATTTTATGATAATTGTGAAAACTTTCCATTTTTGGAAACTTTCCAATTTTGGAAATTTCCTATTTTGGAAATTTTCCAATTTTGAAAAACGTAAATTTTCTTTGTACCAGAAACTTACAATTATTTTGAAAACCTTTTATTTTTGGAAACTTTCCATTTATGGAAAGCCCCCAATTTTGGGCACTTTCTTTCAAGAAAGTCTAGACAAATTATGGGAATATTAATTAGCATTTAAATTTATAATTGGAAATTAAATTATTTACAAAATTCTTTATTTTGGATTGAGCCTCGGGGAGCCGTCCAATTTAAAGTTAGTTGATATAATTAAATTTCCTAAATTGAATTTAAATTATCAAATGTTTAATTTGGATTGAGCCTCGGGGAGCCATCCAAATTAAGTTATTTATATTAATTTTCCATAAATAAAATATGTGATCAAATCTAGGAAATTTTTGAGGTGATTCTCAAACGATAATTTTCTTATTTGATTTATGAGGTGATGCTCTTACATATTATTGTCTCCAAAATTAATTAGAAAAATTGTTTCCTATAGAGTATATTTCCTTAAATAAGATTTTCATGAAAATAATATGTGGTTGAATTAAGGGAATCTGTCTCTTAATTTAATAAGATTTGATTTAGAGAAATCAAAGTCTTAAACATATTATTTCCGAAATTGATTATGATAATTCAGGAAATTGTTTCCCAAAACAATTCCTTGAATAAAGTATGAAATTACAATAAGGAAATCCGGTTCCTAATTCAATTAATGAGACTTGATAAATTAAGTCACATACATACTTTATTAAGGAAATCGTTAGAACATGACATAATTATATGTCATTAATGTGCATAAAAGAAAAAGGATGAGACCCAAAACCCCTTACAAAATATTAAGGCCAACACCATCCATTAATATGGTTAGAATCGGAGTTTTGTTTCTCATTTGGGTTGATGGACACATCCTGTAACGACCCGAAAAATTTTCTTAATATTTCATTAAAATATTGAGCATGTCTAGATAATTTTCCGAGGGACCTAAAAATATTAATACGAATTTTAGCCTAGAAATCCATGTTTTCTCATTTAAATTGGGAAAAATAAGCACTAATGGGTCTTATATGGGCTTTCTAGTACCATGATTATGGGTGAATTTTAGGTACAAATTAATAGAAATATAAAGGGGTTTTAATGAGAAATATTAACATAATTATGGGGGAATTTTTAAGAAATTTTCGAAATAATAGAAAATAAAATAGAAAATTAGTGCATGCACCAAGGATTGAACCTTGGACCTCTTGTACAACAATGCATGCACTAACCAATTCACCTAGCAAGGGAGTGTTATGAGGGACTGAAGTGGATTTTAGTTAAGGCTTGGGGAAAGGAAGAGTCACATGAGAGGAGGCACCATGTCTCTTCATTTGCCCTCTTCATTGAGCATAAATGGGAGATAACTCAATACTTGGGAGTTACTTCTCTTCTTTTCATCCACCAAGCCCTCCTCTTCTCCCCCTTCCTCATCCTAGCCAAAACCCCAAGGGGGGATTTTTCCTTGGAAAAGGTTCACCTAAGGCTCCATCTCCAAGATCCAAGGTTTTTACAAGGGTACAAAGGCTAGGGGTGGTCAAGAGGCAACAAGATCTTCATCCTTCTCCCAAATCTAAGGTCTATAATCAAGATCAACCAAAGTAAGACTCCCTCACCTGTGGTATAATAGTTCTCCTTGATGTTTAGCATCATATAAAGTTTGGTTTGCGGTTTGATGTTGAAGAAACCATGATTTGGACCCCTATGACTTTCGGCCACTAGGATTTTTGGGTCCATGATGATGTTAAAAATCTTAATCATGCTTTCTAATGTGTTCTCATGATGTTTATAGAATAAATATAATTTTTGGGAATTTTTGGAGTACCCTAAGACCCTTTAGGGTTTGGGACCATCATAAGGATTCCATGGCTAGGGTTGGATTTAAACCTTCAATTATGTATCTTGTGTACCCTTATGATACAAGGGGAGGTTGAAGGGATTTATGTGAATTTTCACAAGGTCTTGTGACCCTAAGGGTTTCCGCCAAGAATGTTCTAGGGCAAGGAGTTAGGGCTTACCCCAAGTAAGGGTCCTAATGACTCCTATGGTATGGTATGGAAGGTGTTAGATGATTAATTGGAAATTTTATGAATTTATTCATGCACCCATGGCCCTTACATGTTTCGGCCAACCTTAGAAAAATAGGGCTAAAAGTTAGGGTAAACCCTAATCATGAGCCTTAATGGCTTCTTATGGCCTTAGATGTAGTGTATGGTTGTTCCTTTTTCCTTATGCTACCTTACATGTCATTGAATGATGGAACTTCTCCCTTATAGGTTTCGGCCAAACAAGGTTACCAGGGTTTGGGAGGATTTAGGGTTTGAAGAATGATGGTTTATGGTTTATTATGAAGTATGTATAAAGGTTCAAGCATGTGGTAGAAATTAAGTTACCGATAACCCTAACCTTAAGCACCATGTTTCATGTTTGTATGTTTATGATTAGATGTCATGCTGAATAGGGTTTATTCCCGAATGTCTTATGTTCTATGCCATGCACTTGGATAGTAGGTAGCATGTTTATGGAAGTCCTACCTATGCATGCTTGTGATAGATACCATGCTTATGTATGAAATGCAATGCTTACCTCATGTATCATGATCATGCAAGCTCTATGGATTTGGATAATAGTCTATGTAAACATGTCATGTTCAATGAACATAATTAATGCTTACCTTATATGCCATGATCATGCAAGCACTATGAATAAGAATGATGTTTTATAAATGAAGATACATGCCATGTTTTATGAATGAAGATGCATGCCATGTTTTATGAATAAAGATGCATGCCATGTTTTATGAATGATGATGCATGCCATGTTTTATGAAAGAAGATGCATGCCATGTTTATGAATGAAGATAATGCTCATGCCTTCAAGGCATCATGATGCTATGCATTAAGAATGAACAATGAAAGGACAAGCATGTTTTAAGTCATGCTTCATGTAACAAGGTTATGCTATGTTAAATATGCCATGAATGTCTTATGAATGATGAAGCATGTAAAGTATTTTACTTTATGAATGGGCTTGTACCGGACCTAAGTATGGGTCCAAGGGATGGGCACCTTAAGAACGCCCCGGTTCTGGACTACCGACTATGCTGTCCACGGTTCTGGCACTACCGAAGCTGTGCAACAGGGATGGGCACCTTAAGAACGCCTCGGTTCTGGGACTACCGACTACGCTGTCCTTACCGTAGTAGGTCGATACTAGCTACCTCGTATTTACTTAGGGATGCGCGCACATGATGTATATATGTGGTACAAGCCGGGGACCCCAATGATGTGATGATTATGTTTAAGTATTTAAAAGTATGATTTTAAAAGTTAAGCATCCTTATGTATATGCATTTGACTCATGCATTCATTCATGCTGTGCATTATGCCATGATAGTAACGTCTTGTGCTTATGTTTCATGTCAAGAAATATGCATGATAGTAAACGATTTATGCTTATGGTTATGTTAAGAAGATGCCCATATGATATGATAGGAAGCATGCCTATGTTTATGCCATGTATCATGCCATGCTAAGAATGTTTACTTATGTTTACGTTTATGCCATGTATCATGCCATGCTAAAAATGTTTACTTATGTTTACGTTTATTCCATGTATCATGGCATGCTAAGAATGTTTACTTATGTTTACGTTTATGCCATGTATCATGTCATGCTACGAATGTTTACTTATGTTTACATTTATGTCATGTATCATGCCATGCTAAGAATGTTTACTTATGTTTATGTTTATGTTTATGTCATGTTAAGTGAAATCTTATGTCCATGTACTATGTAAGAACTAGGTCATGCTAAATGATTATTAGATACTTATGTTCTATGTAGAGTACCAAGTTATGTTAATGGTTCATATGCTCATGATTAAGTGATGAATGATTTTAGTGAGTAGGAAAGAGTCTTACTAAGCCTGTGTGCTTATAGTCTTATTTTTCTTATACCCCAGATCACGCAAGGGGACAATAAGGAAGCAGCAGGAGGGCAAGAATGCATGTGTGTAGTAGTGACTTGGCCAAGGAAATAATATGTTTACTCGTCTTATGCTAGAACTTTACCCTTGCTACTTATGTACTTGAATGATGACCTATGTGACTCTATGACATGATGTTAAGTATGACATGATATGATGCTAAGTATGAAGTCAATATGCCAAGTTCCCAGTCATTATATTAGGAATGATAGTAGGTGCATGTATGTGTAAGATTAAAGTTATTCCGCTGCCTTATGATGTTCACATGCCCCTACGTATGTTAGCGTAACGCCGCTTTATGAAAGAAAGAAAAAAAAAGCGGGCGTTACAGGTTGGTATCAGAGCAGTTACCATCTCACTACACACACATCAAGCCCTCTTCCTGCCGCTTCCAAGTAAGTACCTCTTTACATATCTTATAGTAGTAAGCACTTTTAGGATGCTTTATGGTTTTAGGATATGCAAGTATGAACGATGTTTATGATGAAAAGTACTTTAGGATATGTAACTATGAACGATATTTTATCTTCTTTTATGAATCAAATATTTAGAATAATATAGGGGTAGGAAAAAAAACTGATATTGGCCATACTTATCTTTGGTGAAGAAAAACATGGCTAGAAGATAGAGAAACCGACTTAACGAGGCAACTCCATCACCTGACCTGGTGCAATTAGTAACCCAGCTGCAGCGTCAAGTCATGGAGCAGCAACAAACCATTAATACATTGATGAACCAGCAAGAAAATTCCACTACTCCACCAGTGAACCAGACTGCTATACCCGTCGCGCCCACAGTTACGCAAAACCCTCCGACAGGCCCGACCACTGCAGCACGTCAAGAGGCTTATCTGATCCAGTGGTTGAGGTTGAAACCGAAAAATTTCTCGGGTGTTGGCGAACCGTGGGACGCCCAAGCGTGGTTCAAGACAGTAGAAAGTACAATGGAGCTGCTAGACTGGCCGGAGCATGAGAAGATCAAGTGTGCATTCTGTCATTCTGGAGATGCCAGAATGTGGTGGGAGAGGGTCAAGGACAAAAGACAGGTGAACCAGATGACGTGGTCGGACTTCGAGTCGGAGTTCTTTGAGGAATTCTTCAACATGCGTGTCACCAACAAACATTATGACGAGTTCACGGAATTTCGACAGGGGGACCTCTCGGTCAATGAAGCCGTGAAGAAGTTCAATCGACTAGCTCGCCTATGCCCCGAGCTGGTCCGCACCGAGAAAGAAAGGGTCCGACTTATGTTGAAAATGTTGCGGCCCGAAATAGCTCTGAATGTGGCTAGCGGAGTTAACCGACCGTAGACCGTCGAGGAGCTGTTTAGTAGCGCCCTACTCACTGAGCACTATCTAAACAATATCAACCAACAAAGGAAGGCGCTAAATGAAAGACGGCAAAAATCCCAGGGTGCCAATACCAACTGGAAGGGAGACCAGAGTGGTAAACGGAAGCCATGGAACAACCCCCAAGGGGGCCCAGCAAATAAACAGGCCAAGCCTATCCTGTGCGCGACATGCGGAAAAAGGCACCCCGGAGAATGCCGAAGAGGTACGAATCGGTGTTTCACTTGTGGAGTGGAAGGGCATATGGCGGCTTACTATCCTACCAAGAACCAGGGCCCTCCCCAACAACTCGTCCCGTACCAAGGTGCCCCAGCAAAACTACACTATATGCAAGCTGAGCTGGAAGGTACCCCGATGCTGGAGGCTCAACCGACTATGATGAATGCTAAGGTTTTCTCGGTTACCAAGGAGGACGCTGCGGAAGCTTCTACGGTTGTCACAGGTCAGATACTTATTTTCAGTCAGTATGCTACCGCATTATTTGATACTGGGGCAACGCACTCGTTCATTTCTGTGCCATATACCAAGAAGATAGATAGGCTTCCGCAAGTGTTAGACTGCAGGTTCTTAACGACCCTACCTTCGGGAGAAATAATGACATCCACTCATGTGCTGCGTGACGTGCCGATCGGAATTGCAGAAAGGGAACTTTACTGCGATCTGATAGTACTCGACATGCAAGATTATGATGTTATAATGGGAATGGATTTTCTGGGTAAATATGGTGCTTCTATTGAGTGCCGTAAGCGAAAGGTGGTCTTTCGACCTGAGGCAAGTTCTATGTTCGAATTCATCAGAGAGCCAAGGAAAAGAACCGGGAAATATTTATCAACTCTCCAAGCTCAGAAGATGTTAGACAAAGGATGTACTAGATTTCTAGCATATGTGGTTGATGCCAGTCAAGTGAAGAACTGGAAGCTAGAAGATGTCCGGGTGGTATGCGATTACCCAGAGGTTTTCCCAGATGAATTACCAGGATTAGCTCCTGATAGAGAAGTGGAATTTGAGATCGAATTGGTTCCTGGTACTAACCCGATCTCCAAGGCACCTTACCGTATGGCACCGGTTGAATTAAAGGAGCTTCAGGAACAGCTACAGGAGTTGCTGGATAAGGGATTTATTCGCCCTAGTCATTCCCCGTGGGGAGCTCCAGTACTCTTTGTGAAGAAGAAAGACGGATCTATGCGAATGTGCATAGATTATCGAGCGCAGAACAACGTAACGATCAAGAACAGGTATCCCCTTCCGAGGATAGATGACCTGTTTGACCAATTAAAGGGAGCCACTATTTTCTCAAAAATTGATTTGAGGTCTGGTTATCATCAAGTTAGAGTAAAACAGAAGGATATTCCAAAGACGACTTTCCGAACAAGGTACGGGCACTTTGAGTTTGTTGTTATGCCTTTCAGCGTGACGAATGCTCCTGCTATGTTTATGGACCTTATGAATCGGGTATTCTCGTCGTTCCTCGACAAATTTGTGATCGTCTTCATCGACGATATTCTTATTTATTCGAGGACCCAAGAAGAGCATGCTGAGCACCTGAAGATAGTATTAGAGATTCTTCGGGAAAAGCAACTGTACGCAAAATTTTCCAAATGTGAGTTCTGGCTCGACCAAGTGGGCTTTTTGGGCCATATTATTTCCAAAGACGGGGTTATGGTAGATCCAATAAAGATTGAAGCTGTGAATAACTGGAGTCGGCCGAAGAACGCCAGCGAAATCATAAGTTTTCTTGGGCTGGCAGACTATTATAGAAAATTTGTGGAGGATTTCTAGAGGATTGCAACCCCTTTAACGGCTCTCACCCGAAAGGATAAGAAGTATGAATGGACGAAAAACTGTGAAAGGAGTTTCTTGGAACTAAAAAGGAGACTTACAAGCGCTCCAATCCTTACCCTTCCAGAATGTAATCAGAGCTTCGACATGTATAGCGATGCCTCCAAACTAGGACTTGGAGCTGTACTTATGCAGAATGGAAAGGTTTTTGCCTACGCCTCTAGACAACTAAAGGAATATGAACAGAATTACCCCACTCATGATCTGGAACTGGCCGCGGTGGTCTTCGCTCTTAAGATATGGAGGCATTATCTGTATGGAGCGCAGTGTCGAATTTATACAGACCACCAGAGTCTGCGATATTTCTTCACTCAGAAAGACCTGAATATGAGACAACGCCGATGGCTTGAGTTGGTGAAGGACTATGACTACGAGATCTTCTACCATCCAGGGAAGGCAAACAAAGTGGCCGATGCACTCAGCCGGAAGTCAAGTGCCACCTTGATGTCCATATCTAAATTACCCCGACCACTCGAAAGAGAAATTATGAATTTTGGGGTCGAGGTCATCTCCGGACGACTTTCCACCATGACATATCACCTACGCTATTTGAGGACATATTGGAAAAACAAAATGGTGATCTGAGTCTTCAGAAAATAAAACAGGAGATCCTAGAAGGAAAGGGCGATGGTTTTTATATCGCCAAAGGGGGGTACTATACCTTAGAGATCGTCTATGTATTCCTAATGATCCGGAGCTTCGAAGGAAAATACTGGCGGAAGCTCACGAAACCCCTTATTCGATGCATCCGGGATCCACCAAGATGTATCAAGATCTGAAGGAGAAGTTCTGGTGGTCCGGTATGAAGAGGGATGTGGCTCAGCATGTTAGTACTTGCATGACTTGCCAGCAAGTAAAAGCAGAACACCAGCGACCCGGAGGAGTTCTGCAGCCACTCGTGATTCCGGAGTGGAAATGGGAAGACATCTCTATGGATTTTATTTTAGGTCTTCCCAGGACTACGAATGGATATGATGCGATTTGGGTAATTGTGGACAGGCTGACAAAGTCTGCTCACTTCCTGGCAATCAAGATGACTGATTCAATGGAGCAACTGGCTCAATTATATGTTAAGGAGGTAATCAGACTTCATGGAGTTCCCAAGACCATCATCTCAGATAGGGATGGTCGCTTTACTTCACATTTTTGGGAGTGTGTTCAGAAGTCTCTCGGCACTAAATTGCGATTTAGCACCGGCTTTCACCCTCAGAATGACGGGCAAACTGAACGGGAGAATCAAGTACTAGAAGACATGTTGCGAGCTTGTGCCTTGGATTTTAAAGGGAGCTGGTGTCGATATCTATGCTTAACGAAATTTGCTTACATCAATAGCTACCAAGCTACTATTGGAATGGCACCTTATGAAGCATTGTATGAGAGGAGATGTAGGTCTCCGATCTATTGGTACGAGGGTGGTGAAAAGAAGGAAATGGGGCACACAACGGATGTCATCGACAGCACCACCCGAGCTATACAGAATATTCGACAACGGATAGAAGCTGCTCAGAGCCGGTAGAAGAGTTATGCCGATATCCGGCGTAGACCACTGGAATTTAATGTTGGAGATTTGGTATTCCTCAAAGTGGCTCCTATGAAGGGGGTGACAAGATTTGGGAAGAAAGGAAAACTAAGTCCGCGCTATGTGGGGCCGTACCTGATTCTGAAAAGAGTCGGTAAAGTGGCATATGAGCTGGAGCTACCTCCAGAGATGTCGGTCATCCATAACGTGTTCCATGTGTCAACGCTTAAAAAGTGTATCCCAAATATGGACTAAGTGATCGAGCCACAGACAGTACAAGTGCAGAAGGACCTAAGCTATGAAAGCAAACCTATCCAGATCTTGGATCGGGAAATCAAGAAGCTAAGGAGTAAGGAAGTACTAGAAAGCCCATATAAGGCCCATTAGTGCTTATTTTTCCCAATTTAAATGAGAAAACATGGATTTCTAGGCTAAAATTCGTATTAATATTTCTAGGTCCCTCGGAAAATTATCTAGACATGCTCAATATTTTAAAGAAATATTAAGAAAATTTTCCAGGTCGTTACAATCCCCCATAATCATAAAATAAAAAATAAAATAAAATAAAAAATTAGTGCATGCACCAAGGATTGAACCTTGGACCTCTTGTACAACCATGCATCAACTAACCAATTCACCTAGCAAGGGAGTACTATGAGGGAATGAAGTGGATTTTAGTTAAGGCTTGGGGCAAGGAAGAATCACATGAGAGGAGACACCATGTCTCTTCATTTGCTCTCTTCATTAAGCATAAATGGGAGATAACTCAATACTTGGGAGTTACTTCTCTTCTTTTCATCCACCAAGCCCTCCTCTTCTCCCCCTTCCTCATACTAGCCGAAACCCCAAGGGGGGATTTTTCCTTGGAAAAGGTTCACCTAAGGCTCCATCTCCAAGATCCAAGGCTTTTACAAGGGTACAAAGGCTAGGGGTGGTCAAGAGGCAACAAGATCTTCATCCTTCTCCCAAATCTAAGGTCTATAATCAAGATCAACCAAAGTAATACTCCCTCACCTGTGGTATAATAGTTCTCCTTGATGTTTAGCATAATATAAAGTTTGGTTTGGGGTTTGATGTTGAAGAAACCATGATTTGGACCCCTATGACTTTCGGCCACTAGGGTTTTTGGGTCCATGATGATGTTAAAAATCTTAATCATGCTTTCTAATGTGTTCTCATGATGTTTATAAAATAAATATAATTTTTGGGAATTTTTGGAGTACCCTAAGACCCTTTAGGGTTTGGAACCATCATAAGGATTCCATGGCTAGGGTTGGATTTAAACCTTCAATTATGTATCTTGTGTACCCTTATGATACAAGGGGAGGTTGAAGGGATTTATGTGAATTTTCACAAGGTCTTGTGACCCTAAGGGTTTCGGCCAAGAAAGTTCTAGGGCAAGGAGTTAGGGCTTACTCCAAGTAAGGGTCCTAATGACTCCTATGGTATGGTATGGAAGGTGTTAGATGATTAATTGGAAATTTTATGAATTTATTCATGCACCCATGGACCTTACATGTTTCGGCCAACCTTAGAAAAATAGAGCTAAAAGTTAGGGTAAACCCTAATCATGAGCCTTAATGGCTTCTTATGGCCTTAGATGTAGTGTATGGTTGTTCATTTTTCCTTATGCTACCTTACATGTCATTGAATGATGGAACTTCTCCCTTATAGGTTTCGGCCAATCAAGGTAACCAGGGTTTGGGAGGATTTAGGGTTTGAAGAATGATGGTTTATGGTTTATTATGAAGTATGTATAAAGGTTCAAGCATGTGGTAGAAATTAAGTTACCGATAACCCTATCCTTAAGCACCATGTTTCATGTTTGTATGTTTATGATTAGATGCCATGCTGAATAGGGTTTATTCCCGAATTTCTTATGTTCTATGCCATACACTTGGATAGTAGGTATCATGTTTATGGAAGTCCTACCTATGCATGCTTGTGATAGATACCATGCTTATGTATGAAATGCAATGCTTACCTCATGTATCATGATCATGCAAGCTCTATGGATTTGGATAATAGTCTATGTAAACATGTCATGTTCAACGAACATAATGCAATGCTTACCTTATATGCCATGATCATGCAAGCACTATGAATAAGAATGATGTTTTATGAATGAAGATACATGTCATGTTTTATGAATGAAGATGCATGTCATGTTTTATGAATAAAGATGCATGTCATGTTTTATGAATGAAGATGCATGCCATGTTTTATGAAAGAAGATGCATGCCATGTTTATGAATGAAGATAATGCTCATGCCTTCAAGGCATCATAATGCTATGCATTAAGAATGAACAATGAAAGGACAAACATGTTTTAAGTCATGCTTCATGTAACAAGGTTATGCTATGTTAAATATGCCATGAATGTCTTATGAATGATGAAGCATGTAAAGTATTTTACTTTATGAATGGGCTTGTACCGGACCGAAGTATGGGTCCAAGGGATGGGCACCTTAAGAACGCCCCGGTTCTGGACTACCGACTATGCTGTCCACGGTTCTGGCACTACCGAAGCTGTGCAACAGGGATGGGCACCTTAAGAACGCCTCGGTTCTGGGACTACCGACTATGTTGTCCTTACCCTAGTAGGTCGAGACTAGCTACCTCGTATTTACTTAGGGATGCGCGCACATGATGTATGTATGTGGTACAAGCCGGGGACCCCAATGATGTGATGATTATGTTTAAGACATATTACTTATAGGAAACGATATATCAGTCTTACAGTCATTTAAAATTTGGTTGTCCAAAACTCTCTCCATGAAAGATCTGGGAGAAGCAACCTATATCCTTAGATTAGAATCTATAGAGATAGATCAAAACTGTTGCTTGGTCTTTCGCAGTCTACATATATAGACCGAGTGCTAGAAAGGTTTAGCATGTCGGAATCCAAGAAAGGTTACTTTCCCATCAGGCATGGGATCAACCTTTCGAAGTCTATGTGTCCGCGCACAGAAGATGAGAGGATTTGCATGAGTAAGATTCCTTATGCATCCGCGATAGGATCTATCATGTATGTTATGTTATGTACTAGGCCCGATGTATCGTATGCTCTGAGCGTCACAAGCAGATACCAGTCTGATCCAGGAATGGATCATTGGGCGGCTGTCAAGACAATCCTCATGTACTTAAGAAGCACTAAGGATGTGTTCATAATATATGGAGAAGATGATATGGTAATACGTGGGTATACAGATGCCAATTTCCAGACAGATAAGGATGACTCTAAATCTCAGTCCAGATACATATTTATTTTGAATGGAGGTGCAATAAGTTGGAAGAGTTTCAAGCAAGACGTCGTAGCGGATTCTACCACGGAAGCGGAATATATTGCAGCTTCGGAAGCAGTCTAGATCAAGAAGTTTGTCTCAGAACTTGGTGTGGTTCCAACCATTGATGAAGCAATACCGGTTTACTGCGACAACAATGGAGCTATTGCATAAGCGAAGGAACCAAGGTCTCATCAGTGATCCAAACATGTGTTTCGCCGCTATCATCTGATCAGAGAGATTGTAAGTAGGAATGATATACAAATTGAGAAAATTCCCACTGAAAGGAATTTAGCGGATCCTTTAACTAAGGTCTTGCCTCAAAGCAAGTTTGAGGGTCATGTTAGAGCCTGTGGTATTGGGTACCGTAGCGATTGGCATTAGGCCAAGTGGGAGTTTGTTAGTGATATGAGAGAAGAGTCCTAAGGCAATCGCCTTATGATTGTAATCATTTATTTTAATAAATGAATATTCACTATTTGAGTATACATGATTGTGTATTTGATTGAGATCTTAAACTCATTTACTGAATGTCCACAATATAATTCACAGCATGAGAGAATTTGTGATGAATTCACAACTAGTGATTATCTCTACATGTGCAATTGTGAAGTATTGAAATTGTCCCTAGTCGATGAATTGATAAATACGGACACTATCAATTCTGTTGAGATTAGCATGGGTTATTCTCTAATCAGCTGATTCTCACTAGCTGGTGACATTGAGATGTCCGGAGATAAACATGAATGCTAGTTAAGGGAACTAGTTCATTGGAGTGATTGACTGTAAAACTTCATATGGTAGTCTACATATAGATATGTCAGTGAAGATCTTACTGCAGCTTAAGTGCGATGTTCCTTTGACTTACGGTGTTCAAGTCATCTTGGTCATGGAGACTTATACTTTGACATCTTAAGCAAGAATCTACAAGGAGGTGTGGACCCAGGATGATTGGGTATAAGCCGAAGTACCCAAAGATGTTTGAACAACCTACAAAGGATTCACCACCCCTTGCGAGGAGATATATACCCGAGGCCTATCGTCGGATTGTTACTCAAAGCCTCTGGCCAGAGCATGACATTTTCAAAGTATGAATCTCTTAAATACATGAGAGTAATTAGAATCCGTAGGACGAGAAATCGTTACTTGGGCTAGGTGTGACATAGTCAGCCTAGTGGGGACTGACACACATAGACCATGTCCTGAACCAAGTGGGTATAAGATGGTGAAGGGAATGGGGCACGATTCATTATAGCTGCTAAAGGGTTTCAGAATTGTTTCTGAGGTCAACCGTTGATCTTTCGATTAATTGGGGATCATGATGTACTACTAGGTGCCACTCATGATCGTTCTATAATTAATTGATTAATTATAGACGGCCAATATAAATCGAAAGCCTATTTAGTCACACGCACTACGAGTAATCCGAGGGATTTAAAACGAGTTGAAAATTGGATTTTCCAATCAAGAGAGATTAAGTTTGGTTGAGCCAAACGATAAGTCGAATCTGAATTTTTCATAGACGCATCGGAAGCATAAAATGGCTATGTCTTTTGAAGACTTAATAGATGAATTAAATAAGTTTAATTCATTGGGGCTTGGCTTGGATGGGTCGGCCAAAGAGGGCCTCCATCCTCTTTGCTTGGCCGGCCACAACAAAGGGACAGAACCAAGTTTTTGGTTCAATTTATAAAATAAACCAAGTGTGGTTTGTTTTATAAAATTATGGATGATATAAATTTTTATATAATAATCCAAGGTTTGGTTTATTTTTCATGGAAATTAAAATGAACTATGGATTGGTTTATTTTTTATAAAATCAATCATGGATTGATTTACCATGATAAGGAAATTTATTCCATAGGAGAGAAGATTTTTATCATGAATTAAAATATGATTTTAACCATGATATAAAATCAAACTTGGCATGATGGAATAAGTTATTTCATATTTGAGAGGATTGATGGTTGAGAGGCCACTATATAAAGGAGCCAAGGCAAGGCTTGGGTGTGAATCATAGAGATGAAGGCATAGGCACTCTCCCTCTCTTTCTCTTCTTCTCTTCTCCCCTTCTTGCCGTGCGCCAACCAGCCCCAAGAAGGAGCACCAGCCGGCCATCCTTTTATGGTTAGTCTTCCGACTTCTCTCTTGGTTTTTCTTGTCGCTTTCTCGGAGAATCTAGTAGTTCTCGAGAACACGAAACTCGTGGTTTTGCGAAGTCATCCCCAAGATACTCGGCGTGGACGCGAATAGAGACGGAGCTTCCAAGGGACGCTTACGGTTGGATCTTGTCTCTTCCTTCGAGTTACTCGAGGTAATATGTAAATTAGTTTACGTTTCTGTAAAAAATTTTAAATATATGATCATGTCTACACAAGATAAAATTGCATGCTTAGATGTGTGGTTAAATGATTTAGAGAAATTATTTATGCTAAACCTTCCGCTGCACGTAATTAATTTTAAAATTACGAACCCGCATTCATGTCAACATGCACCCGGTCCCAATAGTCTTTAGCATGTTGTCATCGGTCAGAATGCTTAGAATCACTTTCAGCAGTTGTGGTTGAAGAAGAGAGGTCGATGCCCCTTATATAGTGCTCCTGGGGGCGCCTGGGATGTCAGGGGCGCCTGACACGTGCCTTCGGATCCGAGAACCTCTATCCGAAGCTTGGCCAGTGCTTATCCCCTTCGAAAAGGCTCTGGATCTGACGAGGGCGCCAGGGACATTGGGGGCGCCCTGCTTGACTGGTTTCGTGGCTGATTTTGCTTCGATCACACTTTTGCTTTGACCCAGGATGCCCGGGACATCCAGGGCGCCCGAGACCTTCAGGGCGCCTGGCCCAGTATGCTTTCGAAGTGATTCTTGCTTAACTGATTATTTGGCTTTGACCTTGGGCGCCCGGGACCTCCCGGGCGCCTAGCCCAGATGCCTGCCCCTCTCCTTAGGGTCGTTCTGAGCTGCAGAAACACACTCCTTCGGTCCCTGCATGCAAGGTTAGTACCAACACAAACAAGGCAAGAATATTCGTTAGTTTTTACAGCCGTAGCTATCTTGGTTCTGACTTCGGGTCTCCACAAAACCCTAGTTCAAACCGACGCAAGTTCTCACCCCCGAGAATGCGCCTTTCACCTACTCCATTCAGGAGATGGTTGCCTCCCCAGTCCTTTGGGTGGACTTTTGCTTAGCCTCCGATACTCCCGAACCTCGAGACGTTCGAACCCCGACCTGTCTCTACTTCTGTCCTTAGTCATCGCTCAGCTAAGTTGCTCAGTCCCTCGAACCAAGACTTCGTGCCCAAACCCTAAGTCCAGGACTTTGGTGCCCAACCCTCGGTCAGGTTTTCTTGCCCAGTCCTCGACCAGGACTTCGGTGCCCAACCCTCGGCCTGGTCTTCTTGCCCATTCCTCGACCAGGTCTTAGTGCCCAGCATCACTCACCAGGTCTTAGTGCCTAGTTTAACTAGGACTTTGGTCCACTTTGTTACATCTCTTTTAACTCCCCTTTGTCTATTCAATGTATTACTGACTTAAGTCTATTGTCAATCATTAAAACACTTAGAGGAGGACATCATTGATGCAACTTGCACCAACAGGAACTGCCTTCATCTCCTCTATCTCCTTTGATGTTTTAGGACACATCTACTTAGATAAAGGTACTCCATGCTGAAAAGGTAGAAAATCTTTCTTGGAATTTTGCATGCTAAAACGAGCTAGGATAGTTTCAATATACGAAGCTTGAGATAAGCATAACATCATTTTCTTGTGATTCCATATAACTTTGATCCCAAGGATGTGTCCAGCTTCTCCCAAGTCCTTCATATCAAACTGTTTGGACAACCATACCCTTACGTCTGACAACACTTTGACATTGTTGCCAATGAGCAAAATATCATCTAAGTATAGTAAAAGAAATACCACTACGTTTCCGTCACTCCTCTTGTATACACAAGACTCATCTGAACTTTGTATGAATCCATAAGACTAGATTACCTCATCAAACCGGATGTTCCAAGATCTTGAAGCTTGTTTCAATCCATAAATGGACCGATTAAGCTTGCACTTAAGATGTTCTTTGCCCTTGACAATGAATCCTTCTGGTTGCTTCATATAGATGTTTTCTTCAAGACTTCCATTAAGGAAAGATGTCTTGGCATCCATTTGTCAAACCTCATAATCCATATGTGCAACAATAGACATGAGAATCTGGATAAACTTAAGCATGACTACCGGCAAAAAAGTTTCCTCATAATCGATCCTCACTTTCTGAGTATACTCTTTCGCAACAAGCCTTGCTTTAAAGGTTTCCACCTTTCCGTCTGATCCTCTCTTCCTCTTGTAGATCCACTTGCATCTAATGACTTTAACACCATCAGGTGGTTCTACTAGCTCCCAGACTTGATTAGAATACATAAATTCTATCTCAGAATTCATCGCCTTTTGCTAAGATACCACATCTTTATCTTGGAGTGCTTTGTCATAGATCCAAGGATCAGGTTCATATTCACCAAGGACCAAGTCTGAAGACTTTCCCAAGAACATGCAATATGTCTGGTTGTCTAACAACCCTCCCACTATAACAAGGTACTACCTATGTATCATTTGTGACACGCGGTGCAATCACTTGTGGTATATCATCCTATACCGTTGGTACTGAAGTAGGAACTTCCCCCCTTATTTCCTCCATAACAATCTTACTCATGGGCTTGTGGTTCATTACATAATCCTCTTCTAAAAATCGGGCATTCATGCGAACGATGACCTTCTGATCTTTAGGACTATAAAACAAACCACCTTTCGTTCCTCTAGGATAGCCTATAAACAAGCGAACTTCTGTATGAGATCCCAACTTATCAGCGTCTCCCTTCAACACATGTGCTGGACTACCCCAAATCCGAATATGTCTCAGACTAGGCTTATGCCCATTCCACAATTTTGTGGGAGTAGAGGGTACTGATTTAAAAGGTACCAAGTTCAGAATATATACTATCATTTTTAGAGCATACCCCCAAAATGAATTTGGTAATTCAGAATAACTCATCATCGATCTAACCATTTCCATAAAAATTCTATTCCTTCGCTCCACCACACCATTCTATTGGGTTGTACCAGGTGCGGACAATTGGGATTGAATCCCAGCCTCTGATAAGTAACTCCTAAACTCTCCCAAGAGGTACTCACCACCACAATTAGATTGTAGTGTCTTAATACTTTTACCATGACGTTTCTCCATATCAGCCTTGTATTCTTTGAACTTGTCAATGCACTTAGACTTGCGGCTCATCAAGTAAATGTATCCATATCTTGAATAGTCATCTATAAATGAGATGAAATATTCAAAACCACCTTTTGTCTGGATAGACATAGGACCGCACAAATCGGAATGAACCAATTCCAACACTTCTTTGACTCTATACCCCTTGTCCTTAAAAGGTCTCTTGGTCATTTTTCCTTCCAAGCAAGATTCGCAGGTTAGGAAGTCTTCCACCACCAATGAACCAAAAATTCTATCGGCTATCAACCTTTGAATTCTACTTATGTTAATATGACCCAACCTAAGATGCCAAAGATATGTTTGGTTCATTTTCGAATGTTCTTTTCTCTTATTAGAATTAGAAGATGTGTTAGTAATTTCCATTTGCATCGTGGGAGTTATTGGATTAATAGTATACAAATTGCCAACCAACGCACCACAACAGATAATCTCCCTATTCCTTTTGATAACAACTTTGTCATTAAAAGAAACAAAATATCCATCCATAAATAATTTAGAAATAAAAATTATATTATTTCTAAAATAAGGTACATAAAGATAATTTCTCAAAATCAATTATTTATTCTTAGCAAAAGATAGATAATCTCTCCCTCAATAGTCGTCTAGTTTCCTAGAACCCCTGCAATGAATTATAGATATGATCAGTGGCTCCCATATCTACACACCATGTACCGGTAGATAACACCGCTAAACATGTTTCAACAACTAATGAAAAAGATATGCCTTGTTTGTTCTCTTTTCGATGGGGGCATTCCACCTTCCAATGTCCAGCATGCTTGCACGTGAAGCACTTGCCTTTTGGCTTCTTCACTCCAGCATGTGGTCCTTGAGATCTAGTCACTTTCTTTACCGAACCAATTTGTTTCTTCTTCTTCTTACAGCCTTTCGGCTTAGAAGCAGGAATGTTTTCAACAATGTAAGCTTGAGCACTTTGACAAAATAACCCATCTGCTGCCTAGAGTTCTGTCAGAAGTTCTGCCAATAAATACATCCTTTTGTTCATATTGTAGTTTAGGTGGAACTGCTCAAAACTCTTTGTTAGCGTCTGGAGAATGATATCGACCTGGGTTTCCTCAAGATTTCTACTCCAAGGACTTCCATCTCATTTAAATGAGTCATCATCTTGAGGATATGATCCCTCACGGGTGTCCCCTCAGCCATGGTGGTCGTCATTAAGTTTCTCATAGCCTCTTGCCTAGCAGCCCGATTCTGGTGTCCGAAGAGTTCCTTGAGATTGAGCATCATGTCATAGGCAGTAGCAAATGTCTGATGTTGATGTTGCAGCACATTAGACATGGATGCCAAAATGTAACACCACGTCATCTCATCTACCTTTACCCACTTCTTATAACTCTCTTTCTCCTCTTCACTAGAATCATCTCTAGGCTTAGCGGGACATATCTCAAAGAGTACAAATTTGTACTCCTCAGCAGTCAAGACAATATCCAAGTTCCTTTTCCAATCAATATAATTTGGATAGTAAGTTTGCTTTCTTTTAAAATCACAGCAAGGGGATCGAAAGCCATTTTGAAAAATCTGAGAATCACATTGGTCAAACCATTAGAATTTAAAATAATATTAATTTATCAAACAATAAAATTTTAAATTCACCAACACCATAAAAAACCGTGAATTTCGTATGCCACGATAGTGTGGACGTATACTAATTCAAACATTTGTAAGAGAAGATTTTACCCATTAATTTTATTATCTTGTCAACTTTACTTTTTGATAAATAAAATTAATAGTTGGTTTATTTTCGACCATGCAAATAATAGCAGTGACTCCGATGGGAAGGATACTATTAATTGCATCTAAGTGTACACCATTACTTGATACTAAGTCCATTGTCTAGGATTATGTCCCTTCCGATGGTGAAAATCACACGCTCCTAAATAATTTCCTAAAATCATCCATAAGGAAATTTGAACTAGTGATCCGCAAAACAAATTCATCCAATGTGGAGGAAGGCACTCAGAGCCAACGCGCAAGTTTGTGTGCATCACTTTTCAAACTAATAATGGAGGCCACGGGATTCAAAGATTCCCTCTCCCACTTAGTAATTTAAAATGAGGAATTTTTACAAGCAACCACAACAAGCATATTAAACGACAAAGCAATAAACATGAAAAAACAAATTTCCAACTATTATGGCTTTGTAGATTCCATTGTTCTCCAATACGCCTCTAGTTGTGTTGCCACCTCATCTCCTCCTCCTTTAGCCGCGCAAGTAAGGACCCGAGCCGAGAGAAAAAAAAATATATTAATTTATATCCATCTATCCTATACTCCACAAAGGAGTGTATATAAAATCTAGATCGAAATAAATTAAAACAAAGTGGCTAACATTTGTCATATTTAATTATAATTAAATACAAATGGCCTCGTCAACAACGAGGATTCAAATATTACAATTACACACACAATCATACACAATCACATAGCCATAATAGTTGGATCTTATGCCTACAACCAAAAAGTTAGCCAATTGTACATCCTACTATTATCCGACATATTATATATGAAAAGCATGAAAGTAACCGATTCCAAAACACACAAAAATCGGAAATCAAGGCTCTGATACCAATTGTTGGATTCCGTTGTGGGATTACTCTCCATATCCCCGGATTAAAATTCTATAGACTAGAAATAATCCGGATGGAAAGAAAACTTCCCGAACGACCTACTTCATCATTGTGCTTTTCAATTGAGCGATTGCTTGAACAACAAGTTTCTCTTGAACAAACTTGTTGTTCAAGCAATCAAACTCCTTTATCGATTAGCTGCGGAATAGATGATGAATTTTGATCACCGGTTCTTGTGCTTGATTCAGGGTTCAAGTAAACAACATGAATACAATTAAATAAGAATAAAAAATAAGATTATACATCTTGTTATACCTCTTGATCTTCTATTGTATTCCTATTCTCTTCTTGGATGTCATGTGGGTGACGATCCTCCAAGAAAACAAAGCCACCAAGAATTCTCCTCCTTCTTTCTTCCTTCTTCTTGCGCCAGCCACAAAAGGAGAAAGAAATCTCCTCCTTTGCTTGTAGATGTCGCACGCCAAAGAGAAAGAAGCAAGTTCCTCCTTTGCTTGTAGATCTTGCACGCCCCTAAGGAAGAAGAGAAGAAGAAAGAAAGAATTCTCCTTCTTCCCCTTACCCTAGCGCCCTACCCCTTTGCTTGCTTGCGGCACCGAACACCACCAAGGGAGAGAGAGAAAAAAAAAGAAGAGAGACTTAGGTTTTTGGTTTCATGGCTTATGAGGGTATTTATAGGCTACAATAGGGACCATGAGGAGGAGTTGATTTTGGTCTCCTAACAGATCCTCAACCCGACCCGTTAATAATAACTCGCTCCACTAATGGGTTATTATTGAACTACCGCACCAACCCCATATTAATATATGGGCTCCACCTTATTATGTGTACATTATCTCCTCGTGTTTAAGATATTGCATGTCCATTAATTAATTAAATTATTGACAATTTAATTAATTAACATCTAAGTCCAAGAGTAGTACCACTCAACCTTATTATCATGTCGGACCATGTCCACCTGCAGGATTTACATGATAATCTTTATGAGCTCCTCAAGGGGACATCATCATCCTAAAATAATTAGGGCACGATTTCCTTCTATAATCAATGACACACCATATAAATAATATTATTTTCTAATTTACCGGGTCTATTGATTTAATGAATAAATCTCGTCCATTGGTAAATTAAAGAAATAAATATTAAGTACATGTGCCCATTATTATATCAGGATTAATAGCATGTACATCCATAATAACCTGAAGTCTTGTTCGATTATATAGTCAGTATAAATCGAATCACCTCAAATCATTCCTGCTTAATACACACAATGTGCACTAGTGTAATTCTATAGTTAAGATAGACTAATACCAAATTACACTATAACCATTCCAATTGTTTGTCCAAATCCATCTCGATTATGAGCCACTACTTATACTTTACTAGGAACTGATAGCATGATCTTCTGTGTGACACCACACACCATGTTATCTACAATGTAAAGTATTAGATAACTACATATATAACAAATATAAAATACAATCATATGACCACTATGATTCTTATTCCAAAATAAATGTTTATACAAAAGCTAGGCTTGTAGTATACATCCTATCATAGGTATCATCTGCCATCATGAAACTAACTTTTTCTTGGTCTTCGCGAGCGAGAGGAACCTGGTGGTATCCCTGATAAGCATCCAACATCGAAATAAAATCATGGCTAGAGGTAGAATCCACCAACCGATCAATCCGAGGCAAAGGGTAGCAGTCTTTAGGGCAAACTTTATTTAAATCTCTAAAATCAATACAGACCCGCCATTTACCCCCAGGCATAGGGACAAGTACAACATTTGCCAGCCTGGTCAGGAATTGAACTTCTCTTATGTGTCCAGCCTTCAGAAACTTGGTGACTTCCTGTCTGATGATCTTGTCCTGCTCGGGTGCAAAGTGCCTTCGTCTTTGCTTCACCGGCCGAGCTCCCGGGGTTATATGCAGGCGATGCGTGGCCAAAGCGGGGGGGGACTCCTTTGATCTCTTCGGTAGCCTACACAAACACGTCTCGATGGTCATTCAAGAAGCTGAGACGGCTTCTTAGTTCTGGTGTGAGGTCAGCCGCAATCCTTGTGATTCCTCCTGCCTACTGACGATGAATCTAGACCTCTTCACATTCAACCTCCCTACATTCTTCTTTGGGTCCTTCTTCTTCTCGAGGGTTGGCCACATCGATTTGTAGCGTTTCATGTGTCTTCGGGTTCTTGCGAGCTTCTGTCCTGACCTCCCCGCTGTAGCACTGTCGAAAAGCTAGCTAGTCCCCTTTGACCTCGACCACCTGCTCACCCACCGGGAACTTGATCTTCTGGTGGTAGACTGAGACCACCGCCTAGAATAAGCTGAGCGTTGGACACCCTAGGATGGCGTTGTAGGACAACAGGTCATCCACGACCATGAAGGGTGTCCTCCTCGTTCGCTCCAGCGTATCATCACCCAACGACAGAGATAGGGAGATCTGCTCTATTGGCTGCACTCGGTATCCGGTGAAGCCAAAGAGCGGGGTGGAGACTGAATGCAGCTTATCTTCGTCAATTTGCATCTAGTCCAAAGTCGCCTTGTTCAGAATATTGACGGAGCTACCTGTATCCACAAAGGCACGCTTAACCTTGTAGTTAGCAATCCGTGCGAGAATTACCAGTATGTCTTCATGAGGAGCTTCCACATCCTCTAGATCTTCAGGGCCAAATAAGATAACAGGGCCCTGACACTGGTTAGTACTCATCCCAATGGCATAGTTCTTCAGCCGACGCGTGTGAGCTTTCCTTGCCCGATGAGAGTCTCCTCCGGTGGGTCCTCCAGAGATCACTCCCACATGATCCGATGGAGGCCCGTGCGTCGGAGCTTTGCCCTTCTTGGGATTTCATTCAGGGGAGATAGATTGACGGGGCTCAGTCTCCCGACTCCTTCCTCTCAAACGAAATCGAGATCGCCGCCCGGATCTATCATCCCCTGATTGTTATCGACGAGGGGAAGGGCTTCGCTGAGGGGATCGCCGTCGGTGCCCCTCTTTATTCCACCGTTTGCGAGGCTTGGCATCCGCGTCCTGAGACCTCCTCTTCTTCAAGGCATAGCACTCCTCTGTAGAGTGTGTTGCACTGCTGTAGAAGTCGTAGTACTTCGGTGGTTCGGGCTCCGTGGTGTCGACCGTCTTGGCCAACCTCTTCTTACCAGCCCAATGGTCTTTCCCAGAGCGAGGATCTTTCTCCCGAGCTAGTGCGGGTGGTTCTCTTCTCTCGGATCGTAGCGAGATCTATATAGGGGCTATCATCGGATCTTTGCAGCGAGCATGATGCACCTCTTCGACGTTGATGTGCTTGACGGAGCGCCCCAATAAGTTGTCAAAACTGGTTGACGGCTTCTTCACCAACAATCGAAAGAAGTCGCCTTCGGAGAGTCCTTACGTGAAGACACTGATGAGGATCTCCGAAGTAGTGGTTAGCATGTCTTAAGCTACCCGATTGAACTGCTGGATATAGTCCTTCAGCGGTTCTTTCGCCTTCTGTTTGAGGGCGAACAGGTTCAACACCGTCTTCAGGTATTGGCGGCTGCTGGCGATGTGGCGCAAGAAAGTGGTTCTAAACTTCAGGAAGGAGTTTATAGAACCTTAGGGCAGCCTCTCGAACAATCTCTGGGCGGCCTCTGTAGCAGAATATCAATCCTTAAATAACTTAGAAACTGAAATTAAATTCTTTCTAAATGAAGGTACATAAAGGCAATCTCTCAGAACTAACACTTTATTTCTCTCAAAAGACAAATAAAAAAACTCCCACTGTAATCGCTGCCACTCTTGTAGCATCACCCATGTAGACCACGATTTCTTCATTAGCTAGCCGTCGGGTTTCCTAGAACCCCTGCAGAGTATTGCAGACATGGTCAGTGGCTCCTGTATCTACGCACCAGGTACTGGTAGATAGCACCGCTAAACATGTTTCAACGACTAAGGATGAAGAAATACCTGTTCTTTGACGACGAGGAAAGTCTGCCTTCCAATGCCTAGTTTGCTTGCATGTGAAACACTTACCTCTCGGCTTCTTCACGCTAGTCCGGGGTCCTTGCAATGCTCCTGCCTTCTTGAACCCTCCTCATTTCTTCTTCTTCTTCCTGCCTTTCGGCACAGAAGGAGAAACCTTTTGAGTCACTAAGGCCTGTGAGTCCTGACGAAAATGGCCTTCTGCCCCCTGGAGTTCTCCTAGCAGTTTACCCAATGTATAATTCCTTTTGTTCATATTATAGTTGAGTCTGAACTGCTCAAAACTCCTAGGCAGAGATTGGAGTATAATATCGACCTGGGATTCCCCGTCGATTTCAGCTCCCAGTACGTCAATCTCATTGAGGTGAGCCATCATTTTTAGGGCATGATCCCTTACGGGCGTCCCTTCAACCATAGCGGTCGACATCAGACTCTTCATCGCGGACTGCCTAGCAGCTCGACCTTGGTGCCCGAAGAGATCTTTGAGGTTCAGTATCAAGTCACTAGCAGTGGGTATGGCCTGATGCTGATGTTGCATCACATTCGACATAGATGCCAGAATGTAGCACCGCGCCATCTGCCTTCTTCCACTTCTTGTAACGCTCCCTCAACTCTTCACCAGAGTCCTCTCTAGGCCTTTCCGGACTTTCCTCGGAGAGTACAAATTTGTACTCTTCACCAATGAGGACAATGTCTAGGTTCCTCTTCCAGTCTATGTAGTTTACGCCAGTAAGTTTATTGTCCTTAAGAATTGTAGCTAGTGGGGTAAAGGTCATTATGAAAAACCTGAGAATCACAACATACACTACTTTAGAAATCGAAAATAAATTGATTCCTCTAAACAATTAATTTTCGAAATCAATCAACATCTCAAACACCGAAAATTTGCATGCCACGTTAGTGTGAACGTATACAAACTCTACATTCGTTAGAGAAAGTTTTACCCATCAGTCTTCACTATCTTGTCAACCTAACTTTTTGACAAGTAAGACTAATAGTTGGTCAACTTCAGTCCTACAAGTTATTAGCAGTGACTCCGTTGGGGAGGATACTAATAATTGTATCTAAGTGTTCACCATTGCACGACACTAAGGGAACCACATAGGATTATGTGCCTTCCGTTAGAGAAGTACACACGCTCTTCAATAATCCCCTATAATCTTTTCTGAACTTGTGATCCGCAGAACAAGCCTATCCGTTATGGAGGAAGGCACTAAGAGCCAACGCGCGGGCTTGTTCACACCACATATCAGATTGCAATGGAGGTCATGGGACCCTTAGGGTTCGGGTCCCTCTCCCACTTAGTAATTTATCTCGAGAAATTTTTTACTAGCACAACCACACAACCAAACACATAACCAATAATATGAAAAAAAACATAATGAAAATCCTAGATTTCCCAACTTTCATGGCCCTTGGTCTGTAATGTGCCTCCAGTCGTGTCATCACTTCATCCACTCCTCCCTTCCTTCTGCGCCAGCTTCCTCGAGGGATCTCCGAGCCGAAATGAATAGCTAATTATTTACATCATCGATCCTATACTCCACGAGGGAGTGTACATGAATTCTAGATCAACTGTAAAATAAAAAGCTCGGCTAAACATGTGTCGTATTTAATTATAAAAAATTAAATACCTAGCCTCGTCAACCCCGAGGATTTAATTAATTACAACAATTTGCATATCAATCACACAACTACACATATTTGACCATGAAGTTGGAATCTCGTGCCTGCAACACAAAGTTAGCCTACGCACATCCACGCATCATCCAGCAAAATAGCACGTATGATAAATGTAAAAATTAACCGATCCTAAATACACAAAGTCGGAAACCTCAGCTCTGATACCAATTGTTGGGTATAGCTTGGTGGGTTTCCAAAGCGAATGCGTGGTCAATCCGAGAGACCTCTCCATATCTACGAATTAAAACTTTAATCCGAATAGAGAGTCATCTCCCATCAACAGTCTCGTGCCATATTGAACGATCCAAATTGCAACTTAGCCAATTACCAAAATTGGCCTTGTAATTTGCTCGACCGTTCGACCGCGAAAAAGGCGACGAGTTGATCGTCGGCTTTTGGGTTTATGGTCGGGGTCTAGTTAATAATTTATTCATCAAGATTTGGAATCAAAATAATAAATTATTAAACATAAAATGACGAGATGTATAATCAAGACACAAAATTGACATAAGGAAATACAAAGGAGCATGGGGAAAGATATACCTTTTCGATCACCTTGCGGTCTTCTACCTTATGTCCCACCCTTCGCGGATGTCGTGTGGGCGACGATCTACCGTGAACCGAGATCACCCAGGCTCTCCAATCAATCACACTATCTTCTTCCTTCTAGCCAAACCCAAACCCTAGACCTAGGGTTGGCGCCGCAGCCCACCTTGCTTCCTTCTCCTTTGCGGCGCAGCCAAAGGTGACCACCAAGGCCACACCGACCAGAAGCAACCCTTGAGAAGGAGGTGAGGAAGAAGATGAAGGGAAAAGAGAGCTTCCTTTCCCACCCTACCCAAGCCGAGAGCCCCTTTCCTCTTTTGCTTGCGCTGTCGCTGCCCAAGGGCTTGCGGCGCCTCTTGCCGGCCGTCGGAGCTCCCTCCCTCAATGACACACACCACAAAAGGGAGAAGACCCTCCTCCCTTTATCTAGTGGTGGTAACCTGCGGTATGATTGAGGGAAGAAGAAGAGAAGAGGATCCCTTCCTCTCCTTACCGTGACCTAGGAGAGAGAAAAGAGGGAGAGGAGAGATCGCTAGGGTTGTGGATTGATCCTAATATTTATAGGGATTAATTCCTTAATTAATCAGAGATTAATTTCTTAAATAATCAAAGATTATTCCCTCAATTAATTAGATATTAATTCCTTAAATAATCAAAGATTATTCTCTCAATTAATCAGAGATTAATTCTTTAAATAACCGGCCTTGTATCATGACTCCTATGGGATATTTATTGGGCTAAGATAGGGACCAAGAGGAGGTGTTGGATCTTGGCCCGTAATGGATCTAAACCCGATCCATTAATTAAGATCCATTCCACTAAAGGATCTTAATTTAACTTCCTCACCAACCCCCATATTTTCATATAGGTTCCACATATTACGAGTCGTTCATCCCCGTGTTTAAGATCTCGAATGTCCATTAATTAATTAAATTACTGACAATTTAAAGTAATTAATTTCTGAATCCTTGACTAGTACCACTCAACCTTATCATCGTGCCGGATCAAATCCACTTGCAGGGTTTAACACGATGAACCTTTTGAGCTCATCAAGGGGGCATCATCATTTTGACTCACCAGGACACGGATTCCGTCAATAATCATCGGCACATCATATTTTTAATATTATCTCCCAACTTACCGGACCTGTCGATCTAACAGAATAGATCTCGCCCATTGGTAAATCAAAGAAATAATAATTAATAATATATGTCCGATATTATTTCGGGATTAAGGGATCGTACTTCATAATATAAACTGAGGTCCTATGCAATTATCGAGTCAGTACAAATTGGATAACCTCGGATTTCGGTCCTGCTCAATGTACACAAAGCACACTAGTGTAATTCTATGGTCAAGATCAACCACACCTAACTACACTACAACCATCCCGATGGGTTGTTCAATTTCATCTCGGTTGTGGGCCTCTTATTTATACTAAGCAAAGAACTGATAACACGATCTTCCGTGTGACACCACATACCATGTTATCTACAATGCAAAATAATTGGACTTCGTGTATGTACTATTATAAACAAACACCTAGTGTAGTCGTGATTATCTTTTCATAATCAAGATATTCATATAATAAAAGTCATGTCTTTCAGTATACACATCTTACAATCTCCCACTTATACTTAAAGACAGTGTTGTTCTCTCACTGTCATACATCTGACTCCTATATCATCCACATATTTATCAAAAGCTCTAGCCGGAAGAGCCTTAGTGAATGGATCTGCCAGGTTGTCCTCCGATACAATCTTGGCGACAACCACTTCTCCTCGCTTTATGATTTCTCGTATCAGGTGGTACTTGCGCTCTATTTGTTTACTCGCTTTATGAGCTGGTGGTTCCTTCGAGTTTGCAACTCTACCACTGTTATCGCAAAAGATTGTGATAGATCTGGGCAAACCAGGAATCACATCCAAGTTCATGATGAAATTCCTGAGCCATACAGCTTCCTTGGCTGCCTCAGAGGCTGCCATATATTCAGCTTATATGGTGGAGTCTGCTACGCACTTCTGCTTGACACTCCTCCAAACAATGGCTCCACCTCCTAAAGTAAACACAAACCCTGAGGTAGACTTACTTTTGTCCCTATCTGACTGGAAATCTGAGTCCGTATAACCCACAGGGACTAATTTGTCTGCCCGGTAAACGAACATATAATCTCTAGTCCGTCTCAGGTTATTTCAATATATACTTTACCGCAGTCCAATGTCCCCATCCAGGGTTACTTTGATATCTGCTAACCATGCCCACGACAAAACAAATATCAGGTTTCGTGCACAATATAGCATATATGAGGCTTCCTACTGCCGAAGCATAAGTGGCATTAAGTTAAAATGTCCTATATAATGATGTCGTCTAAAGTCTTATCACTTATGATAATTTTTAATGTCATTATAAAATAAAAATAGTGACAACACTAATAACATGAAAAATTATTATAGTGACAAAAAATAGTGTCACTATAAGATTTGTAATGACATTTATATATGTTGTTTTATTATAGTATGATGACAAATTTATATGTCATTTAAAATTATTTATCAAGTCAATTTTAAGTATCTTGAATTTTATTTATAGTCATAATAAAAAATGTCACCAATGATAATTTATAAAGTTAATTTAAAATGCTTCGTTATGTAATTTATAGTGACACATATAAATATTTGCTAGATTAGTCTATAAGGACATTTAAAGTTATCATTAATAGTTATTTGTTATGAAATTTTGAAATATCTTCATATGAGTTTTATAATGATATTTTTATCTACATGATTTGGTGTTATATTATGACATAAAAAATATCATATATTAATAAATAGCTCACCCATTTTCAATATTTTTATGATATAAATATTTAAGTATATAACTAATTAACATAAACACAAATAAAAATTTAAATTGAAATTAAAATGATAATCAATAATTGCCAATTTTTTTTGCAATACAAGACTGTCAAATTGGTCACCTCAAAAAATATCTATGCACTAATCACAATCACAAATATATCCAATGGATTTAGTTTAAGAACTAGTAAAAAATAAAGTCTCTCCTAAAGCAAAACATAACCGAACTTCCAAACTTTGTTGCATCTTCAATCTTCAACCATCACATCTTAAATAAAATTCAATATTCTTGTCACCTACAAAAAAAATTATATATTAATTAGTTTGTGTAAATGAAATAAAATTAAAGAAGTATATAATAAAGAATATATATATATATATATATATATATATATATAATCTAGATCTAGATTTTTTCATAAGCAAACCAAACCTACAAATGCTAAAACTTAAGTAGAAGGCAAGATGACCACCGTAAGGTTACAAAATGAACACGACAAATAATCAACCAATAGATTTAAAACGTGAAACTCTTAATACCATTACTAGTGCAAGATGTAATGGATAATATGGGGTTTAAAACTTCAACTCTCAATATGGCTACTAATACAAGAAGTATTGGGCATGCAATTGTTTCAAGTAATATCACTTTGAATTTGTCACGCCCCGAGACCCAGGAGCTGCTGATCCAATAGAAAATCGGACAGCACCTCCCCTGTCCGGCGGACAATTTACACATACATACAAATAATCATACAACCCACGCAGTATATATCTGGCCTCAGGCCTCCAAAATAGACAAACACAACATAAAAACACCAGACAACTAAGTAAAACATACCTGACTGCGGACCGGTCCGACTTAGGATAGAACAACCAATACAACAACCCCTTAGGGGCACACGACACACTCGTAATACATATACAAATCGCTAAGGACATATGAAAACAAATACACTGCCCAGTACAAACACATAACCATGTCGTCACAATGGGTAGGGACTGGCTGCTGGGCTCTTCTGGCGACTCCAAGTATCTCAACCTGAAATAGAAACATATGGCAACGGTGTGAGTCCATAAACTCAGCGAATACCCAGTAGATATGCATAGTATGTTATAATAACAATAAAAGTCTACGCTGATACAACCTCATATAAACAATAGGAAGAAAGGGTATACTGAACATACTGAATAAAGATACATACCGGAATCCATCTATCCTGCAGAGGGTGAAATAAATCCCTATGGAACAAGTATAACAAATAAACCAAGGTATACAGGTATCCAGTATATGCATGTCAATCAAGTGCAGCAAATAAATGCAGCAAACACAATCAAGTGCACAATGCATCGTATGCATATGATGCAATGTCATGGTCACCCCCTAACACCAGTCAAGTCACCGAGACAGGCGATACTGTGTCGGCCGAGTGGGTAGAGCTGTGACACTGTACGCACCCTGCTATCACTGCTCCTGAGTGACCGAGTGGACAGGATGCTGGTGGAGTGAACACTCCGCCCCATATATATATGGGGGAGATATCTCTCTCATCTTCTCTGGTCTATGGGAAGAGAAGGGATCCCTGCTTGCTACCACGCTCCAAAACCACTACCCATGAGCGGTTGAGCGGAGCAATACAGAACAAATGCACACACGCTACGGTATCCACTAACCCATGAGTGACCGTGTGTGCCTATCATGTGCCGGAAAACGATTAGGCTCAACCACAAGGGAGTCGCTGATCGCCGGCATGCAACAATGCAAGGATGGTGTATGATAGATACACATACCGCCCTCCCAAGTCCTCAGTATACTAGGTCTCGGTCTGAAATCGTATAACAGGAAATACAGTTAACCTACAAGGTATACTGGCCGAAAACTACAGATCCCTCAAGGTCAAAGGCAGGAGATACATCACGATCTCTAAGCATACATCTAGATATGACACTACCTGATACTGTATGGAACTAACAGCATAATAACTCAGGGATAACTAACAAGTATCCAGAACGGACATAATAATTAAGGGATAACTAACAAGTATCCAGTATAGACATGATAACTCAAAGATAACTAACAAATACCCAGTATAGACATAATGACTCAGGAATAACTAACAAGTATCCAGGTCAGGCAATATAACTCAGGGATAACTAACAAGTATCCGGTTCAGACATAATAACTCAGGGATAACTAACAAGTATCCAGAACAGACATAATGACTCAGGAATAACTAACAAGTATCCAGGTCAGGCAATATAACTCAGGGATAACTAACAAGTATCCAGTTCAGACATAATAACTCAGGGATAACTAACAAGTATCTAGATCATGCATAATAAGTCAGGGATAGCTAACAAGTATCCAGTATAGACATGATAACTCAAAGATAACTAACAAGTACCCAGTATAGACATAATGACTCAGGAATAACTAACAAGTATCCAGGTCAGGCAATATAACTCAGGGATAACTAATAAGTATCCGGTTCAGACATAATAACTCAGGGATAACTAACAAGTATCCAGACAGACATAATACTCAGGGATAACTAACAAGTATCCAGGTCAGGCAATATAACTCAGGGATAACTAACAAGTATCCAGTGACATAATAACTCAGGGATAACTAACAAGTATCCAGATCATACATAATAACTCAGGGATAACTAACAAGTATCCAGATGACATATAACTCAGGGATAACTAACAAGTATCCACAGATACAAATACTCAGGATAACTAAGTATCCAGGTCAGCAATATAACTCAGGGATAACTAACAAGTATCCAGAACAGGTATAATAACTCAGGATAGCGTATAAACTTACTGCTATCTATAACAGACAATGCATAGCAATATGACAATATCTAAAAGATAAGTCAAAGGGTACCCGCCTCAAAGTAGATGCTCGATCAGCAAGAACCTCCCGTCCAAGATGTCAGTACAATTCGATCAGTGTCCTGTATCAAAGGACATATTTAATAGCTATTACAAAATAGAATAGCAACTTGCCAGAAAATTCCTAAACCATATTAGGGTTTACCTAATCATTTTCTTTCCATTTAATTACTTCTAATTAAATGAAAGATTCTTAGTTACCCTTTCCAAAGCAAGATAGATCGCCACCTTAGGGATTAACTAATTCAAATCAAACAAGACCTACTCTTACAACATAGCTTTTTACATGGTGTCACACCACAAGCTTAATGGAACAACCCGAGGCTAAATCCAATAACACAATCAACACTAGGACAACCTCAGAAATAGGACATCAAATCCAAAAACAAAGCTCTCACAAT
>JAGFNQ010007392.1:316087-453169 GCA_024364735.1 Boesenbergia rotunda | reverse complement strand
CTTACTGGTTGCAACCAAGTAAATCTGTTTATGCCTCTTTTTATTTCTTAGTTAATATTATTTATGATATTTATTTGTGCTAACTAACTATCTTTGTTAAGTAAAGACAAAAGATCAAGTTTACTTTTTCAAGGGTAATTCACCCCCATCTTGTCGGCCGACTAATCCCAACACTAAACTCCTATATAAGGAGATTATGACCAAGAGCAAAAAGGAGAGAACATGTAGTAAAGATTTTTTTTCCCACCTTCGTTCCTCCAAATATTCTCTCTATCGTGAATTTCTGCTCGGTGGATTTCCCGTGATAGCAATCAAGGATTTTCTTTGTTTGCCACAAATAACCATTGCTTGTTGTGTACGTAGTTCTATCGTTATATCCTAGGAAACAAACACTCATCATAATCTCGAAACACAACCAAAGAAGGAAGAATCAATTTTAAGGAATCTATGTCAAACGTAGGTCTTGGTTGACATTTCAGGTCTTGATAGACATCTCTATATAGGATCGAGATAGAGCGATAAAGGAGGGGTGAATATCGCTTTAAAGATATTTTAGATTTTTAGAACGATCGAGTATACAGTAGAAAACAAAACACAGCACGCTAACACAAGTGAGTTTTACTTGCTTCGGAGTGTTGACCAGCTCCTACTGCAAGGCTCACGATCCTTGATTGTTTGCGTTGGGAAATCACTAATAGTCAAATGAATGTACAAATTACAAGATTTTAGTGTGCAATTAAAATAAAACAAATATTCAACTCCTTTTTGAATGAGTTGAAGTTCTTCGCTTAGAGAGTAGTACAGTGTTTCGGCATTGTCGAAGCTTTGATCGCGCAACACATAGGAGAACATAATGATCGCAGAGTGTCAATTGATGTGATGGGGTGCTGATCTCGACCACTTTATATAGTAGTCTTTCAGGCGCTCTAGTTGCAGCGTCTCGGATGACAATTTTATCCACTTCGCAGTCAAACTTCTATCCTGGCTCAGGCGCCCTAGTCCCTTTCAGGCGCCTGAGTGTCGACGTTGCTCCTCCACTCAGCACTCGTCACCAAGCTTGACCGTTGTGCCAGCTCAGCCACCCACTGCCAGCTCCCAGGTGCCTGAGTCCCATTCAGGCGCCCTAGTCCAACTAGTCCAACTTTTCAGCTGCAACAAGGGATTGTTCCATACAATAATATAAACAGAATAGATGCAAGCATGGATTCACAGCCAGTGCTATCTTGGTTCTGACTTTTAGGTTTCATCTGAAACCCTAGGTCGAGTCGACAACTACTGTTCTCTCCCAAGGAATGCATCCTCACCTACTCCTCTTAGGAGAGTTTACCTGCTACCACCCGGAACCTCCGGTTGGACTTTTCTTCGGCCTTCGAGACCTCGAAACTCGACAACGTTCGACCTCGAGCCGTCTCAACACCTGTCCACAATCCCTTCTGGGCAAAGTCTTCTGCTCAGTCCCTCAGACCAAGACTTCATGCTCGGTTTTACTCACCAAGTCTTCGTTGTCTGATCCCTGACCAGGACTTCGTGCTCAACCCTACAGGTCAAGACTTCTTGCCTATCTTACCTAGGACTTTCCTACAAGCTTCACAAGTTCATCAATACACACAAACCAGCTTAACTTGAACCCTTTGCCACTTATGAAAACAAGGTTCGATCTGGTGCTTCCGGCACCAACACTCTGGTCATGACAGATATCTCTGGTTACCATAGATATCTCAGGTCATGACAATCATCTCTGCCTCAAGACTCGACCAAGTCTCTAGGCAGCCTAGCCTTCTAAACGGTTTATCATTTCCTACTTGGCAGCCTAAGATTACTAGCTCAGATCATCTCAATAGGTCTAAAGTTGATTTTAGTTTGTAATTTCAATTTTAGCAAATTCCTTATCTCCGACTAGCAATCTTCATTGTGGATGATAGCCCAACAAGAACAACTCAACACCTTTCATGTCATAAGCTATCTAACTTCATGGTAACCTACTAAGCTCTTAATCAATCTTAACCTCATGAGAATTGCCAAAACATCTTGGTCTTCTCTATCATCTATCATGTATGTTGACTCCTATCAACTTTCTAAGACCATTTGGACTTTTTCTATCATCTATCAAGCATCTAGCCAACTTTTGACATCCTTAGACTTTCATCAAGCTACCAAGATCTCTTAGAGTTCCAATCATTCAACTCAATACTTTTTAATGTAGAATTGTAAATCATGTGTAATTTTAAAAACGGTCTTTTTTCAATTTTAAAAAATGTATCAAAAATCTAGTGCATAGTGGAATAAAACAAAGTAAGACAAAATGGAAAGGTAATACATGGTTGGTTACTTGGTTCATAATCCAACGACTACTACTACAAGGCCCACACCCCCTTGAGACATTTCCGATGGGCAACCTACTAAATTCTCTCCTAAAGAACCTTCGATCAAAGATATCAGATACAAGGATGAAGAACATGTAACACACATCACTTTCGTATGTAAGTAAAATAATAATCAACAATAACTATTTTACCGATGATAGAAGCTCGATGTCAGTGTGGTTTTTACTATAGAGATTTGCTTGAAGATGAATTCAGTGCAGTAAGGTTACAATACAACAGTTGCAAAGTGATGTGATAGCAGAATCAAATTGAAGCTTATATTAGAGTTGATTCTTTGCACTAGTTCGGTGGGATGCTTTTATAGGGCATTGGGAGTGCTCCTCAGTTCATCTGGGGGTGCCTCCGTGCATACTGATCTAATCAAAAACATTGACATTTATCCTCTTTGGGGCGCCTCCAATGCCATGTCCTAGGGTGCCTTCGATGTGATAACATTTATCCTTGTATCTTATCCAGCGCGTTTATCAATTTCGGGGCACCTCCAACAAACTAAGGTGCCTCTAACAAACTAAGGCACCACTAATCATTTGAGGCCTCAAATCAACTGATGCACCTCAAATAAACTAAGGTGCCTCCAATTATCTAAGGAGCCTTCAATCAACTAAGGTGCCTCAAATTCTAGCTTCACTTTTTTACTTCAATCTCCTGCAAAACATGTTAGTCCAAAAACTACTTGCAAAACAAAGTTAATACAAATGCATGAACAATTATAAGTTTATGAATTAGATGTTGTGTAACCAAGATCAGGATATAGTCTTGGCCTCAACTTAGATTTTTCAGGTTGGATCTAAGTTGGACCAGTGCCCATAGTTTCACTGTGACTCGTCCTCTATCCAATTTCTTACCTAACTTATCATATATATAGAATTACTTTACTTGACGTCTAAACTTTGGACCCACTAGGTCTTACTAGAAATGTTCCATCTGTACTTCAGCCAATTGTAGGTCTTGTAGACCCAACTGGACTTCTTGCAAGATATTGGATCCTCTCTAACCAATTTGGGCTACATGATAGTTATTTGATCCTCCTAACCTAACTAAATTTCAACATCGTGTTTGACCTCTTAACCCATCAAATATTTTAGTCTATTTTAGTCTGTGTTGGATCGAGAAATGCGATAGAGGGGGGGGGGGGGGTGAATGTCGTAAATCGTTTGGATTTAAAAAGAGTAAGTGCGCAGCGGAATAAAACAGAGCAAAACAACGCTAACACGGTCGTTTTACTTGGTTCGGAGACTGGGTCGACTCCTACTCCAAGGCCCACGGTCGTTGACCATTTTCTGCGGGCAATTCTATAAGTTCGTAAAAGTTTACAAGAAAGATAATAACAAGAACAGTTTAGTAAACTTTAAATACAGCTCTTCGTTACCGACGTTCGGTGTAGATCGAAGTTTCGGAGCAGTGGGACGTCGTCAGCTCGAGTTGGAAGATTTCTGGAGCGTGTCGCGAAAGCAGAAGAGCGCAGAAGTGTCGCAGTGATTGATGCTGTGAAGAAGGAGGTCGAGGGCCCTTTATATAGGGCCTGGGGGCGCCCTGGTCGACGGGGGCGCCCCCCCACGTGGCAGCAAATCCACACAAAGCGCAGTCAACCACTTATCCCTTGAACCTCGGGATAAGGTCTTGACTGGGGCACCCTGTACGCTGGGGGCGCCCTGGTTGACTCGGCCAACTCTTATCCGCAGCGCTGAGTCTTCTTTGGTAAATCTGGCTGGGGGCGCCCGGGACAGCGGGGGCGCCCTGTGCATGTAGCGCAGACGCGACAGAGTTGATTTGCAATGGGGGCGCCCGGGACAGCGGGGGCGCCCTGTGTATGTACTGTCGAAGTCTTTCTTGTCTTGTTGTGTTTTGTGGTCACCATGGGGGCGCCCGGGACACTCCGGGCGCCCTGGTCAGCGGTTGCCTCACTCCTTTCAGGCATTCTGAGCTGCAGACACTCGTTCCTTCGGTCCTGCATCCAGGGTTAGTCCAAAACACAATAAAACAATAAAATAATAGGTTATACAGCCTCAGCTGTCTTGGTTCTGACTTTGGTCTCCAAAATGGAGCCCTAGGTCGAACCGACGCCTAATGTTCCCTCAAGGGGAACGCGTCCTCACCTACTCCTCTCGGGAGAATTTACCTGGTGCCAACCGGATCCTCCAGTTGGACTTTTGCCCAGCAGCCCTTCGCCAGGTCTTGAGTTTCGCCCAGCAGCCCTTCGCCAGGACTTGGTTTTTGCCCAGCAGCCCTTCGCCAGGTCTTGAGTTTCACCCAGCAGCCCTTCGCCAGGACTTGGTTTTTGCCCAGCAGCCCTTCGCCAGGTCTTGAGTTTTGCCCAGCAGCCCTTCGCCAGGACTTGGTTTTCGCCTAGCAGCCCTTCGCCAGGACTTGGTTTTCGCCTAGCAGCCCTTCGCCAGGACTTGGTTTTCGCCCAGCAACCCTTCACCAGGACTTGGTTTTCGCCCAGCAACCCTTCGCCAGGACTTGGTTTCCAGACAGCCCATCGTCAGGTGCCTAGCAGCCCTTCGCTAGGACTTTGTTTCCTGCACTCTCAAGCAGCATTGTTAGACAACAAATAACCCTTAACTTTAAATCCTTTGCCAATATCAAAACAAGGTTCGATCTGGTGCTTCCTGCACCAACAGTCTGTTGGTGTCAGAAGCACCAGATCGAACCTTATTTTGACAAGTGACAAAGGGTTCAAGTTAAGCTAGTTTGTGTGTACTAATGAATTTGTGAAGCTTGCAGAAAAGTCCTAGATAAGCTAGCAAAGAAGTCTTGACCTGTAGGATTGAGCACAAAGTCCTGGTCGAGATCGGGCAATGAAGACTTGGTGAGTGAAGCTGAGCACGAAGTCTTGGTCCGAGGGACCGAGCAGAAGACTTTGTCGAGTGGGGATTGCGGACAGGAGTCGAGATGGGTCGAGGTCGAGCGTCGTCGAGTTTTGAGTTCTCGGGGGCTGAGCAAAAGTCCAACCGGAGGAGCCAGTTGGCAAAAGGTAACTTCTCCTGAGAGGAGTAGGTGAGGATGCATTCCCCGAGAGGGAACAGTAAGCGTCAGTCCAACCTAGGGTTTCAGGCGAAACCTAAAAGTCAGGATCAAGACAGCACTGGCTGTGAATTCATACTTGAATCTATGAAATTTATATTATTGTATGGAACTAACCCTTGTTGCAGTTGAGAGGTTGAACCAGTTGGACTAAGGCGTCTGAATGGGACTCAAACACCTGGGAGCTATCAGCGGGCACCTGAGCTGGCACTCAGGCGCCAGAAAGGGATTAGGGCACCTGAGCCAGGATAGAAGTTTGGCTACGTAGCGAATAAAATTGTCACCCGAGATGCTGCAACTAGGGCGCCTGAAAGGCCTTTCAGACGCCTGAATGACTGCTATATAAAGGGGTTGAGATCAGCACACCAGTACAACAATTAACACTCTGTGATCATTCTGTTCTCCTGTGTGCTGCACAATCAAAGTCTCGACAACGTCGAAACGTCGTTCGACTCTCCGAGTGAAGAACTTCAACTCATTCAAGGAGTCAGTATATTATATTTTTAATTGCACACTAAAATCTTGTAATCTGTACATTCATTCGACTATTAGTGATTGCCAAATGCAAACGATCAAGGATAGTGGGTCTTGCAGTAGGAGCCGGTCTAGACTCTGAAGCAAGTAAAACTGACTTGTGTTAGGGTGCTGTGTTTTGTTTTCCGCTGCGTACTCAGTTGTTTTAGAAACCCTAAATATCTTTAAAGTGATAGTCAAACCCACCCTATCGCTCTATCTCGATCCTACAATTGATATAAAAGTGGGGGCAGCTCAATTTGGTGAAACCACTACATGTGTATGGTTTTCGGATTTTCCTGAATTTTTTTTTTGATCATATTTTTGAGCACATTTTCTCTGTTTCTTTTTTATCCTGCATTGCTAATCCAAGACAAGAGTGTTGGATCGAGAAACATGATAGAGGGGGGGTGAATATCGTGAAAATTTTTCGGATAAGAAAGAGAAAATGCAGCGAAATTAAAACACACAAAGAACATAAGTATTTTTACTTGGTTCGTAGTCGCGGTCGGCTCCTACTCCAAGGCCCACGGTCCTTGACCGTTTACTACGGGCAATTCTATATTCGCGTAAAGGTTTACAGATTTAATACAAGAATAGTGCAGTAAGTAAATGAATTACACTTTTCGTTACCGACGCCTTGATGTGGATCGTATTTCAGAGCAGAGGGTCATCGTCGGTGCTGGAATGTCGAGAACGGAGTTTGCCGGAGCAGAGCGCTTGAAAGAAAAGCTTGGAGGCGTTGGAAAAAGTAATGTTGAAGCCTTAGGGGTCGAGCCCCTTTTATAGTGCTCCTAGGGGCTCCTGGGACGTCGGGCGCCTGACACGTACCTTCTGATCCGAGAACCTCTATCCGAAGCTTGGTCAGCGCTTATCCCCTTCGAATTGGCTCTGGAGCTGATTGGGGCGCCCGGGACCTCCCGGGCACCCAGCTTGACTGGGTCCGCTGGCTTCGTGGCTGATTTTGCTTCGACTCATCTTTGGCCTTGACCTTGGGCGCCCGGGACCTCCCGGGCGCCTAACCTAGTGTTGATTCGAAGCGCTTCTTGCTTTACTGCTATTTGGCTTTGACCTTGGGTGCTCGAGACCTCCCGGGCGCCTAGCCCAGGTCCCTGTCCCTCTCATTTGGGGCATTCTGAGCTGCAGAAACACATTCCTTTGGTCCTTGCATCCATGGTTAGTTCCACAACAAACAAGGCAAGAATATTAGATCATTTTTTACAGTCATAGCTATCTTGGTTCTGACTTTGGGTCTCCCAAATGGAACCATAGGTCGAACCGACGCCTACTGTTCCCTCGACGGGGAACACGTCCTCACCTACTCCTCTCAGGAGAGTTTATCTTTTGGCAACCGGCTCCTCCGGTTGGACTTTTGCCCAGCAACCCTTCGCCCGATGCCTAGCAGCCCTTCGCTAGGTCTTCAATGCCTAGCTGCCCTTCGCCAGGTCTTCGATGTCTAGCAGCCCTTCGCTAGGTGCCTAGCAGTCCTTCGCCAGGTCTTAGGGTTTCGACGCCTAGCAACCCTTCGCTAGTTGCCCAGCTGCCCTTCACCAGGACTTCTTTCTGCACACTTAGTGAACACATTAGACCAAAATAACATCTTAACTCTTAAACCCTTTGCCATTATCAAAACCCAGGTTTGACTTAGGTGCTGCCTACACCAACAATCTCCCCCTTTTTGATTTATGGCAACCCGGTTCAAAAAGTTAAGTTAAACAAAAAGCAGGTAAATAAGTAACTTACATTTTATTTCCTCCCCCTGGAAGAAATCTCCCCCTAAGTTTTTCAAAAGTCCGTGGGGTTTTTGAGAAAATTTCTAAGTCTTAACGTGAAGTGTTTTTCAAGTTTTCAACACTTAGAAAATTTTCAAGAAAATGTTTTTAAGTTAGAAAAGCATTTTCAAAATATTTTGAGTCGGAAAATTTTCAGGGGAATTTGAATTTTACCTTTAGAAAACTTTCAACCAACCAAAGATTTGGAATAAGTACTTGGAATAAATCTTGAAAGCTAGAAAGTGTAAGTACTTAGAAAATTTTTCTGACAGTTTAAGAAAGCAGTTTAAGTACTTAGAAAATTTTTCAAACACTGATTTTATGACTTAGAAAAATTTCAGAAAATTTTCCAGGATAAGTGCTTAGAATAATTTTTGAAAGTAGTTAAAGAGTTTTACTTTTTGAAAAATAGGAGATAAAAGTTTTTGAAAAAAGATTTAATTTTGGAGAAAAAATTTAAAAGTTTTGAAAATTTCTCTCCTTTCCAATCTCTCCCCCTTTGTCATATATCAAAAAAAATATAGCAAAAAAAATAACATTGAAATTGAGTAATCAAGGTAAAAATGTTGTACTGAACCAATTCTAAATTTAAACTGGACCAAATCAATTTGAATTTCTGCTTTCGGGTCCTATCTAACCCAATTAACTACTTACTAACTGTTATAAACAGTAGCTTTCGCTAGGGTTAGTCAAGTTAAGTGTTCTGATCAAGTTAGATTTTCTAAGCTTGACACTTAACTTGATTACTGTTGATTAGTATTTAGTGCCCCAATTACTACAGATGCACAGACTTAAGCATCTTGAATCAAGGCAAAGACCTAAGCATCTCAACCCATTCTAGGTGATCAATCAAAAGTACCCTAAGGTGCTTGTGAGATGCTGGCTTCTAGATCTATAGGTCCATGCAGTTCTAGGGTTAGGGCCTAGGCTAAGTCCATTTGCGAAAAAGCCCTAGTTTTGAAGGGGGTAATTTAAAAAAAAACTAAGTCGGAAAAATCATTTTAAATAAAAAAAATTGATTTTGCAGAAAATAAGATAGTTTTTTAAAAAATCTTAGAGCAGTCCTATTCTACCAAGCATAACCCTAACTGCCTTCTTAATGAGCTGAACTCAGACTCAGGTAGGGGTTTGGTGAATATGTCAGCTAGGTTAGATTTTGAGTCTACATGCTTAAGGACTATCTCACCCCTGGCTACATGATCTCTTACGAAGTGGTGTTTGACTTCTATGTGTTTAGTTCTAGAGTGTTGGATTGGGTTCTTAGTTAGATTAATTGAACTTATATTATCAATATTGTAACGCCCGCCCTTTTCCCACACCTCGTGGTGTGGCGAGATAGGCGTCGTTACGCTAAACATACATGTGCATAAAAACATCTTAATGCAGCGGAATCATTTTTTTTTCTAAACATGCTTTTAACCATGCAACTAAACACGTGGAACATCTATACATGGCATCATATCATAACTTAACCATTCCATAGCTTATTCATAAACGTAGCATCATGAGTCTTAAGTCACTCATTTGTCATAATCATAAATCATAGCATAAAATTTAAGAAAACATTTTCACACCCAAGACATGCATTATGTGAGAATATTAAAATCTTTTGCCAAGTCACTGCTACACACACACACATGCTTCTGCCTCTCCTGCGGCTTCCCTTAATAGCTTCTTGCTTGATCTGCGGTACAAGGAAAATAAAACTATAAGCACATAGGCTTAGTAAAACCCTTTCCTACTCACTAAAACCATACGTCACTTAAGCGTAAACATATCAAGTATTTGACATAGCGTAACTTCGAACATAAACATAAGCATAGTCATGGCATAAGTCATAAGCATATGAACAATTCGCATAGTATGATTCCTAACATCACCATAGGTCTACAACCTACTTAGCATGGCATAAATCTTAACATACATGAACATAAAACATACATACGTGAACATGAAGCATATCTATACATGACATAATTCTTAGCATACATGAACATAAGGCATACTTAGACATGACATAATTCTTAGCATACATGAACATAAGGCATACTTAGACATGACATAATTCTTAGCATACATGAACATAAGGCATACTTAGACATGACATAATTCTTAGCATACATGAACATAAGGCATAAGATATGAGCATAAACACAAACATAAAATATACTTACCCTGGCGCGATGCATAACATGGATGTATGAATGAGTCAAATGCATGTACTACATAAGGATGCTTAATTTTTAAAATCATACTTTTAAATGCTTAACATAAACATAACATCATTGGGGGTCCCCAGCTTGTACCACATACATACATCATAAGCGCGCATCCCTAAGTAAATATGAGGTAGCTAGCCTCAACCTACTAGGGTAAGGACAGCATAGTCGATAGTCCTAGAACCAGGGCGTTCTTAAGGTGCCCATCCCTGTTGCACAGCTTCGGTAGTGCCAGAACCGTGGACAGCTTCGGTAGTCCAGAACCGGGGCGTTCTTAAGGTACCCATCCCTTGGACCCTTACTTCGGTCCGGTACAAACCTCATTCATAAAAATAAATATGCATGCTTCATCATTCATACTTGTCATTCATACTTGTCATTCATACTTATCATTCATACTTATTTCATATCATCGTCATGCCTTCATCATTCATACTTATCATTCATACTTAAGGCATAACCATCATCTTCATTCATACTTATCATTTTTTATTCACATAATAGGACATTCATGCATAATCATGTTTTTAGCCATAAACATTATCTTGGTTCGTAAAACTTGCATGATCACAATACATAAATAAACATGTACTTCATACATGATACATTTCATCTAGCATACATAATCCCAGTATTCATCAATAAGCATGGATGGTAAGCTACATATAAACATGACACATACTACTAGGGTTCATGGCATTTACCTTAAAACATGCATGTACTTTCATAAACCATAAATCTATTATAAACATTTATCATTATACATGCATCATTCCGTTTATCATAACTTACATCCTACATCAATTTCATATATTCATGGTATATGATCTAATTGTTCATGAGTAAAGCATCACTTAAGATCTAACATTCAAAATCATATTATTCCACACATAAATTAAGGTTTTTGTAACATAAAGATCCTTACTTTATGCTTAACTACTTACTAGCATCATGGTAACTTAGAAACATGCATCCTTGAGACCTTAACCCAATCCAAACCCTAGGTTTGGGTCTTGGCCGAAACTTGAAGGAGATCTAAATTCATAGAAGATTTGCCTAGATTAAGATTAACATCCTATACCTTGCATATCATGCCATGGAAGACCAATTTAACCCTTGATTGGACTTAACACTAAACCTTAGCCCTAGTACATGACTTGGCCGAAACCTATAAGGGTAACAAGCCCATAGAAAATTCATAGAAATCACTACTTTCATCCATACTATATCATAGCAAGACATACTAAGCATGCTTGGAGCATTGAAGATTAAATCTAACCCTAATCTTGAAGGTGGCCGAAACCCTAAGGGGTTCTTAGGGTGCCATAAAACTTCAAACATCATACTTTTATACTTCACCTATCATAGGTAACCATTTACAAATATAAATCAAATCTTTAACATGATTTCTAGCCCAAGACATGCCTTGGCCGAAACCTTCATGAGCCCTTTTCATGGATTTTTTTTTCCAACATATCATGCCAATAAGACTTAGATCATGACAAATAACTTTGAAAGCTATCATACCACAGGTGAGAGGGTTTTACCTTGGGTTGTCCTTGATTTTTAGACCTTAAAAGAAGGAGAATGGAAATCCCTTTGCCACTTGAACCCTTCTTGCCCTTGTAACCTTGGAAGAGAACCTAGATCTTCCAAATAGAGTCCTTGGTGGAACTTTTCTTAAGGGGGAGAACACCTTGAGTTTTCGGCCAAAGCAAGGAGGAAGAAGAAATGAAGAGGAGAAGGGAAGTTGTAACTTCCTTTCCATATTTATATCACTTTAAAAAGGGGTAAATGAAGAGTCATGGTGTCTCTTCCCTTGATGACTCTTCATTTCCTACACCTTAACTAATATCCACTTCATTCCCTCATAGCACTCCCTTGCTAGGTGAATTGGTTAGTGCATGCTTGGTTGTACAAGAGGTCCAAGGTTCTATCCTTGGTGCATGCACTAATTTTTCTATTTTATTTTTAATTTATTTCCTATTATTTCGAAAATTCCTTAAAAATTCTCCCATAATTATGTTAATATTTCCCATTAAAATCCATCTATTTTTATATTAAATTTTACCTAAAATCCACCCATGATAATGGCACTAGAAAGCCCATATAAGGCCCCTTAGTACTTAGTTTCTCAATTTAAATGAGAGAACCATGGGTTTCTCGGCTAAGGTTTGTATTAATATTTCTAGATCCTTTGGAAAATTATCTAGACATGCTTAATATTTTAAAGAAAATATTAAGAGAATTTTCCGGGTCGTTACAAATATAGACCTGAGTTTGGGTGTAGGTAAGCTGGAAGTCTTTAAGAGTGTGCATCATGTCACGCCCCGAGACCCAGGAGCCGCTGATCCAATAGAAAATCGGACAGCACCTCCCCTGTCCGACGGACAATTTACACATACATACACATAATCATACAACCCACGCAGTATATATTTGGCCTCAGGCCTCCAAAATAGACAAACACCACATAAAAACACCAGACAACTAAGTAAAACATACCTGACTGCGGACCGGTCCGACTTACGACGAAACAACCAATATACAATAACCCCTTAGGGCACACTACAACCCACACAAGACATATACAAAGTCCAATAAGTAAATATACAAATAGACACTACTAAGTACAAGACGAACTATGTCGTCGCGATGGGTAGGGACTGGCTGCTGGGCTCTTCTGGCAACTCTAAGTATCTCAACCTGAAAATAAAAATATATGGCAACGGGGTGAGTCCATAAACTCAGCGAATACCCAGCAGATATGCATAGTATGTTATAACAACAATAAGCATCTACGCTAATACAGTCTCATATCAACAATATGGAAAAACTAGTACTGGAAATACTGAGGTAGATACATACCAGAATCCAGCTAACCTGAAAAGAAGACAATGAGTACCATGGAAACATCATTAGTCATATAATCTCAAATAACAAGTCTCCAGAATATGCATGTCAAACAAGTGCAAGAATCAAGTGCAGCAAACAATGCACAATGCAAAGTATGCACATGGTGCAATGACATGTGTCACCCCCTAGTCCCAGTCAGGATATCGTCCGCGACGTCCGCGTGGGTAGAGCTGTGACAAACTGTACGCACCCTGCCATCACTGCTCCTGAGTGACCGGGTGGACAGGATGCTGGCGGGGGACCACCCCCCTACCCCATGTATATATGAGGGAGCTCCGCTCTCATCTCCTCGTGGCTCAGTACGAGAAGGGACCCCTGGCTGCTACCACGCCCGCGCTCACCCTCCTCATAGTGGCCGAACGGAGCAATACAGAGCAAATGCACACATCTACGGTATCCACTAACCCATGAGTGGCCGTGCGTGCATATCATGTACCGGAAAACGATTAGGCTCAACCACAAGGGAGTCGCTGATCGCCGGCATGCAACAGTGCAAGGATGGTGTATGATAGATACACATACATAATAACTCAGGGATAACTAACAAGTATCCAGAACAGTCATAATAACTCAGGGATAACTAACATGTATCCAGAACAGACATAATAACTCAGGGATAACTAACATGTATCCAGAACATGCATAATAACTCAGGGATAACTAACAAGTATCCAGAACAGACATAATAACTCAGGGATAACTAACATGTATCCAGAACATGCATAATAACTCAGGGATAACTAACAAGTATCCAGAACAGGCATAATAACTCAGGGATAACTAACATGTATCCAGAACATGCATAATAACTCAGGGATAACTAACATGTATCCAGAACATGCATAATCACTCAGGGTAGCGTATAATCTTACTGCTATCTATAACCAACCATGCATAGCAATATGACACTATCTAAAAGATAAGTCAAAGGGTACCCGCCTCAAAGTAGATGCTCGTATCAGCAAGAACCTTCCGTCCAAGATGTCCAGTACAATTCGATCAGTGTCCTGTATCAAAGGACATTTTTAATAGCTATTACAAAATAGAATAGCAACTTGCCAGAAAATTCCTAAACCATATTAGGGTTTACCTAATCATTTTCTTTCCATTTAATTACTTCTAATTAAATGAAAGATTCTTAGTTACCCTTCCAAAGCAAGATAGATCCGCCACCTTGGGGATTTAACTAATTCAAATCCAACAAAACCTACTCTTACAACATAGCTTTTTACATGGTGTCACACCACAAGATTAATGGAACAACCCGATAGGCTAAATCCAATAACACAATCAACACTAGGACAACCTCAGAAATAGGACATCAAATCCAAAAACAAAGCTCTCACAATCCCTAGCAGATCCATGCAGCTTCACATTTTCAAAATAGAAACCACTACTCCATACTCAGTCCATTTGAAACCATAACAGATCTTTAAACCGATTCAAAGAAAAATACAATTTCCGGCTTAGCACACTCACGACAATGATCATAGGAAGGAGAACAAAACCTATAATCCAATCCAAATCCATATCAATTAGTGTCAAACCAACCACAGTAGTAGCTTGGACCGGTCTCCATACAGATCCAGACACCAAAGATAAAACATACTAACAAATAAAACTCAGACAAGGGTAGTAACCCATCCATGATCAGAATTCAACTATAACACTCTTGATACTGCATACTCAATCGAACATCAAAGAGGTAGAAACCTCAACAGCCATAGGAAGTTATACATCCAAAAACAGATATACAAATCGAAAGAACTCAAGCTGAACAGATCTAATCCCTATGAAACTGATACGGAATCAACCCTCAATCCATTTTAGATAACAGATCATCCAAAATCAAATGAAATCAGAACAAAGGAACATCAGATCAGGAACATCAAAACTCCACCAGAGCTAAACCTAAAGCCCACACTGTAACAACACAAAGTTCATCACAAGAACAAAACCAAATGTCGAATCATCCGAATTCCATCCAAGAATGGAAACCCAACACAAAACTAACAGCACCATGATCAACAACAATCTAGCTCTGAAATAGCAAACCAAATTCGAAACCATTCCCAAAACTAAACAGAAACTAAGTTTTACCCCAATGATGGTTGGCTGTAACCGTAGCTCCACCTCAACCTCGAGTCAATCCTCCCTTGTGGCAAGATAGCTCGATCACAATCTCTGCGTGGTTAGGTCGCCGCCGTTGAATCTCAAGGGAGGAGAAAGAACCGGCGGCTGCCCCTTGCTTCAACCTCCTCCAATCCTCCGATCGCTTGCCCAAATCCAAGAAGAAAACAACGAGAAGAGAGGGAGGAGAATCTCTGACAGTTGCCTCAGGCGAGGATCGGCAAGAACAAAGGGGCGCCGCAAGAGTGATCGGCGGCGTTGGCTAGGGCACAAGGAAGGGCTGCGGTGCTTCTGTCGGAGAGGGGAGGGGTTGGGCGGCGGCGGTTAGGGCACACGGAAGGGAAGAAAGGGAAGGAGTCGATCGACGCCTGCTTTGGTTGCGGCTAGGTTGCGCGGAAGGGGAGAAGACGGCGCGCCTGCGCTCGGGCACAAGGGAGAGGGAGGCGGTCTGCGGGTTAGGGCTCGGGAGAGAGGGCAGCGCCGGGTTGCAGCCGCAAGCTTTAAAACAAAAAGGGGGAGGCTTTTTGCAAAAAGGTCCCTCTACTTTCAGAATTTGAATCTTGTCCTTAGGGTAAGGATTTTTAGTTATTTAACCTTCCAATATATATTTTAATCCACATCACATTTTTAGGGTTAGCATATTTACCCTTTGTAATTTAAGAATTCACCTGTAAACCCTTGATAAGTTTAAGTTTTTTTTTTTACAATATAGCCCCTTGGGCTCCTCTCGTTGGCCCGGAAACCCTAAACTCTATCTGGAAAAATCCTGAAAAATTTTCTGGTCCGGATTTTTAAATCACCGTATTTTACATTCTCCCCCTCTAATAAAAATTTGGTCCCCAAATTTCACCATTCCTCATACGGTACACACTAACAGCTACACCTATCTGTACTCTTCATGAGTAATCACTTTGTCCGATACCCTAAAGTTACACTGCTATGGGCCAACTGAAATTATTAATCCAGAGGTTATCATCCGATAACCGAGTACACCAGAATAACCATTCAATCATCACAACTGTCCAGGACACTCAATCCTATGATTACTCACGCCAAGTCTATACTTCGATCATCAAATGTAAAACGTGAAATCCATGAGTATCACCCAAGTATCCACAAGTCAATAACATCCTCACCAACATCACAAGTCATATATATGTATATATATATCCTCCAATAGACCATCAAAAGATAACATACAATTTAGAGATTGTGCCAATATGTCGTACCATATGCTGCTATCAATAATAGACTTTATAAATAACCAACCATCGAAAGATCGTTATCCACTTAATGATTCATCAAAAATCTACAAATCTGACAGGTCCATATCCCCTAATAGAATCCTCAAAATACCACATATCATAGAGATTCGTCAATCTCAATCCACCTCTCAACACCTATGGGAAAGTCCATGGTGATATCAACCTTATCATCCCGTGAACTAATATGTCCACGATGGAGATATAATAACCGAAAACAGTGGGCATCTTTAACCTCCTGATTAATGTCCAATATCTCACTGGAAGGTAAGAATACAGCTATCTCCACATCCTCCGCACCCTAGCGGGCCATATATCCCGATGCATTATCGAGATTATCTAACCACGAACACTCGATCTATGAGTCAAAATCCCTCATAAAATCACGTACAATGAACGAGTCGACCAACCATCGACTCGTAACCCAATATTCTCTGATTCCTTCACTCAAGGTTCAGAAACCTCCGAGTTCCAACTCCATAACATACAGACACGCTATCTCTCATGAGTATATTAGTATAATCACAAAGTGATTCTTTGTTCCCTGGAAGTCATCATAGGCCTCTTCCACCCCAAGGTGGTCTAGCCTCGTAAGGGATTCGCCTCAGCGCAAATCATAAGTCCAATGGTATCTTCCTAGGTTATCCAAATCAAGTACAAACGGTAACCCATAAGTGTCAGCAGTTAGCTCTACACTTTTCTGTATCGGCTCAAGTCACCTATCAAACTGTACCGTCTAGGTCATCAACCAGGTACACATGATTCATGGTCAAAGTCCTCATCGAATAGGATGTATCAATCCTCTACTAACGATGATAGTATATAGCTAATGCTACCCTTCTACATCCATGTAGGTCAGAAACCCTAGTCGTGCCGTCCAGGTCACCTAACCAGGCACATGCAACACAATAGTCGAAATTCCTTACACTAGGATAAGTCGATCCTATACCGATTGAGCCAACTACGGTAAGCAGCTCCAGTTCTCGCTCAGCTAATAATAGCTAGAACACATACTACATATAGTAAGGTCTGGAAAAATCAAATTCCTTAACCTCTAATAAGTTGTCAACATACTCGACCTTGGCTTTCCGACTCAACAATCGGTGCCACTAGAGAATTTTCATTCTCCACTCCAAGATCTCATCCGCAACATGTCACTAATCGCTCACATGAACGATCATGAATAAAATAGATTGACAACATGTCAATCCAACTAAAACCAAGTCCACGAACATCTATCCATCAAGTATGTATATAAGATCCCACCAAGCTGGGATAGTCTAACCAAGTTACTAGATGGGTATAAGAATAATAACATTATCCGCTAACATGAGTGGAATTTTAACCATACCTAAATATACATGAATGGACACATAATCCCAAGACATAAGAGAATTCCTAACCATACTTTAACATACAGGAATAGTCACATGATCAGTAATATGAAAGAATTTCTAACCTTACCTAAATATACATGAAAGGAAACATAATCCCATGACATAAGAGAATTCCTAACCATACTAAATACAGGAATGATAACATGGTCTCATAACATAAGAGAATTTCTATCTATACATAACTATACAGGAATAACAACATGATCCAATGACATAAAAGAATTTCTATCCATCCTAACTAGGATAAGGGATACAAGAGATCGGAAGAAATACCTGTCGCCAGAAAGAGTCCCATCGCGCCAAGTCCCAAACAACCACATCGATAACACTACTCCGAACAAATCCGGAAAGACTCGTAAAACCATTAGACACCTTAATCCACAAGTCCCGAAGGTATCCGAAAACCTGGGCTCTGATACCAAAATAAATTGTCACGCCCCGAGACCCAGGAGCCGCTGATCCAATAGAAAATCGGACAGCACCTCCCCTGTCCGACGGACAATTTACACATACATACACATAATCATACAACCCACGCAGTATATATTTGGCCTCAGGCCTCCAAAATAGACAAACACCACATAAAAACACCAGACAACTAAGTAAAACATACCTGACTGCGGACCGGTCCGACTTACGACGAAACAACCAATATACAATAACCCCTTAGGGCACACTACAACCCACACAAGACATATACAAAGTCCAATAAGTAAATATACAAATAGACACTACTAAGTACAAGACGAACTATGTCGTCGCGATGGGTAGGGACTGGCTGCTGGGCTCTTCTGGCAACTCTAAGTATCTCAACCTGAAAATAAAAATATATGGCAACGGGGTGAGTCCATAAACTCAGCGAATACCCAGCAGATATGCATAGTATGTTATAACAACAATAAGCATCTACGCTAATACAGTCTCATATCAACAATATGGAAAAACTAGTACTGGAAATACTGAGGTAGATACATACCAGAATCCAGCTAACCTGAAAAGAAGACAATGAGTACCATGGAAACATCATTAGTCATATAATCTCAAATAACAAGTCTCCAGAATATGCATGTCAAACAAGTGCAAGAATCAAGTGCAGCAAACAATGCACAATGCAAAGTATGCACATGGTGCAATGACATGTGTCACCCCCTAGTCCCAGTCAGGATATCGTCCGCGACGTCCGCGTGGGTAGAGCTGTGACAAACTGTACGCACCCTGCCATCACTGCTCCTGAGTGACCGGGTGGACAGGATGCTGGCGGGGGACCACCCCCCTACCCCATGTATATATGAGGGAGCTCCGCTCTCATCTCCTCGTGGCTCAGTACGAGAAGGGACCCCTGGCTGCTACCACGCCCGCGCTCACCCTCCTCATAGTGGCCGAACGGAGCAATACAGAGCAAATGCACACATCTACGGTATCCACTAACCCATGAGTGGCCGTGCGTGCATATCATGTACCGGAAAACGATTAGGCTCAACCACAAGGGAGTCGCTGATCGCCGGCATGCAACAGTGCAAGGATGGTGTATGATAGATACACATACATAATAACTCAGGGATAACTAACAAGTATCCAGAACAGTCATAATAACTCAGGGATAACTAACATGTATCCAGAACAGACATAATAACTCAGGGATAACTAACATGTATCCAGAACATGCATAATAACTCAGGGATAACTAACAAGTATCCAGAACAGACATAATAACTCAGGGATAACTAACATGTATCCAGAACATGCATAATAACTCAGGGATAACTAACAAGTATCCAGAACAGGCATAATAACTCAGGGATAACTAACATGTATCCAGAACATGCATAATAACTCAGGGATAACTAACATGTATCCAGAACATGCATAATCACTCAGGGTAGCGTATAATCTTACTGCTATCTATAACCAACCATGCATAGCAATATGACACTATCTAAAAGATAAGTCAAAGGGTACCCGCCTCAAAGTAGATGCTCGTATCAGCAAGAACCTTCCGTCCAAGATGTCCAGTACAATTCGATCAGTGTCCTGTATCAAAGGACATTTTTAATAGCTATTACAAAATAGAATAGCAACTTGCCAGAAAATTCCTAAACCATATTAGGGTTTACCTAATCATTTTCTTTCCATTTAATTACTTCTAATTAAATGAAAGATTCTTAGTTACCCTTCCAAAGCAAGATAGATCCGCCACCTTAGGGATTTAACTAATTCAAATCAAACAAGACCTACTCTTACAACATAGCTTTTTACATGGTGTCACACCACAAGCTTAATGGAACAACCCGATAGGCTAAATCCAATAACACAATCAACACTAGGACAACCTCAGAAATAGGACATCAAATCCAAAAACAAAGCTCTCACAATCCCTAGCAGATCCATGCAGCTTCACATTTTCAAAATAGAAACCACTACTCCATACTCAGTCCATTTGAAACCCTAACAGATCTTTAAACCGATTCAAAGAAAAACACAATTTCCGGCTTAGCACACTCACGACAATGATCATAGGAAGGAGAACAAAACCTATAATCCAATCCAAATCCATATCAATTAGTGTCAAACCAACCACAGTAGTAGCTTGAACCGGTCTCCATACAGATCCAGACACCAAAGATAAAACATACTAACAAATAAAACTCAGACAAGGGTAGTAACCCATCCATGATCAGAATTCAACTATAACACTCTTGATACTGCATACTCAATCGAACATCAAAGAGGTAGAAACCTCGACAGCCATAGGAAGTTATACATCCAAAAACAGATATACAAATCGAAAGAACTCAAGCTGAACAGATCTAATCCCTATGAAACTGATACGGAATCAACCCTCAATCCATTTTAGATAACAGATCATCCAAAATCAAATGGGATCAGAACAAAGGAACATTAGATCAGGAACATCAAAACTCCACCAGAGCTAAACCTAAAGCCCACACTGTAACAACACAAAGTTCATCACAAGAACAAAACCAAATGTCGAATCATCCGAATTCCATCCAAGAATGGAAACCCAACACAAAACTAACAACACCATGATCAACAATAATCTAGCTCTGAAATAGCAAACCAAATTCGAAACCATTCCCAAAACTAAACAGAAACTAAGTTTTACCCCAATGATGGTTGGCTGTAACCGTAGCTCCACCTCAACCTCGAGTCAATCCTCCCTTGTGGCAAGATAGCTCGATCACAATCTCTGCGTGGTTAGGTCGCCGCCGTTGAATCTCAGGGAGGAGAAAGAACCGGCGGCTGCCCCTTGCTTCAACCTCCTCCAATCCTCCGATCGCTTGCCCAAATCCAAGAAGAAAACAACGAGAAGAGAGGGAGGAGAATCTCCGACAGTTGCCTCAGGCGAGGATCGGCAAGAACAAAGGGGCGCCGCAAGAGTGATCGGCGGCGTTGGCTAGGGCACGAGGAAGGGCTGCGGTGCTTCTGTCGGAGAGGGGAGGGGTTGGGCGGCGTCGGTTAGGGCACACGGAAGGGAAGAAAGGGAAGGAGTCGATCGACGCCTGCTTTGGTTGCGGCTAGGTTGCGCGGAAGGGGAGAAGACGGCGCGCCTGCGCTCGGGCACAAGGGAGAGGGAGGCGGTCTGCGGGTTAGGGCTCGGGAGGGAGTCGGCCGAAACTTTTTAATACAAAAGGGGGTCTTTTTGCAAAAAGGCCCTTCCACTTTAGAAATTCCAATCCTACCCCTAGGGTAAAGGATTTAACCATTTAACCCCCCATTTATTATAATTTAACCTCAAATAATTTCTATGGTTAAATTATTTACCCTCTCATAATTTAGAGTTTACCCGAAAAACCCCTGGGCTTCTCTCGTAGGGTCGGAAATCCTAGACTCTATCCAGAAAAATCATAAAAATTTTCTGGTCCGGATTTTCGAATTGTCGTATTTTACAGAATTTATAGCTACAAAGCAAGAAAGCAAAAATAAAGTAATTTTTAGTAGAAGTTCCATTATAGATACAGTTCAAGATATCAATTCAATTTTTTAAATAAAGAATCTTCATCTCTAGGCCGAGTTTACTAAGATGGTTCACAAGTAGTTTTTTGTATAATATTTAATCTCTTGTTGTAGTATTATAGTTTAACAAACAAATCCCTTTAGACTAATTAAGTTCCTCTGCTAGATATAAAGTGGGGAGAAAGAAGAGCCTTTATGGTAAGAAAATACATAGAAGAAAAAGAATCAAGTAATTCTCTCACATTGTTTTCTTGGAGGAAAGAAAGAGAGAGATTTTTGTAAAATTAATTTTATCAACTTGATAAATTAGAAGAAAGGTTTATGAAAGTAGTGGTCTCACACGAGTACACATGCAGAGTGGTTTGTTGCTCAAGGGGAGAATGGTTTAGTGTACAAATACTTTGAAAGGTTTAAAGTAATCTTCTAAAGTACGGTTTAGAACTGCTCTTGTCAGCTCAAGGTGATCAAAAGTGTTTCAGTTCATTTAGCACTTCATGTTACCTCTCCATTTAAGAAGATATTCTCCTTACTTTTTATGTGGATGCCAGTGATGATTCTATAGGAATCGTAAGGTATAAAGCCTACCTTCATTAGCATTCTCAAACCAAGGATATAAATTATTTAAGATATTTCCTTGGTATATAGATGGCATTGTAATTTGCAACAAAAATATATAGTGGATATGCTTTAAAAAGCTATTATATTGGAGGTTAATCCAGTCGATTGCCAAGATTGAAGAAGCAATTGTGTTATCCATGAAAATATAGAAGCCTTGTTAGATAACTCAACTAACTATAGTTAAAAGACTAAATATATCATTCCTAGTGAGCATGATCAGTTAGTTTCTTGAATCTCAATGTTATGATCATCTCGCCAAGCATTTTATGCTATCTAAAAAAAGTACTAGGAAAAGACCTATCTAGACCACCATTAGATTGCAAGCTATGTTGATGGTACCTGAATAGCTTACCCCACAGACAGGAGATTTACATTGGGTTACTATGTATTTATGGAAGGTAGTTTGATTTCTTAGAAAAGTAAGAAACAAAACATTGTAGCCAGATCAAGTAAAAAGATAGAGTTTAGAGGTATGACACTAACTATATGTGATTTATCTAGGTTAAGGAGTTAATTACTAAATTGAGATAATGCTCCTAAGGAACCAATAATGTTGTATTGTGATACTCAAGTTGTGATGCCGACAGCACACCCCAAAAAGTTAAGGCAAAAATTGATAAACAATGATCATTAGCTATCGTTGAAAGATGAAGTTCTGTATAGGAAAGTGTTCAAAAAAATTCAAATATATTGATAACATTAATAATCATTTAACAAGTTTAAAATATGAAGAAGATTTGGCAAATATCTAGGTATGAAAGTGACTATATATATGTGCCTAACTCTTATGTAAAAAATTGGCTCAAATGAATTTGCAGAGAGTAAAAGCAAGAAATAATAGCAATAAGCAAATAAATTAACACTGCATAACATTATTTCGCTAAAATCTCCAACTTTCATAGTTATGAGAAACAAAACTATTAAATCAGTATTATTGTTCAACCTTCTTGGTGATGGATCATCTAAAATCTCTGCTGCAATTTCAACTAAAATCTCCTCCCAGCTAGTAGGTATTAGTTGTCTATCCATGAAGGGATAACTGTAATTACGATGCAAAATCAACATATCATTATGATGTTGTGTTTGAATAATTGTCTAAGCTATTAACAGAGTGTATCCATACTTGTGTTCTTTACATGCTTCAAGGGCCATTATTGCCTTCCTTATATTGTGCTTGCATTTAGTTGCAATTCTGGCAGCAAATGTTGTTGGCAACTCAAAGCTCTCCCTCACTGCAATTTGAGTTAAAACCTCCACTATCTTGGGGAAAAAGTTGAAATATAGTTTAACCATTCATTGATATGCAATCCTCAAATGTGGTGCATCAAGAAAATGCACAACATCAGCCTACTATTTCAATCATCCTAGAGAGGAGTGGAAGAGTATAAAACTTACTATTGCAGTCTCCCAGATGGACCATTGTATCTATAAATTTTAGTTAACAAAGAGAACATCTCAAATTCAACAAAATTATATGCTACTTAATGATGACAAAAAACACATGGTGAATACTTACTAAAGGCAAAAATAGGAAATTTGATGAACAAACTAAGAACCCAAGTTACATTTCAGAATAAATATTAAAAAAGAGCTCAGATGGAAATTAAATGGAAGTTTTGATATCTATCATCAAAGAAGGAAGAACAAGCTTACCTCATGCGTTAATGGGGCATCAATGCTAATAATTTTGCATCTGCTCTTAATGGAATCAGTAATACCAAAGTCATCTTGACAACATATGAAGATCTTGCATACATGAGCATAACAATCCATTATCCATTTTACTAAGTGCTGAACATTTTCTGTTACTTTGTCGACCTCATAAAGAACAATCACTGTAAAGAAGAAAATACAAGCATTAATACCATATGAGTATGGTATGTATCAAAAGAAAGCATTGGGAAGTTATGGAACTTTAATGTCCATCTTAAAACTTGCATCGCTAATTTCGGGTATATGCACATGATTTTCAGTTATCTCCTTCACAACAGCCATTAAAGCATGGCTAGCATTCTTCCCTAGCAACCTCAAATTAAGTTCCAAATGATGAGCACTTGATGCTAATGGGACTACAATTTGCAATGGATTTGACTCCTGCAAAGAGGATTAGTAGATTACTTATTTGAGGGAACTCCTCGCAACCCAATTGCAGTAGAAGCAGCAGCCATGACAGCAGGACCAGTGACAAATCTTACAGTCATAGCAAATGCAGCAAGGGAATTGCCACAAGCTATGATTCTCGGCTGCAATGCCATAAATAAACCTGTAGAAAGATCCAAACTCTTTGATACTCTATGGCATACCCTCCTGAGGAACATGATGCAAACTCTTACTCACCGAGACTGAACATGGCCTCCTTCAGGTATTGCAGGCTTCTAGTCCCGCATCAGAAAGTATTGAGATTGATCTTGCAACCTAGGGTTCGGATCGTGAAACGGTGGAAGAGGAAAGAAACTTGCAACCTAGGGTTCTGATCTCGACGGGGCAGACGATGGAGCAGACGACACTAGTAGCCGGCGGAGTAGATGACACTGGTGCCCGGCGGAGCAGATGACGTTGGTGGCTGGTGCTGGTGGCCGACGGGCAAGCGCCGAGGTAGACGACGCCGAGGTGGGGGGAGAGTTGCGCGGCGCTGGTGTCGGTGGGGGAGAGTCATGAGCACAGAGCGTGAAAAATTAGGGATAGCTAGTGGCAGAGGAAGAGGTCGCGAGGATGAGGAGGAGAGCAAGCAACAGCGAGGTGAGGGCGCGAGCAGCCATCCGCACGGTGACGGGATCAGAGTCGACGCCGCAAAACCCTACCGCCACAAAACTAATTATTTATCAGTTTGGGCCCTAAAAATGAAATTTTTAGTGACATCCATTATAAATATCATTATAATATACTAAATCAATTTTTATTTTATTTATTTTTAATAAATATCATGATAAGTATAAATCAATCACATATTATAATAAATGTCATAAAAAAAATATCAAGGAAAGCTATTTTTCCTTATAGATCTTTCTTCTTCTTTTAGATACGAACATAAAATACGAATTGTTCGTTCATTAACAAAAGCAGTATGCTAGTTTTTTAACACGTTAAATTGATTCAGGATATGAAAAGTTCATGAAAAATTAAAATAACATTATTCAATCTCAAAAATACATTTTATAAATTTATTAATGATATTAAAAATCAAAACTCAAAAAAATCAATTGAAAATTCAAATGAAACGTAATTAAATTTTTGCAAGAAAACAATACTTTAGAAAAAATTAATAAATTCAGAATCAAAATCAATACTTGATGAGACACTAAATCTTATAAAAAAATAAATTCTTTTTTGCCTATGCATATATAATTTATAAAGGAAACTTTTCAAACTTAAAATTAATATAATACGTTCGAATCATAAAAAAAGAAATTAATTTAGTAATCTTATCATTTAAAAAATATTTATTATCAAAGTTTAAATATAAAAATTTAATTATTTTTTTTATCTTACAAAACTTTAAAAATTAAATTTTATATAAAAATTTATTTTTTAAAATAAATATTATTTTTTAAAAAAATAGTAATGATCTTAATTTCATTTTATCTAAACCTGAACAATAATTGAGACCATTAGTAATAAGTGTCATATTTAAATATCTAATACCCGGAGCTATTGTGTAGTGGTAAAATGATTAATTATCATCTCAAATATTTATAATTTAATTCCTAAATACGACGTATTTTATAGAAATTTTTTCTCTAAATAGAGCGCGAACCCTGAGATGTTGGGCTTCTTGATCGTTCATCGAGATCACATTCTGATTTACTCTGAAAATCGATAGAAAACATCTATAAAACTGAATCGATCACTCAAAATTCGATATTATTCAACTTATTTAATCAATTTTATTTCTATTTAAATTTCTAATGTTCTATCCATGACATGGCTCGCTGTTGTTTTGTTATCTTGGACATGCCTCAAGACTCTGTGCATTGGGTCCCATTTTGATTGTGTGTTAAATTCATTTATTCCATCAATCAAAATTCTTTTAGATAAAGTTTTAAAAACTCGTAATGCTTTTTAGGGGTGGTAATCATCTTGTACCAATTGTTTATACGATATCATATTCAGTATCAAAAATTTAAATATAAAAAATATATAAATTGATGTCGGATAGAAAAATTTTGGTATACAATTAATAATAGTATATTCAATATATATTAATGATCGCACACATATATTACATTACATAGGTAATATAATACATAAATATATATAAATTTTATCTTATCATAAAATAAAAATATATTTAGTTAAAATTTAAAATTTTAAAATATAATTTCAAATTGAAATTGAAATTATCTTTTTTACATTTGATAAATTATTTTCTAAAATTTTAATTTCGATTAAATTTTTAATTTTTATTTTAAAAATTTATAATTATAGATTTATCTTTTAATTTATATTTTTAAGATTTATGATTTTATTTTCTAAATTTTTAAAATTTAAAGGATAAGAAATTGAAATTCTTTTCGGCTTGAAAAAAAATTAATTTTAAATTTTATCAAATCAATCGAGAATTAACGATCCAATTCTTAATTAAATAGTACAATGGTCTAATATTTATAATATATCAAAATTATCAATATTTTACACTTATGTATCCGTATATAATTTTTTATATAATATTTTGGTCAGCATGTATTTTCTCATCTACTTCTAAACAAACTCTAATCGAAGACCTAAATCAAAGACACCTTCTATAATAAAAATAAACAAAGAATTAAAAATTGACAGAGTAAATTATGCACTTTCTTTTCATTTTCTTTTTTCCACTTATTGAGTTATTCCTTAAGATACTGAAAAAAGGTGTAATTTATCAAACGGACCCCCCCCCCCCCCCCCCCCCCCCCCCCTGTGATTTCCCATTTTATTTTAATAAAAGTTGGATGCCATTATATAATGCCCTACCCTTTGTCTTCTCCCAAAATTTGGTCTCCAGACTTACCATCGAAGAGCCATGCGACCCGGATCGGGATCGGCCTACTCCACCCAACCGAGTCAAGGCGGCCCAACGACGCGCCCTCCTCGCCGCCGGCAGAACCTCACCCTTCCCCTTCCTCAGCGCGAGCCCTCCTCTCTCGCCGTCCCTCTCCCCCTCCCCCCACCCTCCGCTTCCTCGCCCGTTCCTGCCCTGGCTGACTTAGATCGCATCCGCCGCGTCGGCAGCGGTGCAGGCGGTACCGTCTGGCTCACCCGCCATCGCAACACCGGACGCCTCTATGCCCTCAAGGTAATCCACGGACACCACGACGACGATGTCCGCCGCCAGATGCGCCGAGAGATTGAGATCCTCCGCGATGCCGACAGCCCCTCCGTGGTGCGCTGCCACGGCTTCTATGACCGCGGCGGTGAGATCCAGATTCTTCTCGAATATATGGACGGCGGTTCCCTCGAAGGCCGCAGCTTCTCCTCAGAGGCCCATCTCGCCGGCGTCGCTCGGCAGGTTCTTTTGGGACTCGCATACCTCCACCGGCGCCGGATCGTGCACCGCGACATCAAGCCGTCGAACCTCCTCGTCAACTCCCGCGGGGAGGTCAAGATCGCCGACTTCGGGGTGGGGCGAATCCTGGCACAGACGATGGATCCCTGCAATTCCGCCGTGGGGACGATCGCCTACATGAGCCCCGAGCGGATCAACACCGACCTGAACGAGGGGTCCTACGACGGCCGCGCTGGTGACATCTGGAGCTTCGGGGTGAGCATTCTCGAGTTCTCTCTAGGTAGGTTTCCCTTTGGGGAACGCCTAGGGAGGCAGGGCGACTGGGCCAGTCTCATGATGGCGATCTGCTATGCGGCGTTGCCGGAGGCACCGTCCATAGCATCTCCGGAGTTCCGTAGCTTTGTCAATTCGTGTTTACAGAGGGAACCTGTGAAGAGGCCCACGGCAGAGCAGCTCCTCCGCCACTCGTTCCTCGCTCAGGCGCAGCCGCCGGACCTCTCTTCTCTCAGACTCGGTAGATAAGATTTCCCCCTTCTCCACAAACCATCCGCAAACAACAACAATTTGAAGGTGAGCAGTTTCTTCTAGAATTTTGCTTCTTGATTCTTTACTAAAAGCACTAGAAAATTGCATCCTTTGCTATACAGATGAACTTTGTGAGGGAAATTGAACATTTGGGAATGGTATTGAAGGTGGATGTTGTTCTGGTTAACAAGCATCAAATAAATAGCCTTTGAATAATCAAGCGCTTCAATGCAAAGATTTTATTCTTTCGTTTAAGATTCTTAATGCACTCATGATTATTATTCTTCTATTTAGTGCTTCTTGTTGAAACAAAATCTTTAACTTCTACCAAAAATAACATTTATTTTACTTTTATACAAAAGTCAATTGGTTGTCTCCTTTTTCATTTTTTTTCTTTGATGCAATTCAAACAAAGGTCATTAACTTTGGAAACCAATTATGCTCTTAATTAAAGAGAGAAAAATGAAACGAAAAGGTATCACACTATTATCCATTCAATCTCCCTTGTTTGTAGACTTCTCTGTTCTTAATGTGTTGTAATACTTAAAATATCCTGACTTAAATGAATCTTTTTCTTATTTTGTTATGGGTTTATTTATGTACTTGTATTGAAAAAAAATATATATTTAATTCTCTATTCTTAATGTGTTGCTTGGATACTTAAAATATCCTTGACTTAAATGGATCTTATTTTTATTATGTTAATGGTGTATATATTTGCTTATATTGAAGAAAAATGTTATATCTATAATTCATATGAATGGTAGAATACTGATTTTTTAAAATCATATACTAGATACTAATTTTTTGAATTTAGAACGTATAGCATGTCAGCTTAGTAAATATCAGTGTTATGTAATTTCATATTAAATTTGTTGCAGCTTTTTATCAAAAGGCGCACGTGAAAATTAGGAATTACTAAAAGACGTACTGAGGTTTTATTTTTATCAAAAGACACATCGATTGATGTGATCTTCCTCTTATACCCCTCCCGTTAAGAATTGTCTTTCTCTTTCTCAGTTAGAATTCCGAGACATCTGAACTTGCTTTTTTTTCATATTTTTTAATTTAAAATAATATATTATGGGAATCGGCTAAAAAATATAAGATATACAAAGAAAAAATATTTCAGTTAAAAGAAACATCTCTTCCAACATGCTTTCAAAAATATAAAGAGATGTTTTTTTATATTTAATTAATATAAATTAATATATTAATAAATATATTAATATATAAAAAAATCTATCAAAACACGTGATTTCAGATTCAAACTCACTCAGGGCTTGAAGTCATCTGACTTCAGGCCCTAGGAGGGCCTGAAAGTCATTTGCTACAGGTCCTGCGTGGGCTTGAAATCAGATGACTTCAGATCCAACGTGCATTCAAAATTTTTTTTATTTTAAAAATATTTTTTATAATATCTAATCATGATTTATTAAATTAATTATTTATAGGGTAATCTTTTATATAATTCTGCAAGTTGTAACAAAATTCTCTCATTTTATTGAAATATTCAGGTATGATCAAAACATGCTTATATTTTTTTAAACTTTAAATAAGAAGGTTCCATCTAGATATTACCTAAATACATAATGCATAGTAAAATTGAGTTCTTTGTTGACAATCAACTCATAGTTTCAGAATTTGTTGCAATAGGACTTTTGAATGCACGTTGGGCTTGAAGTTATTTGACTTCAGACCCTGCGTGGGTTTGAATATGAAATCACGTGTTTTGATAGATTTTTTTATATATTGATATATTTATTAATATATTATTTAATATATTAATTTATATTAATCAAATATAAAAGCATCTCTTTATATTTTTGAAATCATGCTGGAAGCGATGTTTCGAAATATTTTTTCTTTGCTTACCTTACATTTTTTAACTGATTCCCATAATATATTATTTTAAATTGAAAAGTCTGAAAAAGTAGATTTAGATGTCTCGGAATTCTAACTGAGAAAGAGAAAGACAATTCTTGGCGGGAGGTGTATAAGAGGAAGATCACTTTAATCGTTGCGCCTTTTGATAAAAATGAAACCTCAGTACGTCTTTTATAATTCTTAATTCTCACTTATATCCTTTGATAAAAAAACCGAATTTGTTGAGTTGTATCCTTTAGTGTAACTCATCAATATCATAGTCATGTCAAGATATAACCGAACTAATTATCACATGAAAAATTTATAAGATTTATAAAATTGAGCTTACATGATAAATTTGTAGAATTGAAGTGTTGAATCTTGACAAACATAAAGAAATTATTTTTTATGATTAATTTTAATTTTTTGATTTATTCCTTTCTAATAAAATAATCCTATATCAATATGATAAATTTCACCCATAATAGTATCATCGATAGCATGGTAATTGAAAAAGTCAACTCAAATAATTTTTTTTGGTTATATTTTACCATAAAAGAACATTGTAGAATGAAATTCAGAAATTGACACGCTTAAAATGTAATTCATGGAGTTACATAAAATAACAATTGTTTCTCGTGATGGAAATAATATATTGAACAGTTGTAATGAAGACAGAAAGTGTTTAGTAAATTGAAGAAAGTATTTAGGTTAGGATGGAAATAGTATTACTTACAAGCTTTCTTCATATTATAAGATGATAAATATAATAGACAGAAAGTATTTAGAAAATTGAAGAAATCATCAAATAGTCGATGTGCAAAATCCTCGAAGAGAAGGCTGAATAAGATTAACTTCATAAGCCAACAATCTAGTATTGAACATTATTGAGTCAATAATAAATCCTATCTTACCTCTTGAGGAAAACATCAAAAAAACCTCTTGAGGTTTGGGTAAACTTCAAAACGAATCATATAGTTTTGGAAAACATCAAAAATCCCCCGGGTCTATTTAAATTGACAACGGGTCAATTTACCAAAGCGGTTAAGAGTAAAAAACCAACCATTCTCTTTCCAAAAAATTGACGAAAGATGAAAAATCCTTTGTAAAGAAAACTCGTCAAAAAACTCCTTTGTTCGAGCGGAGGAATCCTTACAAAACGAAGAAAATGAATTCCCACCAACAGACAGAAAATCAAATCTTCTCCTCCCAAATCTTCGATGCACGAATTGGTAAAAGTGCAAAAATCAAGCATCAAGGTGAGATTGTTAAGGTTAGTTAGCATCATTAGCGTCAGTTAGCGAAGGCAAGCAAAGCATGGTAAGTTTTCATGTCTTCGCATATCGTGTGTTATGTATGAACGCTATGAGGTATAATATTGATTATTTATATTGTATGTTAACCGCAATAAGGTTTTTCATCATGATTAAATGATTGTGTAGCTTGTGTTATGTTCGATTAATTGTTAGCATTTATTATATTTGGGAGGTTTCTTAATGACATAAGGTCTATATGGTATGATGGTAAAAATAGCGTCTATGTGATGCTTGTTTGTGATGGTTATTATTTGATATTATTTACTATGTGATTGTATTATTTATCCTCTATTTCAACCCGATATCTATATTGTGTGATTCAAAAATTAAATCTATGTTTTTTTTTTGATTGTAGGCTGCAAATGATATATTGTTCAATCTTAAAGTGCATTATGGAAATATGACATAGGAAGACAATAATGTTGTCCCTGACATGTACTCATGGTTTGCTTTAATGCTTGAAATTATTGTGTTTTTTTTTGGTGATGCAAGGCTTTGCAACTATTTGTCACATGTTTAATGTCTGATAGTAATTATATGATGGTGCTTGATAGTGATAACAAGGTGACAGACATATTTAGGTTGTATGTTGATCAAGAAGTGATCAACATATATTGATAGAAAGAGTATTGGTGGATTTGGTGAAAATAGAGAGAAGACTTTCATGATTGATAGAAAGAAGGTATTGTTTATGCCAGTTTTGTGATTTATTTATGTTATAATGACTATGATGCAATTTATTTATAAAACTATATTCTATTTTTTAGGGTTTGATTGAAGCAATAAGTAAGCATGTTTCGCATGCTATTCACATAAAATGATCTAGATTTCCACCAATTATTTTGAGGAAGCTTTTCTGGATAGCTGTTAGGACATACACTGAGAGAGACTTCAAGGATGCAATGGGTAAGATTAGAGAACTTAAACTAGAAGCTTTTCAATGGCTAAATGAAATAGGTGATTTTTTGTGGGCAAGGTATGCTTTTTCCCAATCCTTGAAGTGTGAGCATGCCATAAATAATGCATTTGAGTCCTTTAATAATTGGGTGGATGATTTGAATGAGAAACCTGTGTTAACATTATTTGATATACTTAGGGTCAAACTAATGATCAAGTTACAAATAAGATATGTCATTGGGTGTGGGTGGACAAATATGATGACTCCATGAGTGGTTGTAAGTTTACAAAATATGTCACAACAATGTAAGGGATTGCCATTTTTTATGCCAATAACACCACATATGAGGTTAGGGAAGGAAATATATCATATGTGGTCATGGCAGGAAGTCCAGTTGGGCCCGCGGGGTTGGACAACTAGCTGAAGCCTAGGTTAGTGAAGATTTAGCATAAAGTTCAGTTAGGTCTGCGAGACCTGATAGTTTGCTGAAGTCCAAATGAGGCATCTGGCAATAAGACTTAATGGGTTAAGAGACTAAGTAAATATGCACAAAGGTAAGTTACTAGAGGAGCAAAATCCAGTGAGGACGAGTCTATTGAGGCAATCTGTGGTCCGGGGGTGACTAAGTATTTTGATGTTTGGACAAATGATTTAAGTTAGGTTTACCCTTGTTATCTCATATGTGTATGCTGAGTGTGTAGGTTATATAGGTTACACATATGGACTTGACTGAACAGCCTCGGTACGGTGAAGGATGGCATGGAGGCAAGTTGGAGGCTTGCGTGTGGATCCGAGGGACTTTGGACAACAGGGATGATGAGTTGATGGGCACGGACTTCGAGATATACGTGAAGGATGGCATGGAGGCAAGCTAGAGGCTTGCGTGCATCTGAGGGACGAGAGCCGAAGAAGAATAGGGCGCGAAGGCAATAGTCAAGGCTGCGGATGAGGAGTCAGTTGAGTCGTGAGGGTACGAGTGCTGTATGATTGCACTCGGGGAATCCTAGGAGTCGAGTGCTGAGAGAAGTGTACTCGGGAAGGGAAACCCTAGGTGTGTGAGTGGGGCAGTCGGCTACCTGGGAGGCAGTCAACTGATAAAACTCACAGAATGATTTTGGGGCTGGACCAGTCGACTGGTAAAATGGCAGTCGACTGGTAAAATGGCAGTCGACTGGTAAACCCGAAAACTAGCCGTTGGGCTAGCCGTTGGCTAGCAATTAAGGCTAGACCAGTCGACTGGTAAATTGGCAGTCAACTGGTAGCGAGAGTTTCAGCCCGAGTCCTATTTAAAGAGGACTGCGTGGTGGCTGAGATTCTCGACGAATCTTGTCTTGGTTAAAGGCAAGATAGTAGTCTTTGTGCTCAGAGGTTTGCTTGGTGTTGTGGTGAGGTTTCTCCACCCACAAGGAGCGACGAGAGTTAGCCGGAGGTTATCCGGGGATTGATCCACCGATGGATTCTTGGATTAGTCACCCGTCCGGGGTGGATACCAAGTAAATCTTCGTTGTTAGCATTGGTTAGTATTGTTTTATTGTTTTTATTGTATATTCCGCTTGCGCAACTAACCATGTAGGAAGAACGACATCGAAGAATCGCTATTCACCCCCTCTAGCGTACAGAAACGATCCTACAATTGATATCAGAGCGAAGGACCGCTCTTGATCGGACTAACCGCCGAGGGAGCACACGCTAGAGGAGAAGAACATGGAAGAAAGACTTGGGGAAGATATCTACACTCTACCGCCCCTACGATCATCAAGATTTTAACTTTTGGAGGGCGAGGATCGAAACTTGGTTTGGAATGGAGTGGAAACTAAGAATTGTGCTTGAAGAGCCATTCGAGATTCCAAGGGATAAGCACGGGAAGAAGCTTAGGCCTAGGTGTTGGAATCAAGAACAACAAGATCAATCCAAGACAAACAAAAAGGTAATGGCAACTTTAGTTAATCTTTTGCCTAATGATGTTTTGAATTGTGTAGGTAAATATCAAAATGCATATGAATTGTGGAATAAAGTGAAAGAGTATCATGAGAACCCTACATCAATTCAAAGAGTTGAAGAGCCCGAAGAAGTAAGGTCAATGGCCAAGATGACCAAAAGGAGGAATTAAGCGAAAAATCATCAACCTCCTCAAGAGAAGAAGGGGAAGAGGTCACCACCTCAAGGATTGAAGGGGAGGAGTGACCCACTTCAATGCCGGATCAAGAGGAAGCATCTACCTCATCCAAAGTTGAAGAAGAAGTCAACCTAGCCTCTAACTCCACCAAAGCAAGGAGAAAGGAACATATCATATGCTTTGGGTGCAACGAAAAGGGGCACTACAAGGATAAGTGTCCGAAAGGTAAAATGGAGGTAAAATCTAAACTCATTTCAAATTCTTTTAAGTCTAACGTGGAGTGTAGGAATGAAGAGGCCCAAGCTAAAAAGAAGAAGATCCGATGCTTTACGTGTGGTGAGCTAGGGCACTACCACACTAAGTGCCCAAGGAGTAAAGAGTTCAAGAAAATGGAGCACTTGAGGAGATGGAAGAAGGAAGAAAGAAAGAAGAGAAGAAGATCACATCAAGGGGAACTTCAAGGGTAGGGGAGGTAATTCCTAACCCTAGGGTAAAATGTAATTCAAGTTCAAGTTCCTCATTACACATTATAAATCATGTTAATCATTCATCCATGCATGCTAGGATTAATGAAAATTGCCTACTTGTGCACTATTTTTGTTTTAAGTACAATGACAGGAATAGGAGTAACAAGGTAGTTCAACAACATAAGAAAAGCACGCATAATAATAAACCCAAGACCTCTAGACCTAAGGATCATGACACTAATCCCAAAAAGGGAAGGAATGTGCCTAGGAAAATGGGTTGTCCTGGGAATATCCAAAGTGGACATATGGACTCTAAGGTTAAAGGTCCAGAAAGGGAGAATCAAGTCTTGAGGGCAAGACTTGATAAATTAGAGAAAACTCTAGAGAGATTCACGGTTGGATCTAAGGGTTTAGATATGGTATTGGGTGGCCTAAACCGCACCAATGATAGATCGGGTCTAGGATACCGATCTACGATCTCCCATGCCAAGGGAAAGAGATATGCTAGGATAACATATGCTTATGGCAAGAAGGGGGAGTCTAAAAATGGCAAGGGGATGTCGTTTAAAGGGAAAAAGGAGAACTTAACCAAAGACGAGGTGTCTAAGGTTAAGAGTGTCAAGTTTGTAGGCCAAGAGTCACCAGTGGAACACCGATGTGGCCTAGTGATGGTTGAGTCACCTAGGGAGGTAGCTAGGGCTAAGAGCTCAAGGGGGAGCTCTAGGAGCCTTGGGATATATGGTGAATGAACCTTGGGAGGGGGTGCTCCTAAATATCTAGATGGACCATGGAGTGTGCCAAAAGAATTGGAGACGAACTTGAGTCTCAATTCTTGGGTTTTGGCACGGTGTTTTTGAGGTTCATGCATGGAAATATGACTTTGGGGTCATATTGCATAAAAATTGATTTTTGATGTGTAATTACCATGTAAATCAATGCTAGGAATGCATTGTGGGTTGCTATTGGCGGTAACATCAAGAAAAAACCAAAACTAGGACTTTAGGTCAAGAGTTTATTGAACTTTTAAGCTAGTTTTGGGTTTTGTGTCAAACTTGGGAATGGTGATAGATACATTTTGGAATATATTTTTCCCAAGTAGGTATGGGTACCACAAATGTTTCCATAAAATTTGGAAATTTTTGGAGATTTATGGAATTTCTGGCGCATTTCTGAATTTTGGCAGAAAGGTTGAAATTCTGGTTTTCAGATTATCAATCGACTGCCCTGGGGGGCAGTCGACTGATCAAGGCTGATTTTTGTATCAGCAGCTGGTTTGGGGTCCAAATGATGCAAAACAAGTGTATAGGGGGCTAGTACACATTGTTTATGTTCATTGGGGATTAAAAGAACCAATAATTGGGATATTGTTGGGTTCTTTTTGATGTTAGGCAAAGGGGGAGAAGTGTTGGGTTTAAGTTGGGAAACCAAACACACCTTTGCTAGAAACCCTAGGTTTAGGGGAAGCTAAGATTAAGGGGGAGCATGGTTGCTCCATTCTTGGCGTAAGGGGAACCTTAGAGAGGTTCTTAAAAAGCCTTTGTAAGTCCAATGTATGGGGAGCTTTGGAAAAACTTTAAAAAGCCCGTGTTGAAAAAGTCCTAACTTGGAGGGTTAGGTGTGAAAAATCCTAGCTTGGAGGGCTAGGTGTATAAAAATTTCTAACTTGGAGGGTTAGGTGTGGGATGCCTTGGGATAGGATCCATTTTTGCATTGCATAATCATTATTATTGCTTTTGACTACTATCTTGTTTCCCTAACTTAAACATATTGCCAAACATCAAAAAGGGAGAGATTGTTGAGGCAATCTGTGGTCCGGAGTGACCAAGTGTTTTGATGTTTGGGCAACGGGTTTAAGTTAGGTTTACCCTTGTTATCTCATATGTGTATGTTGAGTGTTCAGGTTGTACAGGTTACACATATGGACTTGACTGGACGACCTCGGTACAGTGAATGATGGCATGGAGGCAAGCTGGAGGCTTACGTGCGCATCCGAGGGACTTTGGACAGTAGGGACGATGAGCTGATGGGCACGGACTTCGAGGCATGCGTGAAGGAAGGCATGGAGGCAAGTTAGAGGCTTGCGTGCATCTGAGGGACGAGAGCCGAAGAAGAATAGGGCGCGAAGGCAATAGTCAAGGCTGCGGATGAGGAGTCAGTCGAGTCGTGAGGGTACGAGTGCTGTGTGATTGCACTCGGGGAATCCTAGGAGTCGAGTGCTGAGAGAAGTGTACTCGGGAAGGGAAACCCTAGGTGTGTGAGTGGGGCAGTCGGCTACCTGGGAGGCAGTCAACTGATAAAACTCACAGAATGATTTCGGGGCTGGACCAGTCGACTGGTAAAATGACAGTCGACTGGTAAACCCGAAAATTAGCCATTGGCTAGCAATTAAGGCAGACCAGTCGACTGGTAAATTGGCAGTCAACTGGTAGCGAGGGATTCAACCCGAGTCCTATTTAAAGAGGATTGCGTGGTGGCTGAGATTCTCGACGAATCTTGTCTTGGTTAGAGGCAAGATAGTAGTCTTTGTGCTCAGAGGTTTGCTTGGTGTTGTGGTGAGGTTTCTCCACCCACAAGGAGCGACGAGAGTTAGCCGGAGGTTATCCGGGGATTGATCCACCAACGGATTCTTGGATTAGTCACCCGTCCGGGGTGGATACCAAGTAAATCATCGTTGTTAGCATTGTTTAGTATTGTTTTATTGTTTTTATTGTATATTCCGTTTACGCAACTAACCGTGTAGGAAGAACTGTTGATGCAGTCTGGCCCTGATTGTTGTTTTGGTGTTGACAACGATTTTAAGTTAGGAGGATGATTATGATTAAGTCCTGATCGAGGATTAGACATGATATGGAAAATCGTAACCTGGAAGGTTAGGTGTGATGGTTATGGTGATTATGATTAAGCCCTAATCGAGGATTAGGCATGATGTTGGAAAATCCTAGCCTGGAGGGCTAGGTGTTGGGAAATCCTAACCTGGAGGATTAGGTGTGGAAAATCCTAGCTTGGAGGGCTAGGTGTTGGAAAAGTCCTAATTCGGAATGGTTGGGTGAAAAGTCCTAGCTTGGAGGGCTAGGTGAAAAGTCCTAACTTGGAGGGTTAGGTGCAAATTCCCATCCTGGAGAATTAGGTGAAAAAGTCCTGGTTTGGAGGGTCAGGTGCCTAGCTTGGAGGGCTAGGTTGGATGATGTTCTAACTCGGAAGAGTTGGGTGAAAAGTCCTAGCTTGGAGGGCTAGGTGAAAAGTCCTAGCTTGGAGGGCTAGGTGAAAAGTCCTAACTTAGAGGGTTAGGTGCAAATTCTCAACTTGGAGAGTTAGATGGAAAAATCCTTAGCTTGGAGGGCTAAGGTGGATGAATTCCTAGCTTGGAGGGCTAGGGGTGAGTCACTGGATCGGTCTGGTGACCGATCAGGGACATTGGCACGCTGCTCCTTAGTGGATCGGTCTGGTGACCGATCCAGCTATGTCTGATCGGACTGGTGACCGATCAGGGAGCGCACAGTGAGATTGGGAATCTACTGTGTGGCTCCTGATCGGACCGGTGACCGATCAGGGAGCAGGCTGCTTCCTTGCTGTCTTGCTCCTGATCGGTCTGGTGACCGATCAGGGAGCAAACGGTGAGTGAGTTCCCTTGCTGATCAAAGTCTTGGATCGGTCCGGTGACCGATCAGGGATCTTGGATCTGATTAAAAAGTAACTGTTCATCTGCCCTGATCGATCTGAGTGACCGATCAGGATCCATTCTGATCGGTCTGGTGATCGATCAGGCTTAACCCTGATCGGTTTGGTGACCGATCAGGCGTGTTAGCTGCGAGAGCTGGGAATCCCAGCGAAGCAGTGGATCGGTCTGGTGATCGATCTACACACCCTGGATCGGTCCGGTGACCGATCACTTTAATTCAAATTTCACTGACAGACGTGGTCAGAGTGTCTGATCGTATCTGATTTGCTGATGTATGTTTGATATGCTGCTTGATCTTCTGCTCTAATGCTCTAATTGAGTTTCAGGTGACAGGGGAGGATTCAAACACTCAAGGAGAAGTCAAAGTATTCTTTCCTTGGAGCAGGTTTGTCACTTTCTCATCTCAGGTTGCAACGGCGAGCTGCAGACTGGAGCTGAGACTGGAGCTTGACTGAGGGGAGCTCAGTGAGTCCAAAGATAGCTCAGTAGAGGCTGGCGTTGGCAGATGAGTAGCTGGGAGCTACAGAGATGTTGTCACTTGTCGCTTGGCGGAGAAACAAAAAGGAACGAGAAGGAGAGTTCAGTAACGATCGATCAGTTTCAGTTTTGGTGCTCTCGCGTTCCTGTGTTACAAGCTTGCTGTTCTTGAGCTCTTCAATCATCCTACGCAAGCTGTTGAGAAGCAATCATCATACTTGAGCGCTTGAAGGAGAAACAAGAGGCTTGGAGTCTGACAGTGGGAAGACACGGGTCTGCGTGAGATCGCCACTGGGTGGAGCTCAGGGAAGCTTGCTGTGTTTTGTCCTTGCTAAGTGTTTGAGTAAGATCTTTCTTGTTGTTGTTTCTTTGTGCTCATTCTATATCATTATTTGAAACACACTGTGGGGAGGTTTCTCCACCGAGAAGGAGGTTGCTTCATATCCGGTGTTTACCGGGGCTTGATCTGCCGACGATCAAGGGATCGCCTACCTTAAGGGCACGCCAAGGAGTAGGGGCAAGTTATCCCCGAACCTTGTAAAATCTCCTTATTAGCGATCTTGCTAATCTTGCTAGTTAAGTTTTGATTTGTAGTTTCTGCAAGTTGTGTTTTTCCATACTTCCGCTGTGCTACTGATAATCTCAAGTGCAGAAACTTGCTAAGCTTCCAAAGAGAAAGCGATTGGCTATATTCACCCCCCCTCTCTAGTCATCTCGTTCCCAACAAGTGGTATCAGAGCAAGGGGCTCTATACACGGCTTAACAACCGAGAGTTTTCAACAAGATGGCTTTGAGAGAAGGCTTCTCTACCACCCGACCTCCATTCTTTGATGGCGCCAATTTCCAATATTGGAGATCAAAAATGGAGTACTATTTGAAGATGGATATCCATACGTGGTTCGCGGTGAAGGAGGGATTCATCCCTCCTAAGGATGATGAAGGCAAGGAACTCGAATCCTCACGGTGGACTGCCGAACAAACAAGAAAGAGTGAAGCCGACGCGAAGGCGGTTGTCACTCTACAATGTGGCATGAACAAAGACCAACTCATCAAGGTTGGTCCCTTCACAAGTGCAAAAGACTTGTGGAACAAACTCATAGAGCTCCATGAAGGCACTCGAGACTCAAGGATTGCAAAGAGGGACTTGTTCCTCAATCAACTTCAAAATCTCTCCATGAAGGAGAATGAGTCGGTAAGTGAGCTCCATAGCCGGTTCAAGGAAGTTCTTAATGGACTTCATTCAATTGATGAAAAGGTCGAGAATCGCGACCTTGTGAGGTATGTCTTGAAAGCATTTCCAAGGAATGCTTTGTGGTCATCCATGGTGGATGCCTACAAAGTATCCAAGGATTTATCTATTGTAAAGCTAGATGATTTATTTTGTGAGATGGAATTGCATGAGATGGCTAGCAAAAGTCCCAAGGAGAAGGGGATTGCCTTAGTTGCAGGGGACCGTATCAACAAGAAGAAGAAGGAGAAGAAGAAGGAGAAGGATCTTTCATCATCTTCATCCTCCTCCGAATCCGAGTCAAACTCGGAGGAAGATGGCAGTGGCTCCTCTTCATCGGAAATGGCAAACTTCGTGCGGAGGATGATGCGAAGAGACCGACGTTTCAAAAGGAGAGGTAACACTAGTGAATTCAAGCTTGATAAGAATAATGCGTCTTGCTTTGAGTGTGGTAGGAAAGGGCATTTCAAGAATGAATGTCCGAAGCTTAAGAAGGAGGAAAAACCTAAAAGGAAAGAAGAGAAATCCAAGAAGAAGAAGAAAGCTTTGAAGGCTTCTTGGGATGAGTCATCCTCTAGTTCATCCGATGATGAGAAGGAGGAGAAGAGCACAAGGCAAGTGGCACTCATGGCTCTTGGAGAGGAGAGCAGTAAAGAATCTTCAAGCTCCTCAAACGCGGCTTCATCATCTTCGGATGATGAAGAGGTAACTTCTTCCGAGCTTGAAAAATGTTATAGAGCAATTGCATGTTTAACTAGTATGCTTAAGAAATCCAAAAACAAAGTTAAAGCATTGCAATTAGAAATTGATCAATTGAAAGCTTCTAGGGATGATAACATTGATGACTTGCATGTTGAATTACTAGAAGATGAAATTAAATCTTTGAAACATGAGATTGTAAGCTTGAAATCCTCTAAGGTTGAGGAAATCAGTGATTTGCATGATAATGAGTTAGTGGAGAAAAACCAATCATTGAAGAGTGAAGTTGAGAAGCTCAAGAATATTCTTGGGAAATTCTCAAATAGCTCTAAGACCCTAGATATGATATTAAATGCCCAAAAAGCGGTTTACAATACGGCTGGTATTGGTTACCACCCTAAGGAACCCTCATTTGTATCTCTCATGTCTAGGACTGACATGAGACAATCTAGGACACCCAAAATCCAAAAGAAAGTTGTTAAGGCTTGGGTGCCAAAGTCATGCTTAGTTGATGCTTTAGGTCCCAAGGTTTGGGTACCTAAGACTTCTATTTTTCGAATTGTGTAGGTTATGATTGAGGGGAAGCATCTATCAACTTGGTTCGTTGATAGTGGATGCTCCAAACACATGACCGGGGATAGATCATTGTTTACCACATATCACAAGAAGAGTAGAGGTAATATATCATTTGGTAACAATGGTAGCCTTAAGGTCATAGGAATAGGAGACATTCAAATATCCGAATGTCTTAGAATTTCAAATGTCCTTCTAGTCAAGGGGATGAAGTTTAATCTCCTAAGTGTCAGTCAATTGTGTGACACGGGTTACACAATTGACTTCCAACCAAGTCAATGTCTAGTTAGACAAAATGACACCTTGGACACGGTACTAGTAGGAGCAAGAGTAGACAATATTTATCAAGTTTCATTTAAAAGTGCTACTAATGCTTCTGCTAAGTGTTTCATGTCAAAAGAAGAAGAGTCCACTCTTTGGCACCGGAGACTAGCACATGTGAACATGAAGAACATCCGGAAGTTGGCCAACAAGGGACTAGTTCGAGGCTTACCGAGCATCAAGTATGTAAAAGATAAATTGTGTGATGCGTGTCAAATGGGTAAGCAAACAAAATCTGCACATAGAGGTAAAAGCACTGTAAGTACTTCCAATGCTTTAGATTTACTTCACATGGATCTATTTGATTGTAGTACCATCATATCATTAAATGGAAGTAGATATTGCTTTGTTATCATTGATGATTTTACTAGATATACTTGGACTTACTTTTTAAAACATAAGGATCAAACCTTAGATAGTTTCATTTTTTTTGTAGAAGGGTTGAAAATGAGAAATCATTAACAATTAAGACAATAAGAAGTGATCATGGAGGGTGAATTTCAAAACCAAAGGTTTCTAGAATTTTGTCAAGATAAGGGTTATAGACATGAGTTCTCTACTCCTAGAACACCACAACAAAATGGTGTTGTAGAAAGGAAGAACCGCGCACTTCAAGAGGCTGCACGAAGCATGCTTAATGAGTACTCACTCCCCGAGTTACTTATGGGCTGAAGCTGTAAATACAGCTTGCTATGTGCAAAATCGAGTTCTCATCCATAGGTTTTTAGAAAGACTCCCCATGAACTTTGGTTTGGGAAACCACCTACGGTTAAACATCTTAGGGTGTTTGGTTGTAAGGTGTTCATCCTAAACACCAAGGATCACCTTGGAAAGTTCACGGCAAAAGCTGATGAAGGGATACTAGTCGGGTACTCCCTCGTTAGTAAAGCCTACCGAGTCTACAACAAGAGAACTAGACTAGTTGAAGAGTCTTCTGATGTGGTTTTTGAGGAAGTTCCAAAATCAATTGACCAATCAGATAATGTAGAAGGAGTTCAATCGAACTAAGGAGACTTAGTTTGAATGAAAATCCAAGTGTTGATGGTGATGAGTCTGATGACGGTGAGCCTAGACAACTCATTGATCAGCCGGATCCTGAGGCTGAACTTGTGTCTAGTGAACTCGTTCAAGAAGCACCACCAACACCAAGCAAACGAGATTAGCCTCTAGTCATCCCCAAGACCAAATTGTTGGAGACATCCATCAAGGGGTTAGGACTAGATCATTCTTCAGGAATGAGGCTAATGAAGTTGCTCTAATTTCCGAAATTGAACCTAGAAAAATTGATGAAGCATTAAATGATCCCGATTGGATTATTGCAATGCAAGATGAACTAGGTCAATTTGAGAGGAGTCAGGTTTGGGACTTAGTCCCTAGGCCAAGAAGACCACTATTATTGGAACTAAATGGGTCTTCAAAAACAAATTAAACCACAAGGGAGAAATCATTAGAAACAAGGCACGCTTGGTAGCCAAGGGCTACAGTCAAGTTGAAGGTCTTGATTATGATGAGACTTATGCTCCCGTGGCACGATTAGAGTCCATCCGATTGATGCTTGCATTTGCAGCACATCGAGGCTTCAAACTATTTCAAATGGACGTCAAATCGGCATTCCTAAATGGTTTGATTAGGGAAGAAGTCTATGTCGAACAACCTCCAGGGTTTGAGAGTACCGAATATCCAAACCACGTGTACAAGCTCAAGAAGGCACTCTATGGCCTTAAACAAGCACCCCGGGCTTGGNGAATTAGGAGACTAAGTTTGAAAGAAACTCCAAGTGTTGTTGATGGTGATGAGTCTGATGACAGTGAGCCTAGACAACTCATTGATCAGCCGGATCCTGAGGCTGAATTTGTGTCTAGTGAACCTATTCAAGAAGCACCACCAACACCAAGGCAAACGAGACTAGCTCTAGTCATCCCCAGACCAAATTGTTGGAGACATCCATCAAGGGGTTAGGACTAGGTCATTCTTCCGGAATGAGGCTAATGAAGTTGCTCTAATTTCCGAAATTGAACCTAGAAAAATTGATGAAGCATTAGATGATCCCGATTGGATTATCGCGATGCAAGATGAACTAGGTCAATTTGAGAGGAGTCAGGTTTGGGACTTAGTCCCTAGGCCTAAGAAGACCACCATTATTGGAACCAAATGGGTCTTCAAAAACAAATTAAATCACAAGGGAGAAATCATTAGAAACAAGGCACGCTTGGTAGCCAAGGGCTACAGTCAAGTTGAAGGTCTTGATTATGATGAGACTTATGCTCCCGTGGCACGATTAGAGTCCATCCGATTGATGCTTGCATTTGCAGCACATCGAGGCTTCAAATTATTTCAAATGGACGTCAAATCGGCCTTCCTCAATGGTTTGATTAGGGAAGAAGTCAATGTCGAACAACCTCCGGGGTTTGAGAGTACCGAATATCCGAACCACGTGTACAAGCTCAAGAAGACACTCTATGGCCTTAAACAAGCACCTCGAGCTTGGTATGAGCGATTGTCGACATTCTTGATTGGAAAGGGTTTCGTTAGAGGTCAAATAGACCCTACACTATTTCTACGAAGAGATGATGACAATATATTTGTAGCCCAAGTATATGTCGATGACATAATTTGTGGCTCAAACAACAAGGGCTATTTACGTGAATTTATCGGACACATGGAGAGTGAGTTTGAAATGAGTCTAGTGGGAGAGTTGGCATTCTTCCTCGGACTTGAAATCAAGCAAACTCGCGATGGTATCCATGTGCACCAATCAAAGTATACACATGAAATGCTTCGAAAATTCAATATGAGTGATTCGAGAGAGGTAACCACTCCCATGGCTACAAACACAAGATTGGATAATGATGAGAGTGGTAAACCCGTTGATCTAACTCAATATCGAAGCATGATAGGTAGTTTGCTATACCTCACAGCTAGTCGACCAGATATACTATTTGCTGTAGGTATGTGCGCTAGGTATCAAGTCTGTGCCAGGGAATCTCACCTCATTACTGTTAAGCGAATTTTGAGATATCTCAAGGGCACAATTGGTGTAGGTCTTTGGTATCCCCGTACCGAATCTTTTGATTTGATGGGCTATACGGATTCCGACTACGCTGGATGTAAGTTGGACCAAAAAAGCACTAGTGGGGGCTGCCAATTCTTAGGATCATCCTTAGTAAGTTGGTCGAGTCGGAAGCAACATTGTGTTGCTCTTTCCACTACCGAGGCAGAGTATATCGCTATGGGAGAGAGTATATCACAATTGTTGTGGATGATCCACACCTTAGAGGACTATGGATTGAGTTACAAGGGTGTGTAAGTGTTATGTGATAACATTAGCACAATTAACTTAACCAAGAATCCGGTCCATCATTCAAGGACAAAATATATTGAGATAAGACACCACTTCATTAGAGATCATGTAGCTAGGGGGAACATCATACTCTCACATGTAGAGTCAAAGTCAAGCCTAGTTGACATTTTCACTAAACCACTTCCCGAGAGTGAATTTAGTTTCCTAAGACGGGAATTGGGAATGTGTCGCGCTTCATGATCCTCAAATTGTATTGAAAACCCTTCATGATTAGTTCAAATTGTTAGGGAACAATTGGGTAACTTTGGGAACATCTCACACAAACTATAAGGGTTACCAAAATGTTTTTGTTTGCTAGATATGGGGTGAGATGTTAGGTTCAACTCAATTTCTCAAAATGTCATTGCATCACTTGAGAAATTAAGTTGACGAGATAATAATCACGGTGGTGACCAAGTATGGGGAAAACCATTGCATAACATATGTGTATATGGCTCCATGATCATACTTGGACATTCCAATCAAGGCAACTTGATTGGAAACTTGAAGTTGGAGTAAAAACTTGTTTGAATTTGCTTGATTGATTGATGGTTGAGTTTGACTCCATTAGGATGGGTCAAAGTGTTTGTTGAACCTATAAGGGCATTTGATTCTTGTTCAGGGATCAATTCTAGTCAGAAAATCATGTCTAAGTTCGACAAAGTTCATCAGATTTCTTTTGAAAATTTCAGAAGTTCTGAAACTGAACATTTCAGTTCGTATCAGGAACCCTGATCGGTCACCGGACCGATCAGGCATCGGGCTGATCGGTCCCTGGACCGATCTGACCCTTCCTGTAGTGTTCGGTCCGCAGACCGATCTGCAAGACGTGATCTCCCGAAATCTGACTAAGTGTTCTGAGCTAGCCTGGATCGGTCTCCCGACCGATCTGGCACCCTGTGGGGATCGGTCCACAGACCGATCAGGGAGCTCAGAGTTTTCACTCCGGATCCTACTGATCGAATCCTGATCGGTCACCCGACCGATCAGGAGTGCGTCTGATCCGTCATCCGATCGATCAGGACCATTCCAGTCCGATCAGGCTGTATCTTGATCGGTCGGGACGCGATCAGATCGAACGGTGATCCGTTCAAACGCATTAAATTTTGGTTGGTGGACCGATCCACCAACCGATTAACTCTCTCCAAACCTTCGTTTTCCCGAACCCTAGCGCCGAAACACTCTGCGCAACCTTGTGCGAGCGAGCGAGAGAGTCCTTGCGTCTCCCTTCTTCACGCGCGTGCGAGCTCTTCTGCGAAGGCTTCTACGGGCGTTTTCTCCGAACTCCAGGTTCTTGCGTGCTCGAAGTCTCCTTCTCTATCGCAAGTTCCTTCTCAGTCTTGCAATCTCTTTAAACAAACTTCAATGGCGCCTAAGTAAGATTTGATTTCAGTTTTCCTTTCACAACAGCTCTTAGAATATATGTTTGTGAAGCTAACCATGTTTTTGTTCTTGTTCTTGCTGTGATGTCTTGATCCTTTTTGCCTTTGTCGTGACCCTCTTTCTCATCTTATGACCAAAAATTTTATATCTATCTTTTGATTGGGTCTCATCTTATGATCAATTCTTGTGCCTCAATCTATGTGTCATGATCAATTCAAACCCCCCTTAGAAAGTCATCTAAGGGAAAGGAGGTTACGGAGGGAAGTTCAAGGGGAAAGGCTCCTTCCTCCTCTGCCCCTTCCAGAAGGCCACAACCTTCTTCTAGCTCCAGGTTCCCAAATGCGGCCTGTGAGCAGGCCTTTCAAGCTAGGACATTCAAACTTTTACCCTGCAGATCCATTGATGTTCCTTTTCTAACGGGGTTCTACCCTTCTGTTATGGAGATTGTTACTTATTACAATCTGGGGTTTCTTCTTTCTTTGGAAACAACCATAAATTACGACCTCGTCTCTGAATTTTACAACAACCTACAACAAGGTCCAAAAGGGGAATTCGAGTTCACTACTCGTGTCGGGAAGATGAACCTTGATTTTTCATACGAGATTTTAGCCGAGTACTTGGGTGGTCGACGATCACCAAATCTTTATTCGCTCTATCCTGAACTTCCTAATCCCCTGCTAGCACCCTTTGCCGATGTTACCCCTGATTCCATTCATCAGTATTTCTTTGGTTATCCGCGTCCAGACGGTCTTGATGAGCTTGGCCCTGACTTTCCTACCTTTTCTGCACTGCGTCTGTCTCCCACTAGCTATATACTATTCAAGATCATCACAAATTGCATCCTTCCAATCACCTCCAAACCCTTAGCTGAGATCCGACCCTATCACTGTTTGATGCTCTACGGCATGCACAGCCGTTCGGATTTTGATATCATGGAGAGCATCTTCCAGTCTATTTTGTCTTATCGAGAGTCCAGCCGCCGAACTGTCTACATGCCTTTTGGTCACGTCATCACCGACTGGCTCATATCAGTAGGTGTTGATGTTACCAAGGGTCGGACGGTGCCTATGGTATGACAGGATTGCAGACTTGGCCGGCGTGCTTTCGCCAAGTCTGGCATCATTGTTCGGGGGCCCGATCGGATGTTGATATGGAAAGATGGTAGGGTTCTTGGGGAGTTACCACGTGGAGGTCCACAGGGTCAGGCGTCAGCCGCTGCTGCTGATGACGATGACTATGACGAGCCGGATCCGGATCTCCGATGGCAAATTTCAGAGCTCAACAGGACTCTGCAGGAGGACTTACAGTTGAGGGAGACCTGGCGCGAGGAGGTTCGGTCGGACTTCCGTCTCTTTGATCGTCGACTGACCACGATTGAGTCTGTAGTTACGGAGTCTTGCACCCTTCAGTGCACGTGGTATGAGGAGTGGCGTCGACATACTTTTCCAGAAGGGACATCGTCCCTCAGTGCTGCACCACGATCAGGGGCTGCTGATGATGCCACGATGGACGACCTTATGCGCGATGACGACCCTCCTACTGACACTTGAGCTCGGATATCTGCTGTTTTATCATGATCTGTGTATTTGACTATGATACTTTTGGGCTGTATGCCCTCTGACTTTGTTGGTGTGACCTTGAGTCACACATATTTTGCTACTTGTTCGGATGTTTTCATGCCTTGACCTATATATTTTTACCTGCCATGCTTATCTACTATTGTTGATGTCATGTTGCTTATCTGTCTCTTATCTGCATGATTGTTCAATTGTCATGTTCATGCTTACAATGCCATGTCTACTTGATATTTATGATTATTACGGCATGGGTCTATATTTCATACTCATATGATGCATGTGATTATTATGTCTTGCTATATTTTTTCACATGTGTTCGTATGATCATTCCACAACCTATCACATTTTTGTTGAGTTGGGATACCTCTAGGATTGAGGGGGAGTAAGGTTGAACTTAACAACCCGTCTAGACCCTTTTCGTGTTCGACAAAGGGGGAGAGTGTGGTTGGTTAAGTTTAGCATGATCATGTTGTAGGGGGAGGATCTGGATTCCCCTATGATTCTAATGTTGGAAAATTGATTGAGAATCCCTAAACTTAAAATCGGATTGTCAAACAACAAAAAGGGGGAGATTGTTGATGCAGCCTGGCCCTGATTGTTGTTTTGGTGTTGACAACGATTTTAGTTTAGGAGGATGATTATGATAATTATGATTAAGTCCTGATCGAGGATTAGGCATGATATGGAAAATCCTAATCTGGGAGGTTAGGTGGATTATGATTAAGTCCTGATCGAGGATTAGGCATGATATGGAAAATCCTAACCTGGGAGGTTAGGTGTGATGATTATGATGATTATGATTAAGTCCTGATCGAGGATTAGGCATGATGTGGAAAATCCTAACCTGGGAGGTTAGGTGTAGAAAATCCTAGCTTGGAGGGCTAGGTGTTGGAAAAGTCCTAATTCGGAAGGGTTGGGTGAAAAGTCCTAGCTTGGAGGGCTAGGTGAAAAGTCCTAACTTGGAGGGTTAGGTGTAAATTCCCATCCTGAAGAATTAGGTGAAAAAGTCCTGGCTTGGAGGGTCAGGTGCCTAGCTTGGAGGGCTAGGTTGGATGATATTCTAACTCGGAAGAGTTGGGTGAAAAGTCCTAGCTTGGAGGGCTAGGTGAAAAGTCCTAGCTTGGAGGGCTAGGTGAAAAGTCCTAACTTGGAGGGTTAGGTGCAAATTCCCAACTTGGAGAGTTAGATGGAAAAATCCTTAGCTTGGAGGGCTAAGGTGGATGAATTTCTAGCTTGGAGGGCTAGGGTTGAGTCACTGGATCGGTCTGGTGACCGATCAGGGACATTGGCACGCTGCTCCTTAGTGGATCGGTCTGGTGACCGATCCAGCTATGTCTGATCGGACTGGTGACCGATCAGGGAGCGCACAGTGAGATTGGGAATCTACTGTGTGGCTCCTGATCGGACCGGTGATCGATCAGGGAGCAAGCTGCTTCCTTGCTGTCCTGTTCCTGATCGGTCTGGTGACCGATCAGGGAGCAAACGGTGAGTGAGTTCCCTTGCTGATCAAAGTCCTGGATCGGTCCGGTGACCGATCAGGGATCTTGGATCTGATTAAAAAATAACTGTTCATCTGCCCTGATCGGTCTGGGTGACCGATCAGGATTCATTCTGATCGGTCTGGTGACCGATCAGGCTTCACCCTGATCGGTCTGGTGACCGATCAGGCGTGTAGAGCTGCGAGAGCTAGGAATCCCAGCGAAGCAGTGGATCGGTCTGGTGACCGATCCACACACCCTGGATCGGTCCGGTGACCGATCACTTTAATTCAAATTTCACTGTCAGACGTGGTCAGAGCGTCTGATCGTATCTGATTTGCTGATGTATGTTTGATATGCTGCTTGATTTATTGCTCTAATGCTCTGATTGAGTTTCAGGTGATAGGGGAGGATTCAAACACTCAAGGAGAAGTCAAAGAGTGCTTTCCTTGGAGCAGGTTTGTCCCTTTCTCATCTCAGGTTGCAACGGCGAGCTGCAGACTGGAGCTGAGACTGGAGCTTGACTGAGGGGAGCTCAGGGAGTCCAGAGATAGCTCAGTAGAGGCTGGCGTTGGCAGATGAGTAGCTGGGAGCTACAAAGATGTTGTCACTTGTCGCTTGGCGGAAAAACAAAAAGGAACGCGAGAAGGAGAGTTTGCAATTAGTTCTTCAGTTTTTCGTGCTCTTGAGTTCCTGTGTTACAAGCTTGCTGTTCTTGAGTTCTTCAACCATTCTAAGCAAGCTATTGAGGAGCAATCATCATATTTGAGCGCTTGAAGGAGAAAACAAGAGGCTTGGAGTCCGACAGTGGGAAGACACGGAGCAGGGGTCTGCGTGAGATCGCCACTGGGTGGAGCTCAGGGAAGCTTGCTGTGTTTTGTCCTTGCTAAGTGTTTGAGTAAGATCCTTCTTGTTGTTGTTTCATTGTGCTCATTCTATATCATTGTTTGAAACACACTGTGGGGAGGTTTCTCCACCGAGAAGGAGGTTGCTTCATATCCGGTGTTAACCGGGGCTTGATCTGCCGACGATCAAGGGATCGCCCACCTCAAGGGCACGCCAAGGAGTAGGGGCAAGTTATCCCCGAACCTTGTAAACCTTCCTTGTTAGCGATCTTGCTAGTCGTGTTTGTTTTGCTTTCGTTTTGTTTTTCTGCTCTACTCTTTCCGCTGTGCTACTGATATTTGAGTTGCAGAAATCGTGATAAGTTTCGAAGGCGAAAGTGGTTGTCTATATTCACCCCCCCCCCCTCTATAGCCATATCCAAGCATATTTCGTCAAGAGCTCCCAGCCCAAACCGGGTTCTCTTAAATATAACTCTAAGCTGTAACTCACGCTGGCAGTCGACTGCTCCCACTCAGATTCGACCGTTGACAACCCAACGATTGAATTCTGGCGACTCACCAGTCGACTGCTCCCAGAGCAGTCGACTGGTCCAGGGTTAGAAACCTTCTGTGTGTTTCCGTGTTCACTGGCAGTCGACTGTTATATCCCCAGTCGACTGCCCAACTTACAAACACACTCCTACTCACTCTGAAGACCCTCCTCCATGTGTGCCTTCAGGTACACTCCCTTGGCTTGCCCCTTGAAGTCTTCTTCCATTGGTTATCGTCCCTTAGATGCGCTAACAAGTCGTCCCTTGGCTGGCCTCCATGCCACCCTTCACGTGTGCCCTTGAAGTCCACTTCTCGACTTGCCCTTGGAGTCTTCCTCCCTCGGCTCTCGTCCCTTAATGACCTAGCTGACTCTTCACCAGCAGCCTTGACTGTTGCCTTCGCGCCCTCTTTGTCTTCGGCCCTCGTCCCTAAGATGCACACAAGCCTCCATCTTGTCTCCATGTCATCCTTCACGTACGCTTCGAAGTCAGTGCCCCTCGGCTCATCATCCCTACTATACCAAGGTCCCTCGGGTGCACACAAGCCTCCAGCTTGTCTCCATGCCACCCTTCACCATACGGAAGCCCTCCAGCTAAGTCAATATGTGTAACCTGCACAACCTGCACACTCACATACACATGTTAGATCACAAGGGTAAACCTAACTTAAACCCTTTGCCCAAACATCAAAACTCATGGTCACTCCGGACCATAGATTGCCTCAACATGCCCTCCTTGATATATGATTTGCCCAAAAATATCTACTAAATCTGTTATCCGAATTAGTCTCGTAATCAAAGAAAAAAATCTGAATTCTTCTCTTGTTCAGATGTGAAAAACTCGATGAGTGTTTCGACATCAATACCATCCCTTAGATTTCTTTCAAAATTTCTAATATCTCTTTCTGTACAACCTACCCCCTCAAGACCCTCATCCTCTATCTTCAATAATCTCATTTGTTGACAAGTTGGTACATTTGCCTCAAAAAACTGTTTGCCAATGTTTTCTTTGCTACTAAAACATTACGATGTGAGCGTAGTAAATGTACATTTGATGAAGTCGAGAGTGGTTGATTATGGGTTTTTGTGAAGTTGCTGATAATCCAATTAGGTCCAGTCTGTTTCTTGACAAATGTAATATTTGACTTACAACCTATTCTAACTGCGCCACGTGCTCTTTCCCTTGTCAGTTGATCAACTTTTGAATGTTTAATCAGAAGATCTGTATATCCTTTTTAAAGCATACCATTTGTTTCCATGTCATTTCATTTGTTATCTTATTTTTCTTGCTCGTGTGCATCCTTGAACTAAATCCGACTTCTCGTGCATATTGGTTATAGAATGCATATGTCTCCTCTAGTGATGAGAATTCCATTCCGATTTTTGGCTTTCGATCATATGTAATTTGCGGAATGTATTCTTGATCATTAACTATATTTCCTTCCATTTCTAGGCGCTCTCACATAATATTAGACAATAGATAAGTAGACAAATAAATAGTAATAACAAACACCGCTTATAAAATAAATAAATTGCAAGTGAATTTTAAGGATAATAAATTTGCCTAGAATTGAACTACTTACTAGAATTTAAGCTAAATCATGTCAAAAATACAAATACACGTGAATTGAACTATCCACATTCCACTGCATCACATTCAAGCCAGATAAAATACAAATACATGCTCATACAGACATTATAAAGATAAAGCACGTGAATTGCTTAACAAGATTTTCTACAACAAAAATACTGAAGATGTTAGGGTTAGGGTTAGGGCAAGACCTGCTTCGGCGAGGGGGGAGGCGGGAGAGGAGTCGACGAGAGATAGAGAGTCGGATCTGCTTCGGCGAGGGATGGAGGTGGGAGAGGAGTCGGCGCCGGACGCGAGAGAGGGAGGGAGGCGGGAGAGCAGAACGCACTGGACCTGCTTCGGCGAGGGATGGAGGCGGGAGAGGAGTCGGGACGCGAGAAGATTGAGGCAAGGGTATTGGGTTTCTCGCGTTTGTATGCTACGAGGGCAACGGTCCGCAGCAGTCCGCACGCGAAGTCTGTAGTGGATCGGTTTTCTATATATATATATATATATATATATATATATATATATATATATCACACTTTCAATAGATTTAGGCATGAAAGTATGTAACTTTGTTAGTGAAAAAGACACTTAATATTTTATTTTTGAAAACGTCGAAAAAAACCCTAAATGCTTAGACCGTGACTGCAAGTATGCAACTTTGTGAGTGAAAAAGATAAATTGTGCCTTTAATATGTTTTGATCTACAAATAATTAAGAGAGAATTATTAAAACATAAATGGAAATAATAAATGCTGTTATAACATGATTAAAAGTAAGGAGTAAATGACTTATCATAATTATAATAAACAACATTTTTAAAAAAATTATATGTAATTATGTATATTCAATAATTTTAAAACTTTATTTCCTAAACTAGTAAAGGTTGCAAGTTAAATTTTGAAATAATAAAACTATTAAATACTTTAGTTGTTTTAATCGAATTTATAATCATAAAAAAATTTCAAATTTGAAACCAATAGTTTTTTCCAAACAATAATATTACATTAAATAACTTATTATCTAAATTCTTACTACTACTCTTTCTATATTAACAATAATATGAAAATTTATTTTTTAAAATAATTTTTTTAAAATTTATTCAATTGAATGTTAATAGTGAAAATATTAAATAACTAAAAAACATGACGAAAGTTTGTAATCATTTCATGATGAAATATCAGAAAACTAAATAAATTAAATTAATAGAAATACCAACTAATATTAATATTTTATTTCGGAATTTCATAAACTTTGGACATCAAAGTTAAAAAATATTTAAAGTGATACAGAATTTGAAATACGGTAAGATTTAATTTAAATAATAAATTAATATTATAAACTATTTGAGATATTAAGAATTAATTAAATTATTTAATATTACAAAATAATTATGTTCTGGAAGGAATCATCGTCGACGGTCAGTCACCAGGGTTCAGCCCACGTGGACGTTGACGCTAGAGGAAGAACTTCCACCCTGTGAGCTTAACACGAATATTAGGGGAACATGCCGGAGGTTATCCGGCGAAGCCCACTCCGATGTTCAAGTCAGTGCCTCGATCTAAGAGATCAAAGGAAGCCAAGAAAGTATGCGTGTAGTAGAGAGTGTCTACCCCCCCTTACTGGAGGGGTTGGAGTACCTTTTATACCTAAGGTGGCGGTCATGCGTGTCTCCACAATCTTCGCCACATCCCCCCATTTTCGATTACTGGATAACCCTCATAACAGCCATCGCAGTCATTAAATCTTGGTCGTTGCAAGGATGAAGGCGTTAACATCTCACTTGTTTCTAATGTATCTTAAAATACACGCAAGTCAACTTATGGTCTTGGTGAGATGTGAAAATCATGTTCTCCCTGAACTAAAGGTTTATACATTTCTACCTAGGCATTATAAACATTGATCATCCACCTAGAATGTCAATTAATGTCAATGTCCTTAATTTCAATAAAAATTAAATTAATGCATGATAATGACTATGACATGCATCATATGAGAATTTAAAAAATATTATAACTAGATGATACATATATGTCATGACATGTGATATTTTCATAATAAAATATGAATGATGAATTATGATGTCATGGCATGTGATAGGGCATACAACGCATGACATAGTAGCACAAAAGAAAATACTTAGATTTCCTATCTAATATCAATAACTCGTCGCTAAGCCATTGATAATCCTAATTTTGCCCCTAATTTCCAAGATAATGCCGAAACTCCCCAACTTGGCATATCTTTAGATTCTAACATAGTTGTGCCAACTTTATTTAATTCAATCTTTCAAAAATATAGTTGGCACAATTTTACTCCTCCTAGAGTAAACAAATGACTCCTTTATTTTCAAGGTTAGTAACTCCTTGAAAATACCCCAATGTATCAACTTTATCAATGTTGGGTTAACTACCCTTCCAATTTGAGTTGGCACTCCCTAGGCCTATCTAGGATGTGGCGAACACACTTTTAGGAAGTCAAAACCTATTGGTGCTCCTTGGGTATTCTAGGTATTCATTAGGGATAACTTCCCTTGATACCTTCCTAATGCTTTTTCTAGGCTTCTCCGAAGCCTTAATCATGTTGGTCTTGTTTTGGTCAACTCTAGGGATGACTTCCCTTGTGGCCTTGACTTGACCCCTAGACCTATATTGAGTTTCATACCTATATGGAACTCTATGATAAGATGGACCATCATTCTTGGTTTTAAGTTTGTACCCCAAACCTTTCTTGCTCTTAGAGGGTCCTTGATTTCCTAAATCTAGGTTTTGAATTTTTTATCCCTTAAATAGATTTTCTATTTTCGTAAGGGATTTTTTCAATTTATCAAGTTTTGACCTCAAAACTTGATTTTCCATCATTACCTCATCAAGGATTGGTTTTCGAATATAACCTTGGCCTTGTGTTGGGTAGGTCTGTTGATGCAGTCTGGCCCTGATTGTTGTTTTGGTGTTGACATCGATTTTAGTTTAGGTTGATTATGATTATGATGATTATGATTAAGTCCTGGTCGGGGATCAGGCATGGTATGGAAAATCCTAGCTTGGAGGGCTAGGTGTTGGAAAATCCTAACCTGGAGGGTTAGGTGTTGAAAATCCTAGCTTGGAGGACTAGGTGTGTGAAAAGTCCTAATTCGAAAGAGGTGGGTGAAAAGTCCTAGCTTGGAGGGCTAGGTGAAAAGTCCTAACTTGGAGGGTTAGGTGCAAATTCCCATCTTGGAGAATTAGGTGAAAAAGTCCTGGCTTGGAGGGTCAGGTCCTAGCTTGGAGGGCTAGGTTTGGAAAGTCCTAATCCGGAAGAGTTTGGTGAAAAGTCCTAGCTTGGAGGGCTAGGTGCAAATTCCCAACTTGGAGGGTTAGGTGCAAATTCCCAACTTGGAGGATTAGGTGAGAAATCCTTAGCTTGGAGGGCTAAGGTGGATGAAACCCTAGCTTGGAGGGCTGGGTTGGAGTCCCTGGATCGGTCTGGTGACCGATCAGGGAGTTGGCACGGTGCTCCTTCGTGGATCGGTCTGGTGAACGATCCAGCGATGACTGATCGGTCTGGTGACCGATCAGGGAGCATGCGTTTCACCCACTGACTGGCTCCTGATCGGTCTAGTGACGGATCAGGGAGCGAACAGTGAGGTTGAGTTTCCTTGCTGAACTGCTCTTGATCGGTCTGGTGACCGATCAGGATCACTCTGCAGATCGTTCTGGAGAACGATCCAGCTTCGCGGGTTTCTCACTAAGATCGATTAGGACGGTGCCTGATCGGTCTGGTCATGATCTGATCGGTCTAGTGACCGATCAGGAGACACTCTGATCGGTCAGGTGACCGATCAGGAGGTTTGGACTGCGAAACTCAGAAATTGCTTAAATTAGAGGTGGATCGGTCCGGTGATCGATCCACAACCTGGGATCGGTCTGGTGATCGGTCCAGGAGAATCTCAAAGAAATCGCGATTTCTGATTGAGCGTTGGGGATCGATCAGGACGGAGCCTGATCAGTCTGGACCCAGCCGATCGGTCTGGTGACCGATCAGGAGGCTCTCTGATCGGTCCGGTGACCGATCACTTTAATTCAAATTGCACTGTCAGACGCTCTGATCGCGCCTGACCGCATCCGATTCACTGCTGTTTACATCTGATACTTGATTTACTATTTGATATGCTGCTCTAACAGTCTGATTAAGCTGCAGGTGACAAGGAAGGATTCAAACACTCAAGGAGAGTCAATGGAGAACTTTCCTTGGAGCAGGTTTGTCCGTTTTTTCATCTCAGGTTGCAACGGCCGAGCTGCAGACTGGAGCTGAGACTGGAGCTTGGCTGAGGGAAGCTCAGGGAGTCTAGGGATAGCTCAGTGGTAGCTGGCGTTGGCAGATAAGCAACTGGGAGCTGCAGGGATGGTGTCATCTGATGCTTGTTGGAGAAACAAAAAGGGTGGAAGAATGCTTCGTGGAAGCAGAGTTCGAATACTGATTTCTTGTCACGCCTTGTGTTTTCTCCACAACTTGCTTGCTGTGTTCCTGAAGTGGTCATCATCTTGAGCAAGCAGTAGAATCTGAGAAGCAATCAGTCTTCACTTGAGCACCTGAAGGAGAGAACAAGAAGCTTGGAGTCCGACAGCGGAAAGACACGAGGAAGGGTTTCTTGCGTGAGATCGCTGCTGGGTGGAGCTCAGGAAAGCTTGCTGTGTTCTTGTCTTTGCTGGGTGCTTGAGTAAGATCTTTCTTGTTGTTTCATTGAGCTTAAACATTTATCTGTGATTGAAACGCTGTGGAGAGGTTTCTCCACCGAGAAGGAGGTTGTCTTCTATCCGGTGCTAACTGGGGCTTGATCTGCCGACGATCAAGGGATCGCCCACCTTAAGGGCACGCCAAGGAGTAGGGGCAAGTTATCCCCGAACTTTGTAAACCCTCCTTGTTAGCGATCTTGGTAGTTGTAGTTGTTTCCCTTCATTTTCTATTTCTTCACCTTCTGTTTTCATACTTCCGCTGTGCTACTAACAAAGTTAAGTGCAGAAACTTGATTTGTGTCTAAGTCGAAGTGATTGGCTATATTCACCCCCCCCCCTTCTCTAGCCATCCGGTTCCCAACAAGGTCTACCATGGAAAGTTCTAATTTATTCCCTATCCTTAGATGTGATAGTCCTAGCATGGAAGGCTATATAGTTTTTCTTAGGTTTTTCATGCCTCCTATTTTCATGATAAATAGCATTAAAATGATAATAATTATTTCTAGCATGCATATTATCATGTTGAAAATAAGTACCATTACCTAATGGTACCTTAGTCTTGTTCTTGGAGGCTCCCCCTTGATTTGAGCTCCTCCTCTTTGCCTTGGTCGGATCCTTCCCCTTTGGACATTGATTCCGATAATGTCCCTTTTGTTTGCATGAGAAGCACACAATGTGCTTCTTATCCTTCTTTACCACGGGGCCGACCTCCTTTGAGTTCTCCTTGGTCTTGGGTGTCACTTGCACCTTCTTCTTAACCAAATTAGGATACCTACTTTTATAGTGTCCTTTTTGCCTACACTCAAAATAAATAATGTGATCTTTATTTTTAAAAATTGAAATAGTTATACTTTCATGGGGTGTAGAGGTGACACTCGATTCTTCTTCTTCTTTATTGACCTCGGATGATGATATTAAAGCTTTTTTTTTATCCGATGTCAATGACAAATTTTGCTCCCCCTCAATCCTTGAAGTGGAGGCTTCTTGAGCTTCATCTTCGGATGTTGAGCATTTCTCAACTTCCTAATCTTCTTCCTCCGATGAATCTCCCTGTTTGGATTTATCTTGATTTGGTACAGTGGAGGGATCTTCATGAAGCTTTGCCAATTTGCTCCAAAGCTCTTTGGCATCTTGAAATTCTCCAATTTTATCCAAGGTGGTGCTTGGCAATAGATTGACCAATACTTTGGTCTCTTTGTCATTGGCCTCGCATCTCATGATTTGCTCCTCATTCCATTTGCATTTCTTGAGGAGCTTTCCTTTGGTGCTTGTTGGAGCTTCAAAACCCTCCATTAGAGCAAACCATTGCTCTATCTCCATCATGAAGAAATTTTCAATCTTTGACTTCCAAAGATCGAAATTTGCTTTGTCGAATGGTGGAGGTGCTCGGATATCGTAGCCAAACTCCATTTACCGGTAGGAGAGCTAGAGGGGGGTGATAAGCTCCGATCTTTGCTCGTTGTAGTTTGTTGGGGTGGAAGACTTGAGCAATGCTAACACTTCGATTTTACTTGGTATCCACCTCGATTAGAGACCGAAAACCTAATTTCGCAAGTTGATGCCAAGGACAAAACCCAATTGAGCTAAGTTGCTAGACATGATAAAGGTTGTGTTGTTAGCCTAATACACTACAAGAGATATAGTAATTAGCGATAAAAATAAAGGGTCATAGCTTTTTCGGTCGCTAATGGACTTAGCGGCAATTTTATTTTTTATTTTGTCGCTAAATTTAGTTAAAATTTTGACAAAATACCAATTAATTGCAAGATTAAAATCTTATTTATATTCAAATTTCAATCTAACATCCAAAATTATTATTTATATTACAAACTCATCCACGATACATTCAACATTCACAAACTCATCCAGGATAACAACACAACTTCATTCAACAACAAAACCTCATTTATCAACAAAGCAATATTAGAAAACAAAGCATATATTTAACAACAAAGAAATATTTTTAAAAAATAAGTATATGGTTCAAAAATAATGCATTCATCACTTTCATCACAAAAACAAGCATATATATGGAACAAATCCATCACATCCAATCCCGCTAGAAAAACATATACATTCATCTTCATCACATTTCATCATCCCATTCTACAACAAGTACAATATGATAGGTTATTAAAAAAAACACATGGTTCAAACATCATTATATTTTCTATTTTGAAAAAAAAAATCTACTAATATATGAATCTAAAGTTAAGCTAGATATACACAAAGTCAAAACTATTTATCATAAAAATGCACAAATTGATAAACACGAGTTTAACATGCTTTAAAACAATATACCTTAATGATAAAATATAGTATCGAATCTAGTTTATCAACTGCTGATCTTTTATTTATATTGCTCCTAAAAAGATAGGATACTGCATATAGTATTAAAATTAATAGAAACATTTTTTATGTTTTATGAGTGATAAATAAAAAAAACTAAGTTGAAGGTCAACACATCTGAGAAGAACTGTTATAAATTACTTATCAGTAGTGCTTGGGTCTTGAGTCTCCTATGAATCAAAATCATGCGCCGTCGGAAAAACAGAAGGACTATTAATGGCAAGCGAGATATGAATTCTTGCATTTATCACTTAATTGTTGTCTTGACACGATCTTCTACTAATTGTTCTACTGTTGTGAACTGATCTTCCATCAACTGCTCTAATTTCGTAAACCGATCCCTCAATGTTTGATTTTCTTATCTTAACGCTTGTACTTCAGTAGGTGAAGAACTATGATGATCCCTAGGTCTTGGAGTTATCACATGATCCTACACAACTTTTGTCTGGGAGCTAAGACCGTAGAGGGAGTTCTTTTTTCCTTCCATTGACAACTTCATAATATATATCATTTATATCATCGTGTGATAGAGTCTGCGTCAGTGATTGTGCGGTCGGCAAGAGGGGGATGAATTGCCCCTGCAAAGATAAAACTATCTCTTGTTCTTGCTCAACAAAGATATTGGTTAGTTCACAATAATAATAATAACATAAGAATGAACTAAATAGAAATTGAAAAGAGGCACAACTAATTTACTTGGTTTGCAACCAGGAAGGTTACTAATTCAAGGAAAAAAGTAAAGTTCGATTCTCCTGAATTACTCTTTGGGGCGGAGAAGCCTCTTACGCACTTGTAAAACTCAGAAAACAGGAAAAACTAAAATGAAATTCGAGTACAGTTGATTTCTATTTTGGAACTGAACTCTAGGGGTCTATTTATAGTCCCGATCAAATCAATCCGAATGCTGACGTAGCTCAACAGGGGCGTCGGAGTGCTTGGGGGCACCTGACACGTGGCTTGGAAGTTATCCCTTCGTAACATTCGCAAACAGCTAGTAGGGCGCCTGTATGCATTGGGGCGGCTAGGCGTAGGAGTGCCAGCATGCATAGGGGCACCTGGGAATGGGGGCGCCCGAGAGCATAGGAGTGCCCTCATTCACGCGAGCCTGAGTAGCTTTCGGTCAGCTTTATGCTGACCGATCCCCAACGGGTTTTCTTAGGTAATTTCGGACCTTCCAGAGTCGGGCTCACCCAAACCCTCATCCAGTCTTCTCCTCGAATGTGCTTTCGCCGGGATTCTCGTCCCTCAGACGTCGCACACATCCTGTTGGTGCAGGAAGCACCATATCGAACCTTGTTTTGATATTGGCAAAGGATTCAAAGTTAAGTTTATTTGTGATATAACAATGTTACTCAAGTGTACAGAGACAAAGTCCTAGCGAAGGAATGCTAGGCACTTGGCGAAGGACTGCCAGGAAACAAAGTCCTAGCGAAGGGCTACTAGGCACCTGGCGAAGGACTGCCAGGATACAAAGCCCTAGCGAAGGACTGCTAGGCACCTGGCGAAGGACTGCCAGTATCCAAGCCCTAGCGAAGGACTGCTAGGCAACTGGCGAAGGACTGCCAGTATCCAAGCCCTAGCGAAGGACTGCTAGGCACTGGCGAAGGAATGCCAGAGTACTGAAGCCCTAGCGAAGAACTGCTAGGCGCCAGGCGAAGGACAGCTTGGGACTGAAGTCCTAGCGAAGGAATGCTAGGCTCCGGGCGAAGGACAGCTCGGCATCCAAGACCTGGCAAAGGACCGTCAGGCAAAAGTCTAACCAAAGGAGCGGTTGGCATCAGGTACATTCTCCCGAAAGGAGTAGGTGAGGACGCGTTCCCCGTCGAGGGAACAGTAGGCGTCGGTTCGACCTAGGGTTCCATTTTGGAGACCCAAAGTCAGAACCAAGACAGCTAAGGTTGTATAATCTAATATTTTATTGTTCTATTGTGTTTTGGACTATCCCTGGATGCAGGACCGAAGGAACGTGTGTCTGCAGCTTAGAAAGCCTCAAAGGAATGAGGCAACAGCTGACCAGGGCGCCCGGAGTGTCCCGGGCGCCCCCAAGGTGAACACAAAACACAAGAAAGCAAGATGGGCTTCGACAGTTCAACTCCCGGGCGCCCCCGCTGCTCCCAGGCGCCCCCAGCGCTCCAGGTGCCCCCAAGCGCAAGCCTTCGAAGCAAGCCCCAACGAAGCCGAGGGATAAGATTTGACCCGGTCAACTCGGGCGCCCCGGTCAAAGCTGATCCTGAAGTTGAAGGGATCAGACGCTGACCGAGACCGAGGCGGATCGTGTGACACGTGGGGGGCGCCCCCGACGTCCCGGGCGCCCCCAGGCCCTATATAAAGGGCCCTCGACCCCAAGCTTCAGACAACACTTTCGATCAACGCTTCTACGCTCTTCTACTCTCGTGCCTCGCTTCGGAAACCTCCCAACTTGAGCCGACGACGTCCCGCTGCTCCGAAAAAGATCATCTACTCCGGACGTCGGTAACGAAGAGATATTTTTGTTTACTGTACTGAATTCTGTAAAATCTTTTGTAAACTATTTGCGCGACATATAGAATTACCCGCAGAAAACGGTCAACGACCGTGGGCCTTGGAGTAGGAGTCGACCTAGGCTCCGAACCAAGTAAAAAATCTCTGTGTTTGCGTGTTTTCTCTTAATCTTCCGCTGTGCAATTTCTCTATTTTAAATCCGAACGATTTCCGATATTCACCCCCCCCTCTATCGGTTCTCTCGATCCAACACGCCCTTCTCGCTCCACCAGCGTACTCTTCCGCAGACCTCCGCATCTCTCAGATGCACCGAGCCCGTCGGCTTCTTTCCCATGCCATCCTTCTCGATCGCTGTGTCTTTTGCACGACTTCCTGGGCTCTTAAGCTCCTGCACACTTAGACATAGGGATCAAACATAACAGAATCTAACTTGACTTGGTTAACCACATCAAAATTTACCAGGGGTATTTACAATCTCCCATTTTATGATGTGTATCAACCAAAGTTATGTTAGGGTAAAAGAACACAAAAAAAGATGAGAATAAATATTTGACAATGTAAGCACAAAAAGAAATTAAAATTAAGCCTCCTCCTTAACTTAATCTTATTTCTCCCCCTTTTATCACATCAAAAATGTAAACATATTAAGGGTAAATTTAACACTAATGATAAAGATATACAAAAATTTATAAAAAATTATTTGAATATCTAAAATTTTTGAAAATTTTTGAGTACATGTCAAATATGATTGTTAGTTTTCAGAAAATTCAGTTTTTAAAATCTTAGTCAAAAAATATTTTTAAAACTTAAAGTTTATTTTTTAAAAAATTATAATAATTTATTTTTACTTGAAAAATTGCTCCAATTTTTATTCAAGTTAGAATTTTAGTAGATTAATCTCTATAAAAAATTTTAAAGTAAAATAAATTTTCTAGCTTTATGAAAATAATTTGGAAATCTGAGTTCATAAATTTTAAATAAGATATTTTAAAACTTGATTTCAATTTCAATTAAATTTGAAATTTTTTTGTAACATTAAAAAAATAATTCAAAGATTATAAAAATTTGGATTTGATACAATTAATTTTTTAAATATTTTTTAAATTTAAAAATATATTTTTGAATGAAAAATTATAATAAATTTGTTTAACTATTAAAATTTTCAAAAAAAATTATGGATAGCTCAGAGTAGTCTCTATTTCCATAAAATATTAAACTAATTTTTCTATAACAGTTATATCTTCAAAAAAAATTCAATAAGATTATAAATAAAGCATTAAATTTCAAAAAAAATAATTACTAATTGACAAATTAGTAATAAATGAAATTTAATAGTTCAGTATAGATTTTGAGAACCAATATAAGTTCTTTTCAACATGATTAATCAAAAACTTAGGTGGAATATAATTTTTGAGAATTTTTATAATTTTGCTCTTGTGAAAACATAAATACCAATTTAGTCCTCCAATATATCTAATTTTAGGACTAGGAACTTTAGAGCATGCATGATTTTTCAATATTTCTATTTCTTCCTTTAGTTTTTCATTTTCATGTTTTAATTTATCAAACATTTCAATTAGGCACGAAGAAAATAGCTATTTTTCAGTTATAAATTTTTACTTTCTAATTTGCATAGCGATTTCATCATTGCCTTTATATCTGAATAGAGTTCATCAGGAGGTAGAAAGTATACCTCACTTACTATATCTTTTTCGAACTCTAATGCTCCCCCTTCGTCGCTGTTATCTTGAGATATGGCTCCCTCTTCATCGATACTTTCTTCTTCTTTGTGGGTGATCATTATTGCTAGACCGACATATTTCTCGAGATCTGAATCTTCTGATGAGGACTAGTCCCGTATTACCTTTAGGTTGTAGGTCTTTGCTTTCGTTGCCCCTTTTCCTTTGTTCTTCAACTTGGGGTAGTTTTCTTTGACGTGTCCCTCTTTGTCATATTGATAGCATTTAATCTTCCTTTTTCTCCGAGGTTGTCTCTTGGCCTGTATTGTTGGTGCAGGAAGCATCATATCGAACCTTGTTTTGATATTGAAAAAGGATTTAAAGTTAAATACTATTTGTGATCTAATGTGTTCACCAAGTGTTCAGAAAGAAGTCCTAGCGAAGGGCTGCTAGGCGTTGAAGACCTGGCGAAGGACTGCTAGGCACCTAGCGGAGGACTGTCAGGAATCGAAGACCTGGCGAAGGACTGCTAGGCACCTGGCGAAGGGCTGCCAGGAATCGAAGACCTGGCGAAGGACTGCTAGGCACCTGGCGAAGGACTACCAGGAATCGAAGACCTGGCGAAGGGCTGCTAGGCACCTGGCGAAGGACTGCCAAGAATCGAAGACCTAGCGAAGGGCTGCTAGGAGTTGAAGACCTGGCGAAGGACTGCTAGGCACCTAACGAAGGACTGCTATGCATCGAAACCTGAAGACCTGGCGAAGGGCTGCTAGGCACCTGGCGAAGGACTGCTGGGCAAAAGTCCAACCGGAGGAGCTGGTTGGCAAAAGGTAAACTCTCCTGAGAGGAGTAGGTGAGGATGCATTCCCCGTCGAGGGAACAGTAGGCGTCGGTTCGACCTAGGGTTCCATTTGGGAGACCCAAAGTCAGAACCAAGACAGCTAAGGCTGTATAAACCTAATATTTTATTGCCTTGTTTGTTGTGGAACTAACCTTGGATGCAGGGACCAAAGGAACATGTTTCTGCAGCTCAGAACACCCCAAAGGAGAGGGGCAGCAGTTGGGCTAGGCGCCTGGGAGGTCCCAGGCGCCCAAGGTCAAAGCCAAACAAGCAGTTGAGCAAAGATTGCTTCGGAAGCTCACTGGGCCAGGCACCCTCAAGCTCCCGAGCGCCCTGAGTGTCCCGGGCGCCCTGGATGCCTCGGGCGCCCTGGGTCCAAGCAAACGAAGCGATTGAAGTGAATTCAGCCGAGAAGCTAGCAGACCAAGTCAACCGGGGCACCCCCAGTGTCCCGAGCGCCCCCGTCAACTCCGAGCCCGATTCTGGAGGGATAAGCTCTGACCGAGCTTCGAATGAGGGTTCTCGGATCCGAAGGCACGTGTCAGGTGCCCCCAGCGTACCGGGCGCCCCTAGGAGGGCTGTAAAAGGGGCTCGACCCCCAAGGCTTCGACAACAACTTTTCTAACGCCTCTACGCTCTTCGACTCAAGCGCTCTGCTCAGGAAACCTCTGATCTCGAGATTCTAATCGCCGACGACGACCCTCCGCACAGAAGTACGATCCACACCGGGTGTCGGTAACGAAGAGGAAACTTGTTCTTTTTATTGCACTATAATTGTACAATTCTTTGTAAAACTTTGCGCATTATAGAATTGTCCGTAGTAAACAGTCAAGGACCGTGGGCCTTGGAGTAGGAGCCGACCGCGACTCCGAACCAAGTAAAAATCCTTGAGTTCTGTGCTTTTATTTTTTTAATTTCCGTTGCAATTCTCTTTCTTCTAATTTGAAACGATTTCACGATATTCACCCTCCCCTCTATCGTATTTTCTCGATCCAACATACATCTCATTAATTTATTAGATTTAAATATTTTTTTGAATTTTCTTACCATGTATGTTGTGTCTTCTACAACTTCTGAAGACTCCTCCTTGTGTTGGATCTTTCTCGTGCTTAGGGCTATGTTGCCCATCTTTCTACTATTTCTTGTGGAATGAGACTCGTGAAGTTCTAAAGTACAAAATAATTGTTCTAAAGTACTTACCTCTAGGTTCTCGGAGATATAATATGAATATATTATTAATGTCTACTCCGGGGTTCTCGGAAATGCGTTCAAAGCATACCTTTGTGAATCTCAATTTGTTATCATTTTCCCAAGATTCGTGAGTCCGATGATTAATTCCTTTATTCTTGAATGTAGTTGCACCACCGTCTCTCCTTCTTCCATCCGGAGGTTGGTGAGTTGGTTCTGAAGGATATCTCGTTGTGCTAGCTTTGCTTCTGAGGTTCCTTCAGGCAACTCCATGAATTTCTCCCAGAGCTCTTTCGTTGACTTGTAGGTTCCGATGCGGTTGACTTCTTGTGCAGGTAGAATGATTAACAGATGAAATTCTACTCTCCTATTTGCTACAAAGTCTGCTTAGTCCTTTTTCGTCCAGAGGCTCTCACCTTTGTCATACCATCGTCGCCTTGGGGAGCTACAAAACTATTTTTCATTATTAAAAGTAATTCAAAATTGATTTTGAAAAATACCTGCATTCGCTTTTTCCACATGGTGAATTTCCCCTCAAATTGTAATGGTTAGATAACTGGTCCTACCATTTTGTAAGTTGCTTCAGATGATGGTTAGTTCTTCTGGAGCATCCTATCTCTAATACCAATTGTCAATGATCATGCAGTCGACAAGAGGAGGGGTGAATTGCCCCTGTAAAGATAAAACTATCTCTTACTTTTGCGAAACAAAGATATTGGTTAGTTCACAATAATAATAATAACATAAGAATGAACTACATAGAAATTGAAAAGAGGCACAACTACTTTACTTGGTTTGCAACCAGGAAGGTTGCTAATCCAAGGCAAAAGTAAAGCTTGATTCTCCTGAATTACTCCTTGGGGTATAGAAGCTTCTTACACACTTGTAGAACTCAGAAAATAAGAAAAACTAAAATGAAATTTGAGTACAGTTGATTTTTGTTTTGGAACTGAGCTCTAGGGGTCTATGTATAGCCCCGGTCAAGTCTATCCAAATGTTGGCATGGCCTAACAGGGGCGCCTGAGTGCTTGGAGGCGCCTGACACGTTGCTTGGAAATTATCCCTTCGCAACGTTTGCAAATAGCTAGCTGCGGATGAAACTTTGACATGTAGGGTGCTTGTATGCATAGGGGTGCCCGAGAATAGGGGCACCCAGGAATGGGGGCACCCGAGAGCATAGGGGTGCCCTCATTCATGGGTTCCCGAGTAGCTTTTGGTCAACTTTATATTGATCAGTCTCCAACGGGTCTTCTTGGGTGATCTCGGATCTTCCAAAGTCGGGCTCACCCGAACCCTCCTCCGGCCTTCTCTTCGAACGTGCTTTCGCCAGGCTTATGGTCCCTCGGATGTCGTGCGCATTCTTCTCGCTCCACCAGCGTACTCTTCCCAGACCTCTGCATCCCTCGGATGCATCAAGCCTGTTGGCTCCCTTCCCGTGCCATCATTCTTGACTACTGTGTCTTTCGCTCAACTTCTTGCGCTCCTAAGCTCCTGCACACTTAGATATCGACATCAAACACAACAGGACCTAACTTGATTTGGTTGACCACATCAAAACTTACCAGGGATAATTACAGTCTATAAGTCCCCTCCCTCTATAGCAGGTTGGGATGTTTGTGCAATTCGATCAGTCATATGGTCCTATGTAAAAAAAATTTACTATTATCTAATATACAATTGATAAAGCTAGTTATTGTTAAATGTGAGCATCGACAAAAGTATCATTGGTAAGTTTATATTATTATGTCTATTACCTTTGATCGAGCATCAACAAAAGTTTCATCTTTTTTTTTTGTTGTGTATTGCGAAATATCTCTCAATAATTGTCAGGTCTTTGTAAAGTATTTGTCTACATACACAATTCTTTTTATAAATTAAAATAAGTTCATTCATAATTATAAAGTTCTTATATAACTTTATTGTAAATTCACTAAGTCTATTGTATGCTCTATAATGAATTTTGATCTATCCGTATGCTTTGTGGAGCTTGTGCCTGGGCCAGTGAGCTAAGTATTTCTATTGTTTCGAGCAATCGATGAATTTTGTTGCAACCCAAATGTTCTTTCATGCATCCCAAATCTTAACTGGAACATAGGATGACTTTGTTCTCTTCTTTCTCAATTTGTATAACAAGTCTTTATATAATTTTTTTTTATCCCGGGACTTGACGACCTGGTACCTCCCCTCCATGCGCCTTCCGCCTGTGTAGTTGCATTTACCTCCCTCCATATTCTTGAGGTCGACTCTAGGGGGTTGTTGAGGCAGAGGACATATATAATTTTTTATTTTAATTTATATATTTCTTTAAATTCTGCCTCATGTCCTATCCCTCAAATATATTTTTCTATAAACATATCGAGAAAATTATTATAAAAGGAAATTATACAGTATCAATAATATTCAAATTACTTAACAAAATTTCATGATAATAAAAATCTTTAATATCTTGATCTACATGCCTCTATATTAAATCAGAAGCGCATTGACATTCTTTAAATTTTTTTATAAGGTAAGTAGATACACTATGACCATTGGGAATAAAACTGCATGAAAACTTTTATTTTTTGAAATAATAAATAAAATATTAAATAAATTTAATTACTAATAATGTTCTCGTTTGAAAGCGACGTGGAAGGAACTACCGGCGAGGTGGATTATTCCTTGACCGTGTGAAGACTCAAAGCCGGGCAAATTGAATGCTTGGAGGAAACCTGTAGGAAAGATAACGTCAGTGGACTAGCCAAGGAGGGGTCTTCAGCGTAGTCATTCCGACGATCAAGTCAGGCCTTAGATGGAGAAGAATTTCTCAAAATAGTTGGTGAATGTAGCAATATATGTGTGTGAAAGCATACCTGCACATCGCCAAAGGAACTGCTATATATAGCGTATAGTTCATGCTTGTGAGGAGAATTCTCTAATGTAACTTTATGGTTTCTGTTGGGTTCTCCCGGCACAAAAACACAAAACGCAGCGGAAACAAGAACCCTCGAGCGATCCATGTGAAAGAAAAACTCGTACAAAGTTAATCTACATCTACTTCTAAAGAAGATATACCTTTGATGCGTGCCCTTTCGTTTATCCCGCTCGTCCAAGATGCGTCGGATCTCTCGGACGTTCAAATGTCCGTGCCTCTATCCGTATCCACACGGACACAATTCTCAACTTCGGGAGAACTACCTTAGTTGTGCTAGCAACTTGAGGTAGCTCGCAGAACACCAAGAACCCTACAATAGGGTTTCGGCCAGAAGAGGAAGATGAGGGAGGGAGGAAGAAAAGGGAAGAAGCTCAGGGAAGAAGAAGACATCCAAAGTCACAAGGCTCTCTTTTATACTCATCCCATGAATATAAAGAGATTTGTGTCTCTTTGGCTTCCTTCATTAATACCAATAAAGAGCACATCTTTCCATGTGACTCTTTATCTTTTCCCATGCAAGAAAAGAATATTTTCTTTTCCCTTCATTAAACACTTTAATGAATTTCCCTTGTAATCCCGACCGGGCCTCTCGGGCTTCCGACCAGGTCTCCCGACCAAGTCTGCTGAGCAAGTCGTCAAGCTCCCGACCCAGTCTGCCGAGCGTCGAGCCCCCAACTCCAGTCTGACGAGCTCCTAGCTTAGTCTGCCGAGTGCCGAGCTCCCGACTCAGTCTGCCGAGCTCCTAGCCCAGTCTGCCGAGTGCCGACCTCCCGACTCACGCTCCCGAGTTCCCAACTCGAGCTCCCGAACTAACCTCCCGAGTTTCCAACTTGGGATCAGATCTCCCGAGTTCCCAACTCGGGCTCCCGAACTGACCTCCTGAGTTCCCAACTCAGGCTCAGGTCTCCCGAGTTCCCAACTCGGGCTTCCGAAGCATCATGTCCTTAGTGTGTGACCCAATAGGTTCTCGCGACGTTGGCAATGCACCTAAATGCTTTAGACACATAAGCAATGAGCGACATCTAGCAATGCATCATTGCTACCCAAGTAACAAGAAAAGTTGAGATCCGACTAAACCTCCGTGACTATGATAATGTATGACCTTGTCCTTCTATCCTTGATATCTAGATTGACCAATGAGGCATAGACCGTGTCATCCTCGATCAATCTTTGTGTTTCTTGATCCCCGAGTAGACTCACTCAAACAAATGAGCTCAATATCTCATATTGACTCATTTGAGCATGGCCATGCGTTTTAGTAGTCCTACTCGATCAAGGGGCCCACAGATATCACTCCCGTTATATGGGAGGGATAGATCCCATCTACATCACTCACATCCCTCTGCATAATTCATTACATACTCAGTGATCGCCTTGATAGTCCACCCTGTTACGGGTGACGTTTGACGATACCAAAGTGCATAACTCCTTATGTAGGGAACCGTAGTGACTTCAGATCTAAGGACTATTCATACCAATAGTCACATGAGAAAGTTTATGACACTCATATGACAATCTATGAAACTTTCTCATGGTGGGTCAATTCAGTACACATTCTCCAATGTATACCCATGTGTCAACTTGATATCACATATCCATGACTTGTGAGCTCAGGTCATCAGTTGACCTACATGCTAGTCTCTATGCATCAATATTTCCCTTGAATATTAATGCTTGACTAGGAATGGTTTAGAGTAGTGTTCTCTACATCATCTCATTATCGATTCAACCAATCGATATAATGTAGATAAAAACCTACTACCCAAGGACATTATTATACTTAGTTATTTTGCACAAATACAAAGTAAGTATAATAAACATGCCTTTTTAATGATAGAATATGATACAAAATGTCCCTAGTCAATCATCACATAATTGGCTCTAGGGCTCCTACTAACAGTTTCCTCTTACTCCTTTACCTATTTTGTACTAAACAACATGTCCGCTAGTACAAAAGGGGTGTATCCCCCATTTATGAGTTATGGCAAGGACGAGGGGTTAGCCCTGCACACTTCATCACATATAGGACAATGTGACTGGTAGGCCCTGATACTGATAGTGTGTTGTGAACTGATAGCTTCATGTCATGACGCCAGATGAGGTGATGGACCAGGAGACCGTGTACTCAATCGAGCCCTCTTAGGGTTTTGGTACTAGGTGGGTCCCTTCCACCCAGGCCCATACTCAGCTGTCCTGAGCCTGGGTCAGACATTCTATGAGGGATAAGCAACATAAACCTTATGGGGTTCCGAATGGGGGTATGGCCCACTCGGGAGTAACCTCCCTTTCTTTCTGATATGAACCCCATCAATTAGTTTATGCGAACCCACTTCTCAAAGTGTTTCACACTTTGGCAACTCTCGACCCTGGAGTCTGCTCCGAGGATTTGACCAGGGGGTCTAGTCGGCTGAGTCAAGTCGGAGGATCAGCTCGGAGAATCGGCTCGGAGAATCCATTTGGGTCTAAAAGTCTACTTAGACTATTTGCTTGGGTCTCCATGGTAGGTGTTAGCCCAGACTTCCTCTCAAGCCCTACCTTGACCTTTGATTGCCACGTCCTGGGGGTTAACTAACTTAACAGTTTGATTAGGGGTCCTACTTTAACCATCATATCAAATAACATCAATAATTATCAATCCCCAATAACTCTCAACATAATCTGGCTATCGTGTAGTGGTACAATATCTGCAAAATAACATTATAACACATATATGTTCCAATTAATAATCAAAATATAACAATAATGTCTTATATAATAAAACTAGTGAGATTTACATGTAAAAAGATAAGCATATCCATAACTGAGTCATTAATATTAATCCTAAAATTAATATATAACCTTTACTATACCATAGTTTTCAATCCTAAAATTTAATCATCATTGCAATTTGAATGATTAACGTTAACTCTATGTCTTCATCGCTAAACTCTATTAGTACATCATGCTCTTCACTGTTGGATATCTCTTCATCATCTATTTCCTAGTCTTCATCTTCACTGTTGGATATGTCTTCATCGCTAAACTCTATTTGAATGATTAACATTAACTCTATCTCTACATCTATAAGAATTGAGATGTGAATTGAATTTATGTATCAACTGAATATATCTCCATTTCCTTATTTTGAAATGCATCATGGTTATGGGTTCATCATTTCTAGATTCGAGCGAGGTTTTATTTGACAAACTGTTAACCATTCACTAGCTCTTCTTCTCTTCATCAGATTTTTAATATGGAAAATTTTACTTGCTTGTATCGCCATAACAAAAAATTTAAACTTGTTGAATCTTTTGTTTACATCAACTTTAACTGAATTATAGTTTGAATGTATTCTAGTACCTATTCTTGGAATCTGATCATATCATGAACATTTGAATAATACATACTTTTTACTAGAAAAGCAAGATATTCAACTTTAACGATTTAGTCAAGTCTACCATAGTAATTAAATTTAGTATTAGAATTATTGATTGATCCTTTTATGCAAACATCTGAATTATAGGTCAGTGTGTGTGAATCATGTTGTATCATGTGAAATTTGAAGAATTAATATAGTAACCAGAGTAGACTCTTATGTTGCAGAGAGATCTCAATGCAAGATCTGTTATCCTTTGATTTTATCCATTTGTTCTAAGGTCATTCACATAGAAAAGTAGTTATGATATAAATTATCGATTATATAATACACTTGAAGAAAATAAAGTAGTCTTTAACTTACATAAATTTAATTTCTTTTGTAAATTCTACCTCTAACTTTTTTTCTACCTTACTCGTACCTATTGATGGATTTTATAGTTATAGTTATTGTTCTATAAGCTATCAAGGAAGATAATTTTAAGAAATATGCTATAACAAATAAACATAAAGGGATAAATATTTGAATATAGAAGTTAACTTACTTTATATATGATTTGACCTTGCCATAATTCAAGAGTATGTATGTTCTTGGGTATAAGTCAATATGCCCGAAAATGCTTGGATAACCCACAAAGGATTCACCACTCCTTTGATATAGGAGACGTATACCCTAAGTGTTTTCAGGATTATTACTCATATCATTGGCTAAAGCAAAAAAAAAAATCAAGAGGATGATCTTCTGGGACACATGATTAGTAATTTGAATCTACATGATAAGGAACTATTACTTGTGGTAGGTGTGGCATAGTATGCCTAGTGAAAATTGGCGCATAATGTTGGATCGAGATAACCGATAGAGGGGGGGTGAATATCGAAAATCGTTCGGATTTTCATAAAGAGCACGTACGCAGCAGAAAAATAAAAACAGCACAAAGACACAGTCGATTTACTTGGTTCGGAGCCTGTGTCGACTCCTACTCCAAGGCCCACGGTCGTTGACCGTTTACTTTGGGCAATTCTATATACGCGCAAAATCGTTTACAATAATTTTAATTACAAAGAGAGTGCACTAAAATAATAATAAAAGATTACGCTCTTCGTTATCGACGTCCGGAGTGTATCGACTCTTTTGGTGCAGCGGGACGTCGTCGGCTCGAGGTGGAGTGTTTCCGGAGCAAGGCACGAGCGTAGAAGAGTTTTGAGGCGTTGAGAGAATTGATGTCCGAAGCTTGGGGTCGAGGGGTGCTATTTATAGCACCTAGGGCGCCCTGGACGTCGGGGGCGCCCTGCCACGTGTCAGCTGATCCGCACTTCGCTCGGTCAAGCTTTATCCCACCTGAATAGGGATGAGGTTTGACCTCTGGGGCGCCCTGGTCGCTGAGGGCGCCTTCATTGACGCGGTCTTCTCGGCTGGATAGAGTTGATCGGCCTCACTGGCATAGGCGCGAAGCGCTTTGGCACCTGAGGGCGCCCAGGCTGATGAGGGCGCCCTGGATGCAGAGGGCGCCCCGGCCAGTGGTTAGCCGAACTCCTTTTTGCCTTACTTGTTTCTTGTTCACCATGGAGGCGCCCTAGACACTCAGGGCGCCCTACTCAGCTGCTGCCTCACTCCTTTGAGGCTCTCTGAGCTGCAGACACACGTTCCTTTGGTCCTGCATCCAGGGTTAGTCCGAAAACAAAATAAAGCATTAATTTATACAGCCTTAGCTGTCTTGGTTCTGACTTTGGTCTCCAAAATAGAGCCCTAGGTCGAACCGACGCCTACTGTTCCATCGACGGGGAACGCATCCTCACCTACTCCTCTCGGGAGAATTTACCTGATGCCAACCGCTCCTTTGGTTGGACTTTTGCCTGACGGTGCCGAGCTGTCCTTCGCCCGGTGCCTAGCAGTCCTTCGCTAGGGCTTTTGACTCTGGCATTCCTTCGCCAGTGCCTAGCGGTCCTTTGCTAGGGGTTACTTCCCTGGCATTCCTTCGCCAGTACCTAGCAGTCCTTCGCTAGGGCTTTTCCTGCACACTAGATTAACTTGTTAGAAAATAAGTATGACTTAACTTTTGACCTATGTTGCCATTATCAAAACACAGGTTTGACTTGGGTGCATTCTGCACCAACAATCTCCCCCTTTTTGATTTATGGCAACCCTAGTTCAAAATGTTAAGTTTAATTAAAATATGAAAAAGTTTTAACTTTTGTTCCCTCCCCCTGGAAGGAATCTCCCCCTAGATTTTTCAAAAATTCGTGGGGTCATCAAAACTTTACTTAGTATGTATTTTGAAAACTTAAGTTTAAAAAAATCTTTTGATAACTTAAGCTAAAAGAATATAATGGTAATTTCTGAAAATATGAGTCTTGAGTACTTGAGAAATTTTGAAGCTTTGAGTTTAAAGTACTCATTGGTTTTAGGGTTTAAGTTACTTAGGAATTTTTTTGAAGAACTTGAGCTTATAAAAGTTTTGAAAAGTTTAGGCTTTGAAGTACTTATAAGATTTTTGAAAAACTTAAGCTTTAAGTACTTATAAGATTTTTGAAAAACTTAAGCTTTAAGTACTTATAAGATTTTTGAAAAACTTAAGCTTTAAGTACTTATAAGATTTTTGAAGAACTTAAGCTTTAAGTACTTATAAGATTTTTGAAAAATTTTGGACAGTAGCTAACTTTTAGAAAAATATTTTGAGAAGGAATTTTGAGAAAGAAAAAATAGCTTTTTGAGAAATATTTTGAGAAGGAAAAAAAGTTTAATTCTCTCCTTTCCTATCTCTCCCCCTTTGCCATATATCAAAAAAAATAGATAGATATTAAATTGCAAAAAAAACATGATTTTGCTGTACTGAATCAGGACTTATACCAAATCAGTTAACTTTTTTTTGTAGGGACCTGTCTAACCCATTTAGCTACTTACTAGCTGTTATAAACAGTAGCTTTTGCTAGGGTTAGTCAAGTTAAGTGTTTCTGTTCAAGTTAGATTTTCTAAGCTTGACACTTAACTTGATTGCTATGTAAATTGTATTTAGTGCCCCAATTACTGCAGATGCACTGACTTAAAGCATCTTGAATTAAGGCAAAGACTTAAGCATCTCAACCCTTTCTAGGTTATCAATCAAAAGTACCCTAAGGTGCTTGTGAGATGTTGGCTTCTAAGTCTATAGGTGCATGCAGTTCTAGGGTTAGGGCCTAGGCTAAGTCCATTTCGAGAAAAACCCTAATTTTTTAAAAAGGGTAGTTTTGAAAAAAAAATAAAACTAAGTCGAAAGTGAAAACTGATTTTGAAATTAAGTAAAGCAGTTTTTCAAAATTCTATTTTTAGAAGACTGATTTTTGAAATTAAGTAGAGCAGTAAAAAAAATTGAGTTAATCTATTCTACAGAGCACAATCCTAACTCTTAATGGAATGAAACTAAGTAGTTAAGGGCTAGGAAAGTCAATACAGTCAAATAGTCAAAACATAAGTCAACCCTACTAAGTAGGGGCAGTCAGATAGTTACGAGTACAATGCGGAGTAAATCTAAGACGAAGGGCCGGGACGATCAGATGGACCCGGCTGCCATGAATCAAATCGTGCCATCATCTCTAAGAATCGTGCATCAGCTACTTCTCTATCAGCTCGGCGAGCGTCCATCTGCTCTATGTGAGAGGCCTCGACCTCCTCTCGGAGACTCTGTATCTGTGTCTCCATACGGGTCACTCTCTCGTAGAGTGTCGGTGGAGTGGGCTCGTCTATATGGGCTCGGGCTTCTACTGCTATATCTGCGACGTCGTACTCGACCTCCTCGTCTGAATCGATCTGATGAGCTGCTCTCCGACGTCTCCAAGACAGGACCCCGGTACCGGACACCTCTATACCTGCTAGGGCGAAGTTTCTATAGCCTATTTCATTGTAGTCGGTCAGATCGGCCATTTCTCCCTCGGTAATGTTCCTACCATGGTAATGTAATAGGGACGTGATAATGTGGCAGTAGGGTGTGCGTACCCGCCCTTGTGTGGTCACACTGGATGCATGTAGGATAGTGTGAAACATATGAAGTCCTATATCAATATCTAGCTGGTGAATCAGGGCGTACAGGAGAAAGGTATGGAATGGTCGCATAGTGGTGACGTCCCTGGTGGATAATGGCAGAATACATCGGACTAAGACCCTGTATAGGGCGTAGTCCTGAACCTCTAAGTCGACTGACTGGAATCGTCTGGCCACTGGTTGCCTAAAGAAATATGAGTGTAATGTATCTAAGGTGATGTGAGAATAGGGAGCATCAAAGGGAGGCTCCCTAGGAGGATAACAACAGAAGATGGACTGCGAGGGTCGTAGTCCTAGAAATCGGTTCAGTAATGTTGGTGTGATGGTTAAGGGAATACCTTGAACCATGGTGGAGAACATGAGATTATCCTGTCTAATGATATTATTGTAAAATTCTGCACATAAGGAAGTATTGATTGGGTGGGTGCAGAATACGAGATTGTCCAGTTGGTAGTGATTTATGACGTTCATAGCTAGTGGACAGGATTGGGTGAAGAATAGTCTATTCAAGTAGCTCGTCTTTATAGGTTTATAGGTGGTACGAGCGAACTTGTTACACAATTCTAAATTGGGAAACCTAGGATCAGGACTAGGTTGAGTACCGGGTTCTGCCTGGTTAGGTCGGCGTCTACTAAGAGAAGGAATGTATACTTAAAGAAAGTATGCATTTAATGAAAAATTGAAAAGAAATTAAAAAAATAAATTATACCGGTTTGCTCGGGGAGGCATTGTTGAAGATGAGAGCTTGAGAGCTTGAGAGGGTTGCAAGATCTCTTGGAAGGTAGAAAGTTTAGGAGGAGAAGTGTATTGGGTGTGAAGAGAAGAAGGGGAAGGGAGCCCCTTTTTATAGGCAGTCTCGGGCGCCCTTACTCGGGAGGGCGCCCTGACTGGCGAGGGCGCCCTTTCTGACCAGGGCGCCTTGACCAGGCTGCAGCTGCCTTTTTGGCATCTTTTGACCACTGAAGGACACTGGCAAGGGCGCCTTTCCGGACGAGGGCGCCTTTACCAGGTCTGTAGTTCCGTTTGTGCAGGTTTCTGCCGTTGAAAGACTGTGGGAGGGCGCCCTACATGACAAAGGCGCCCTAAACAGGGCTGCAGCTGCCTTTTGGCAGCTTTTGACCACCCTCGGGGTATACGAAGGCGCCCTTAGGTTCCAGGGTGCCCTAAGGACTAGCTTTTGACTCTAAGGAAGTGCATTTGACCAGATTTGACCTGCTTTAACTATATTGACCATGGTTTGACTATATTGACCATGGTTTGACTATATTGACCGTGGTTTGACTATATTGACCATGGTTTGAGATATAGTATTTAACTACAACACAGGTATTAAAGGACTCATAATTGAGTTTTAATTTTACTGTCTCACCCAAATCTAGGGTTTTCAATCACGTTAACCTTATAGGTTTTGTGAGACAGGTTTTTGATAGTTTTTAAAGTTGAAAGTTTATTTAAAAATAATTAAATTTTGAAGACTTAATTAATTTTGAAAATAATTAAATTTCTGAAAAACTTAATTTTGAAAACAATTGAATTTTCCAACATAAGTTTAAATCTACAAATAACTAAATTTTTGTGTTAGATTTGAATTTGACAAAAATTAATTTGAATTTGAATTTCAAAAATTGGCTTCCAGGTCTTGGCGAGGCACTAGACCTTCTTTGGTCGTAGCCTTATGGGATCATCCACCCTTTCCTTGACAAAGCCTTTTAATGAAATTTCATTTTCAAAATTATTCTTTGAAAAATTTCTGGTCTAACTAGTTTGAGTTTTGGATCGGTAGCTTCGGCTAGTTCCGCCAAATTGGCTTCCCTAACGTACTATCATCTCACCTCCACCCAATACTATGTTGTCAAATTTCAGCTAAGTTTGTTTAGTCCTTAAGCTAGCCTAAGTCTAAGCATGGTAAATTGCAAAAATTAAATAAACAGGCAAACAATCATATTGAAAAAAAATTAAATTTTAATGAACTATAAATATTGTTTTCAGTTTGGCTCCCCCTGGACTAAAGCCACGGTGATGGTTGGGCAAGATGTGAATCTTGTCCTTGGGGATCCAATACTGATTTGATCCAGTTGGTTGGTTCAGGCACAGTTTAGGTACCCATGCCTGAATTTTTCCTCTGGACTGATTCAGTACAGCCAAATATGATCTTTGTCGGGATTTGGTTCGGTAGCCAAGTCCGGATCGATTTAGAACAGACTTCTGTTTCCCAAGAATCATGTCAAGATTTTTGGAACCAAAAGTAAATCGTTCTAAGGCTGATCTAAATCCTTAACTTGAGTTTTCAGGGAGGAGTTTTCCTTTTCAAGTTTTTCAACTTGAGTAGGAGTTACTTCCTGAACCTTCTCGGTTAAGGGTTTAGAGTCAGCTCCCTCTTTCAGGAGTTTTACTTCCTGTCGGAGGGACTCGACTCGGAGTTTGGCTTTGGCCAAATCTCGAGAAAGAAACGAAATTAACTCAGTTAATTGTAATCTATTAAAACCAGTTACCTTAATTTCTCCATCTTCTGTGAAGGTCAGCTCGCCGTCGTCTTGTTCTGTTTCTGACTCAGTCTCGACTTTTTCTGAGGCGGTCAGAGCTAGGAGGTTGGACTGGGGTGCCTCTTCTTCTTCTTCTGAGGACGATTCGTCCCAGGTTCCTTGCAGTGCCTTCTTTCTTCTCGTCCTTTTTGTCTCCTTTAGGTTAGGGCACTCTGATTTGTAGTGGCCCTTTTTCTTGCATTCGTAGCATGTCACATTAGGCTTGTTTGCGGGTTCAGCTGGTTCGTCCTTTCTTCGGCCGGTTTTCCGTTTGTTGGTTCGGTTCTTCAGCTCCTTATAGTAGCTTCGAGCGAGCCGGACCAGCTTAGTTTGTTCTCCTTCTTCGTCTTCTGAGTCTGTGTCAGAGTTAGACTCAGGTTCGGGTTCAGTCTTTTTCTTTGTTGTCCTTCCAGTTTTACCTGCAACGAAAGCGATACCTTTCTCGACCACATTGGTGTTAGTTTGTTCGTGCAGTTCTAGTTCGGAAAATAATTCATCTAATTTTATTTTAGAAAGATCCCTAGAGACCTTGTATGCATCTACCATAGATGCCCACAAGGTGTTTCTAGGGAAGGCGTTTAGAGCGTACCTTATTATGTCACGGTTTTCAACCTTGTGACCTATTGTGTGAAGACCGTTCATTACCTCTTGGATTCGTGCGTGGAGCTGGGCTGCTGTTTCGTTGTCGGCCATCTTGATGGTGTAGAGTTTGTTTAGTAGCAGATCCCTTTTACTGATCCGAGTATCTGACGTCCCTTCGTGCAGCTCGATCAGTTTTGTCCATAGCTCCTTTGCACTGTTGAAAGGGCCCACGCGGTTCAGCTCTTCCTTTGTCAGCCCGCATTGTAGGGTTTGTGTTGCTTTTGCGTCGGCTTCTATCTTGCGTTTAAGGGAGTTGTCCCATTCGGAGTAGCTTTGTGGTTGTCCTTCGGCGTTTTTGGGGATCTCCAGACCAGACTGGATGATGATCCACATATCCACCTGAGTTTTCAGGTAGACCTCCATACGACTTTTCCAGTAAGAAAAGTCTTCTCCACTGAAGAGTGGAGGTCTGGCGGTGCTGAATCCCTCTTGCATGGTCATTTTAATCTGAAAAAAAACTTAATAGAAAAGCAAATTTTCCAAGACTAGGTCTTGGATTAGTAGTGTTGGATAAGGGAAATAAAATATCGAGGGGTGTTGCACCAACCTCGATTAACAAAAAAAATTCAAACAAAAAAAAATATTCGAAAATAATAAAGAAAATCCGAAAAGAAATTTTCAAACTGGTGGTTGCACCAAGTTTGAACTTCCCCGCTCTGATACCACTTGTTGGATCGAGATAACCGATAGAGGGGGGGGGGTGAATATCGGAAATCGTTCGGATTTTCGTAAAGAGCACGTACGCAGCGGAAAAATAAAAACAACACAAAGACACAGTCGATTTACTTGGTTCGGAGCCTGTGTCGACTCCTACTCCAAGGCCCACGGTCGTTGACCGTTTACTTTGGGCAATTCTATATACGCGCAAAATCGTTTACAATAATTTTAATTACAAAGAGAGTGCACTAAAATAATAATAAAAGATTACGCTCTTCGTTACCGACGTCCGGAGTGTATCGACTCTTTTGGTGCAGCGGGACGTCGTAGGCTCGAGGTGGAGTGTTTCCGGAGCAAGGCACGAGCGTAGAAGAGCTTTGAGGCATTGAGAGAATTGATGTCTGAAGCTTGGGGTCGAGGGGTGCTATTTATAGCACCTAGGGCGCCCTGGACGTCGGGGGCGCCCTGCCACGTGTCAGCCGATCCGCACTTCGCTCGGTCAAGCTTTATCCCACCTGAATAGGGATGAGGTTTGACCTCTGGGGCGCCCTGGTCCCTGAGGGCGCCTCGGCTGACTTCTTCCGCGCAGAAATCTCGGCTGTGGATAATGATGAGGCTTCGCAGTCTTGGGCGCGGGGCGCCCTGGCTGCTGAGGGCGCCCTGGCTGACGAGGGCGCCCTGGCTGCTGAGGGCGCCCTGCCCAGTAAGCAGCCGAAGCCCACTTTGCTTTACTTGGTTCTGGTTCACCTTGGGGGCGCCCTGCTCAGCTGCTGCCTCACTCCTTTGAGGCTCTCTGAGTTGCAGACACACATTCCTTTGGTCCTGCATCCAGGGTTAGTCCAAAACACAATAAAACAATTAGTTTATACAGCCTTTAGCTGTCTTGGTTCTGACTTTGGTCTCCAAAATGGAGCCCTAGGTCGAACCGACGCCAACTGTTCCCTCGACGGGGAACGCGTCCTCACCTACTCCTCTCGGGAGAATTTACCTGATGCCAACCGCTCCTTTGGTTGGACTTTTGCCTGACGGTCCTTTGTCAGGTCTTGGATGCCGAGCTGTCCTTCGCCCGGTTCCTAGCAGTCCTTCGCTAGGGCTTTTGACTCTGGCATTCCTTCGCCAGTGCCTAGCGGTCCTTTGCTAGGGCTTACTTCCCTGGCATTCCTTCGCCAGTACCTAGCAGTCCTTCGCTAGGGCTTTTCCTGCACACTAGATTAACTTGTTAGAAAACAAGTATGACTTAACTTTTGACCTATGTTGCCATTATCAAAACCCAGGTTTGACTTGGGTGCATTCTGCACTAACACTCACAACTCAGTTGACTCTTCACCAACAGCCTTGACTGTTGCCTTCATGTCCTCTTCATCTTCAGCCCTCGTCCCTCGGATGCGCACGCAAGCCTCCAGCTTGGCTCCATGCCACCCTTCACGTACGCCTCGAAGTCCGCGTCCCTCGGCTCATCATCCTTGCTATCCAACAGTCCCTCGAATGCGCACGCAAGCCTCCAGCTTGCCTCCATGCCATCCTTCACCTGAAGACATCAACCAAGTCCATGTGTACCTGTACACCTGTACACTCATGTACACATATGAGAACAACACACATCCTAGCTTAACCATATTGCCCATACATTAAAATATCATGATCCTCCAGATTATCTCAAGGTCGATTGCCCCAACAATCTCCCCCTTTTTGATGTGTGGCAATATGTTAAGTTAGGTAAATATATAGCAATGATAATAGCAAAAGCAATTGAAACTCAAGCATATCACACAAGAGGCACTCTCCCCCTTAACCTATGCTTTCTCCCAAATTTCAATTTTTATTGCTAATCCCAAAGTTAAGTTTCAACCCAAACTGAACTTCACAGTATCACAGTTAAGTTTCGACCCAAACCTAACTTTACACCCAAGTTCTCCCCCTTTGACACCATCAAAAGATTGCCCCAAGCAACACTACCCTTTATGCCAAATAGAACTGAACCAGGTTTCTAAAAAACCCCTCAAAAACCATAAAAATACACTCTGCCCACACTGCCAGTCGACTGCGATCCTGGCAGTCGACTGATACGCAGTGTTTTAGAATTTTAGCCGAAATTCAGAAACGAATAAAAAATTTCAGAAAATCTGGAAAAATGTGAAACTTTGCAAGCACGATTGTTAAGGTATTCCCTACCCTAGAAAAATTTGGTTCATGAAAAACATCAACCATGCTTGACTTTTGGTACAAATCCAAAACTTCTCAATTAATGTAAACTTTGTATCAATATTGACTTCTAATCATGGTATCCTATATGTGACATTCTCTATCAACTCCATTTGACATTTAAAATGATTCCCAAACTCCCCTTTTTCATATAGACATTTTCATTTTGACAAGAGCTCCCCCTCTTTCCCTCTTGAGTCTAAATGATCATCCCTTTTATATATAACACCATTATTTGATTTCTAATCAAACCATATTAGATAATATAACCACATAAAATGTCAAAATCATATCATGAACACATATACAAGGATCACCAAAAGCAACATCCATTAACACTTTAAAAAAAATTTCAAGCAGTTTCAAACCAGCATCTAATCATGGTAAAATTTCAATAAGCTAATAGAAAAATAATAAAGTAAGTCACATGTCATAAATCTACAAATAGAGTACTACCTAGGTGTTTCATACAAGAAACACCGACATGGCCATGACATAAGGCCTGAAAGAGTATCTAGGGCTAATGCCTTGAAGTCATCCAAATAAATACAATCAGCAAAATAGAAAGTGTTTGAGAGGTATAATACATCAACCAATGATACCACTCTCAACACTGAAACCACCAAGTCAAACTGACTACATCTCGTCGCCTGGAGGAGGAGGAGGAGGAGAACCTTGATATGCTAACTGCCACCGCTGCATCATATCATACATGTCCTCCTGCCTGGTCATGAATCCCTGGCAGAACTCTGTGAGCCCGTGCACCTCCCTCTGAGTCGCTGTGTGGCTCTGCTGGAGGCTCTGGACACCCCCTGGATGGTGTGAACATCCTCATGGATCTCATGGACGTCTGACCGCAGCTGGGTGAACTTTGCACGTGTGACCAGCTCGGTGGGCTCCTCATCTGCGTCAGCTGCCTCCGGGCACTCCCTCCAAACAAATGTCCCCTGTCTACACTCAATACCTGCCAAGGATAATTGTCATGTACCTATCTGATCGTAATCCTTGGACAGGTGTCTAACCTGACCACTAGAGACACGGATACCCTGAGATGCAAAGAACTCGGTCAGGACGTGACAAAAGGGAATATATATTTTCCCATTGACACTATGGGAAAAATGACAAATAGAGGTAAACACATGCAGGGTGACATCTATATCCAATCTCCTCTCCAGAGCATACATCATTACCAGATGAGGTAGTCTGATCCTAGCACGTCCCTTGGTGATGATGGGCAGAAGACACTCTAGGACAATCTTATACAACACATGACTGAAGGGACTCATAGGCTTTGCATCAAAGATGCACTTAGACTCATGCCTATGCCTCCTAATGTCATGTAGATGAATTTGATCAACGGAGACAGCAGGAAACTCAAGAGGCTCAACCACTGTGGGGGAAAGTATAGATGCATTATTTGATGCTCTACAACCTAAACATGCACCTAACGTAGTAGCTGAAAAAGGAATGACAACTCCTGTAACTTTGGACTCATATAGGTTATTATCAGGGTTAATGCATGTTAGGTTGGCGTAGAACTCTTGACACAGCTCCAGGTTTACATCATGTTGGCAATATACCAGTTTTTCTATCCCAAAATGTGTAATCATTTCAGCTATCTGGGGGGACTTCTCTTGAAAGAGAGTCTGATTAAGATACCGGCAATTCATAGCTACAAACTCATTATCATCAAACCGTTTTCGGCATTCTACCGACCTAAACCTGGATTCTCCCGACTGCCGTGAGGATCCCTCACCCCTTGATCGCTTAGAGGCCAAACTAAAATGAGATAAACTCATGCATGCATACCAAACCACCCCCCATAACAGAAAATGACAAGGAAACATGCAAAAATCGTTACATTAGTTCCAAATCATAGTTTAAATGGAAATTAGTGACCTATTGAAGTTCTTACCTCTTTCCTATGCGGTTCATGATGGTAGGGAGGAGAGATTGACTTGAAAGAAGAGTTTCTAGAAACCCTAGAAGTAGATCCGAAGTAGAGGAGGCCTTAGAGAAGAACTTTAGGGCTTAGGAGGAGCTTAGGATGCAAGAGGAGTCGAGAGGAGGAGGAAATCGCCGGGGGTGATCAGCCAAACCCTAGGTTTGGCTTCCCCCGGCGCGCCCTTTTCTTTTATAAAACCCGCGTACCAGTCGACTGCCCCTGGGGCAGTCGACTGGGCCAGAGTGTAATTACATTCTGTGGGTTTTCGCAGTCGACTGCCCTCCTGGCAGTCGACTGGTATCTGATTACCAATCCGAACTTCAGAAATGTCTAACTAATTCCACAAATTCCCAAAAATTATGAATTCTTGTGGGGAGATTCGTGGATCCTATATTTACTTGGGAAAAATATAATTTCAGTCAACGTTATCCCAAATCCCATGATTGGTACAAACTTTGAGTTTCTCTAAACTGTATCATGAAACCTCTCACAAAAGTTCTAATTTGGACCTCACCTTGATACTTTTACCCATACTCATCCATAATCCATTCATAGCATCAAGTTATATGGTATTAAAACCAATTTGTCTCAATTAACATCCCAATTTCACCTTTTTCTCTATAATTTTTCCCTTTAGTGTGCCAATTTTCTAGGATTAAGACAAACTTTAGCCTTTTGAACCTCTTGGCACACTCTTTAGTTCTCTTCAATCTCTTAAAAGGAAACCACCTGAGATCCATTGACCATGGAGCCCACTTTGACTTCCAGAGCTCTCCCTTGAGCTCCTAGCCCTAATTTCCTCCCTAGGGAACTCTTCTACAAAGGCAAGACCACACCGGTGCTCCTCCGGTGATTCTTGACCTTCCACTATCCCTCTCTTAACTTTATAGACCTTTTTCTTGGTCAATTTCTTCTCTTTTCGTTTAAATGGCTTTTCCTTGCCATTTTTGACTTTTTCTCTACCATAGCTATATGACATCCTTGAATATACCATTTTATCAACATTAGCCCTCCTAGGGTGGTATTCTAAACCCGACCTACCGTTCCTATGATTTTGGTCCTTTGATATCATATTTAATCTCTTGGACCCTTGAATGACTCTACCTAGGTTTCTTTCTAACTGATCAAGTTTTGCTCTCAACACTTGATTTTCCTTTTCTAACTTCCTAACCTTAGGATCACTAGATCTAGTTTGATCATTTCTAGGTCTATCTATTTTTCTAGACATATTTCTCCCTTTCTTAGAGTTTATGCCTTGGTCCTTATTCCTAGATATCCTAGATTTATCATGCATCATAGAATTTTTGATGTTTTGGCATACAAAATTGTTTCTATTCCTATCATGATATTTAAAACCAAAAACACGCATGAGCACACAATTGTTGTCAATTCTATCATTCAACCGAACATTTTGAGCATTCATGGAAAAATTTAAAGCATAAGTAGAGTTAGAGGTTACCTCCCTTACCCTTGAGGCTCCCCCTTGATGAGTGCTCCTCTTCGTTTCTTCTTTTTCCCACTTCCTAAGATGCTCCATCTTCTTGAGCTCTCCACTTCTTGGACATTTTGTATAATAATGCCCGAGCTCCCCGCATGTGAATCATTGAATTCTCTTTCTTTTGTTTTGAGCTTCCTCATTCCTACAACCCATATTAGATTTAAATGGAATGGATTTGGGCTTAGAAGTTACCTCCATTTTACCTAGTGGGCACTTATCCTTGTAGTGCCCCTTTTTATTGCAACCAAAGCATATAACATGGTCTTTTGATTTAGCTTTGGTGGAGGTGGAAGTCTTCTCTTGCTCTAGTGGGGATGAGGGTCTCTCCTCCCCCTCAATTCTTGATATTGATACTTCTTCTTTTTCTTTTGACGAAAAGGACCCTTTTTCACTTGATTCCTCCTCATCACTTGTAATTCTCCTTCTCTTTGGTTTTCTTGGACACTTGAGCTTATTTCTTCGGGCTCCTCTACTCCTTGAGTTTGTGTAGGGTTCTTACAACACTTTTTCAATTTATTCCACAACTCATATGCATTTTTATAATTCCCTACATCACCCAAAATATTAGTAGGCAAAATATTAACCAAAATATTGATTACCTTCTCATTGGCCCTTGCTTGTTCTTGTTGCTCCTTGGTCCAATACCTAGGCCGGAGCTTCTTTCCATGCTTGTCCTTAGGGGTCTCAAGTGGCTCTTCTATCACCATTACGCACTCCCAATCCATGCCGAGCCACTTCTTCATCCTTGCTCTCCAATACACAAAATCTTCATGCTCGTATGGTGGTGGTGAGTTTATATCGTCCCCTAGCTTATCCTCCATCATTCCCTCTAGCTTTGCTCTGCTCCCTTGGCGGTTATTCCAATCAAGAGCGGTCCTAACTCTGATACCAACTGATAGATCATTTTCAGTGTGCTAGAGGGGGGGGGGTGAATAGCACTTTTTGATCGTTTTGATCTTTACAAAGTCGTTAGTGCAGCGGCAACAATAATATGCAAAGTAAATGAGAAATAAAACAATGCTAACAACTTGATTTACTTGGTATCCACCCCGGTCAGGTGACTAATCCAAGAATCCTTCGATGGATCAACCCCCAGATAACCTCCGGCTAGATCTATCGCTCCTTGTGGGCGGAGAAACCTCACCACAACACTTGGAACGCTCTCTGATCACAGTAGACTACTAACTTACTTTACCCAAGCAAGTTTCGTCGAGCAAGTTAGTAGGAAACGAGCCTCTTTAAATAGGGCTCGAATCTGAAACAGCCGCTACCAGTCGACTGCCCATGGGGCAGTCGACTGGTCCCACTCAGATTCGACCGTTACAGCACAACGTTCGAATATGCCAGCCTATACCAGTCGACTGCCCATGGGCTAGTCGATTGGGGCATATCTAAGCCTAGGGTTTCACTCCCGAGTACAATTCTCTCCGCACTCGAACCCTCCCGGCTTAGCCCCTAAGTACAAACACACATACTCAGACCCTCACAACTCAGTTAACTCTTCACCAGCAGCCTTGACTGTTGCCTTCACGCCCTCTTCATCTTCGACCCTCGTCCCTTGGATGCGCACGCAAGCCTCCAGCTTGCCTCCATGCCACCCTTCACGTACGCCTTGAAGTCCGCGTCCCTCGGCTCATCATCCCTGCTATCCAACGGTCCCTCGGATGCGCACGCAAGCCTCCAGCTTGACTCCATGCCATCCTTCACCTGAAGGCATCAACCAAGTCCATGTGTACCTGTACACCTGCACACTCATGTACACATATGAGAACAACACACATTTTAACTTAACCATATTGCCCACACATCACAATATCATGATCCTCCGATCATCTCAGGGTCGATTGCCCCAACATTCTCCACCCACAAGGAGCGACGAGGGCTAGCCGGAGGTTATCCGGGGATTGATCCACCGACGGATTCTTGGATTAGTCACCCGTCCGGGGTGGATACCAAGTAAGTCAGATTGTTAGCGTTTGCTCTTCATTGTTAGTTTTGTTTATTATTATTTCCGCTACGCAAACTAACCGTGTAGGAAGAAAGCTTCGAAGAAACGCTATTCACCCCCCCTCTAGCGTACGACAACGATCCATCAATTAACCCTAAGAAAGGGAGATACATGCCTACAAAAATGGGTAGACATAGGAATACCCAAAGTGGTGACAATAAGGTTGAGAAGTTAGAAATGGAAAATCAAGCCTTGAGGGCAAGACTTGATAGATTGGAGAAAACCCTAGAAAGATTGACTAGAGGATCTAAGGATTTAGGCATGGTGTCTAGAAGTCAAAACCATGACAATGGTAGACCGGGTCTAGGATATAGACCTATTAGATCAAATGCTAAGGAAAAGTCATATGCAAGGATGTCATATGATTATAGCAAGAAAAAGATCAAAAATGGCAAGGAAAAGTTATTTAAAGGGGAGAAGAAGAACTTGACCAAGAAAAAGATATACAAGGTCAAGAGAGTGAGAGTTGAAGGTCAAGAAGCACCGAAGGTACACCGGTGTGGGCTTGCCTTTGTAGAAGAGTCATCTAGGGAGGTGACTAAGGAGAGCCCAAGGGAGAGCTCTAGAAGTCAAAATTGATAGGATCTATTCGGCGTGCTAGAGGAGGGGGGTGAATAGCACTTTTTGATTTGATCTCTACAAGTTTGTTAGCGCAGCGGAAACAATAATATGCAAAAGAATACAATAACAATACTAACAACCTGATTTACTTGGTATCCAGCCCGGACGAGTGACTAATCCAAGAATCCTTCGGTGGATCAACCCTCGGATAACCTCTGGCTAGATCTGTCGCTCCTTGTGGGTGGAGAAACCTCGCCACAACACTTCAGATGCTCTCTGATCACAGTAGACTACTAACTCACTTTACCCAAGCGAGTTTCGTCAAGAATCTCAGCCACCACGAAGTCCTCTTTAAATAGGACTCGGGCTGAAACCCTCGCTACCAGTCGACTGCCAATTTACCAGTCGACTGGTCTAGCCTTAATTACTAGCCAACGACTACTTTTCAAGGTTACCAGTCGACTGGTCCAGCCCCGAAATCATTCTGTGAGTTTTATCAGTCGACTACCTCCCAGGCAGTCGGCTGCCCCACTCACACACCTAGGGTTTCCCTTCCCGAGTACACTTCTCTCAGCACTCGACCCCTAGGATTCCCCGAGTACAATCACACAACACTCGTACCCTCCAGACTTGACTGACTCCTCATCCGCAGCCTCGACTATTGCCTTCGAGCTCTCTTCATCTTCAGTTCCCGTCCCTCGGATGCACGCAAGCCTCCAGCTTGCCTCCATGTCATCCTTCACGCATGCCTCAAAGTCCGCGCCCATCAGCTCATCGTCCCTACTCTCCAAAGTCCCTCGGGTGCACATAAGTCTCCTGCTTGTCTCCATGCCACCCTTCACCGTACCAAGGTCGTCCATTCAAGTCCATATGTGTAACCTGTATAATCTGCACACTCAACATACACATATGAGAACACAAGGGTAAACCTAACTTAAATTCTTTGCCCAAACATCAAAACACTTGGTCACTCCGGACCACAGATTGCCTCAACAATCTCTCCCTTTTTGATGTTTGGCAATACGTTTAAGTTAGGAAAGCAAGATAGTAGTCAAATAGCAAAATAATGCATATGCAATGCAAAAATGGATCCTATCCCAAGGCATCCCACACCTAACTCTCCAAGTTAGGACTTTTTCGAAACAGGCTTTTTAAAACCTATCCCAAGGCTCCCCACACCTAACTCTCCAAGTTAGGACTTTTCAACACCTAACCCTCTAAGTTAGGATTTTTTCACACACCTAACCCTCCAAATTAGGATTTTTCACCAAAATCGGACTTTTTAAAGTTTCTCCCAAGCTCCCCCTACATTGGACTTACAAAGGCTTTTTAAGAACCTCTCCAAGGTTCCCCTTACGCCAAGAATTGAGCAACCATGCTCCCCCTTAATCTTAGCTCCCCCTAAACCTAGGGTTTCTAGCAAAGGAGTGTTTGGTTTCCCAACTTAAACCCAACACTTCTCCCCCTTTGCCTAATATCAAAAAGAACCCAACAATATCCCAATTATTGGTTCTTTCAATCCCCAATGATTATAAACAATGTGTACTAGCCCCCCATACACTTATTTTTCATCATTTGGACACCTACCCAACTGCTGATACAAATTCAGGCTTGACCAGTCGATTGTCCCCCAGGGCAGTCGACTGATACTTTGAAAATCAGAATTTCAGCCTTTCTAACGAAATTCAAAAATGCGCCAGAAATTCCACAAATCTCCAAAAATTCCCAAATTTTGTGGAGGTATTTGTGGTACCCATACCTACTTGGGAAAAATACATTCCAAAATGTATCTATCACCATTCCTATGTTTGATACAAAATCCAAAACTAGCTAAAAAGTTCAATAAACTCTTGACTTAAAGTCCTAGTTTTGGTTTCCTCTTGATGTTACTACCAATACCAACCCACAATGCATCCCTAGCATTGATTTACATGACAATTACACATCAAAAACTAATTTTCATGCAATATGACCCCAAAGTCATATTTCCATGCATGAAACTCAAAAACACTATGCTAAAACCCAAGAATTGAGACTCAAGTCCGTCTCCAATTCCTTTGGCACACTCCATGGTCGATCTAGACCTCTAGGAGGAACCCTCCAAAGATCCATTCACCATATATCCCAAAGACTCCTAGAGCTCCCCCTTGAGCTCTTAGCCCTAGCTACCTCCCTAGATGACTCAACCATCACTAGGCCACATCGGTGTTCCACCGGTGACTCTTGGCCTACAAACTTGACACTCTTAACCTTAGACACCTCGTCTTTGGTTAAGTCCTTCTTTTTCCCTTTAAATGACATCCCCTTGCCATTTTTGGACTCCCCCTTTTTGCCATAATCATATGCTATCCTAGCATATCTCATTCCCTTGGCATGGAAGACCTTAGATCGGTATCCTATACCCGATCTATCATTGGTGCGGTTTAGGCCACCCAACACCATGTCTAGACCCTTTGATCCAATCGTGAATCTTTCTAGGGTCTTTTCTAAAGTATCAAGCCTTGCCCTCAAGGCTTGATTTTCCCTTTATAAGTTTTGAACCTTTGAGTTCATGTGTCCACTTTGGACATTTCTAGACTTACCCTCCTTTTTAGGCACATTCCTTCCCTTTTTGGGATTAGTGTCATGATCCTTAGGTCTAGAGGTCTTGGGCTCATGATGCATGCTTTTCCTAGGGTTATGATCTACCTTGTTAACCCTAGTCCTATCATTATATCTAAATCCAAAGTTGTGCACAAGTAGGCAGTTTTCATGATTTCTAGCATGCATGGATGAATGATTAATTCCATTTTTATCATCCCTAGAGAAACTTAAATTTGAATTGAACTTTGGCTTAAGGTTAAAATTTACCTTCCTTACCTTTGGAGTTTCTCCTTGATGTGGGCTTCTTCTCTTCTTCCTTTCTTCTTTCTCCCATCTCCTCAAGTGCTCCATTTTCTTTAGCTCACCTTTTCTAGGGCACTTGGTGTGGTAGTGCCCTTGCTCACCACACGTAAAGCATCGAATCCTCCTTCTTTTATTTTGGGCTTCCTCATTCCTACAATTCATGTTAGATTTAAATTGAATGGAATTAGGTTTAGATTTTACCTCTATTTTACCTTTCGGACACTTATCCTTATAGTGCCCCTTTTCGTTGCAACTAAAGCATGTGATGTGCTCCTTTCACTTGGCTTTGGTGGAGGTAGAGATCTCTTCTTGTTCTTGTATGATTGAGGGTCTCTCCTCCCCCTCAATACTTGACGTTGATACTTCTTCTTCTTCTTCTCAGGATGAGGTGGAGGACCTCTCACTCTCTTCTTTCATTTCACTTGAGGAGGTAGATAATTCTTCTTTCTTTTTCTCCTCTTCTTGGGCTATTGAGTTTACTTCCTTGGCCTCTTCCACTAATTGATCTCGTGTAGGGTTCTTATGAATTTCTTGCAATTTGCTCCACAATTCATATGCACTTTCATATTCTCCTACACAACTCAACACATTTTTAGGCAAAATATCAATCAAAATATTGATTACCTTTTCGTTTGCCCTAGATTGCTCTCGTTGTTCATCTGCCCAATATCTAGACCGAAGCCTCTTGCCGTGCTTGTCTCTCGGAATTTCAAAAGGGTCTTCAATGGTCATTCTACACTCCTAATCCATCCCTAGCCAATTTTCCATCCTTGACTTCCAATGGTCGAATTCTTCATGATTGTAGGATGGTGGTGTGTTGATGTCTTGCCCTAACTTATCTTCCATGTTCTTCTTCCTCTAGCATGTGCTCCCTCGGCGGTTAGTCCGATCAAGAGCGGTCCTTTGCTCTGATACTGATGACCCAAAAGAGGCTGTCACGAATGTGAGTCTCAAATTTAGATATTTGTAAAGTTGGAAACCCTTTTTGCTAACAAGGACAAAAATATAGTAAAGGGGCCACAGGTCGTATTTTTCCTAGGGCTAGTTAAGGTTGTTTGATTCAAGCTCAAGTTTATATGTCGTCAAATATTTTTGGATTTCAGATAAGATTTGGGTTTGGTTTGTAATCAGAAATGAAAGCACAATGAAAAGGAGAAACTTAACTAAGCAAACTTAAACTAGGTAATGGCAATTAAGGACTCAACCAATTATGAACTTAATCAAACCAAGGTAGATTTTCATATTTGGAGAATGAAACTAATAGCAATTGCAATTATCACACTAAAGGTCGTGATTAATTTCAGAAACTAAAACTCAAAACAACCGAATGTTAAGCAATCTATAAACAAACTTATACAAAGTCAATGTGAAACTTCACTTGATACAAAATGCAAGCTACTAAAAAAAACTGATATGCAGAATTGAATGACTCAATGAAATTCAGAATCCGAAAACTAAAATCAGGTAGCAACTGAATCCAGAAACTGACAAGAAAGACTGAGATCAAGTGCATAAACCAATGCTCGAAAAGAAAATCAGATAACTAATGTGCACTTTGTTAGTGATATGAGAAAAGTGTCCTAAGGCAATCGCCTTATGATTGTAATCATTTATTTTAATAAATGAATATTCACTATTTGAGTATACATGTTTATGTATTTGATTGAGATCTTAAACTCATTTATTGAATGTCCGCAATACAATTCACAGCATGAGAGAATTTGTGATGAATTCACAACTAGTAATTATCTCTACATGTGCAATTGTGAAGTATTGAAATTGTCCCTAGTCGATGAATTGATAAAAACGGACACTATCAATTCTGTTGAGACTAGCATGGGTTATTCTCTAATCAGCTGATTCTCACTGGCTGGTGACATTGGGATGTCCGGAGATAAACATGAATGCTAGTTAAGGGAACTAGTTCATTGGAGTGACTGGCTGTAAAAATTCATATGGTAGTCTACATATAGACATGTTAGTGAAGTTCTTACTACAGCTTAAGTGCGATGTTCCTTTGACTTGCGGTGTTCAAGTCATCTTGGTCATAGAGACTTATACTTTGACATCTTAAGCAAGCATCTCCAAGGAGGTGTGGACCCAAGATGATTGGGTATAAGCCGAAGTGCCCGAAGATGTTTGAACAACCTACAAAGGATTCACCACTCCTTGCGAGGAGATGTATACCCAAGGCCTATCGTCGGATTGTTACTCGAAGCCTTTGGCCAGAGCATGACATGTTCAGAGTATGAATATCTTAGATACATGAGAGTAATTAGAATCCGTACGACGAGAAAACGTTATTTGGGCTAGGTGTGATGTAGTCAGCCTAGTGGGGACTGACACACATAGACCATGTCCTAAACAAAGTATGTATAAGATGGTGAAGGGAATGGGGCATGATTCATTATAGCTGCTGAAGGGTTTCAGAATTATTTCTGAGGTCAACCGTTAATCTTTCGATTAATTGGGGATCATGATGTACTACTAGGTGCCACTCATGATCATTCTATAATTGGTTAATTATAGACGGTCAATATAAATCGAAAGCCTATTTAGTCACACGCACTACGAGTAATCCGAGGGATTTAAAACGAGTTGAAAATTAGATTTTCCAATCAAGAGAGATTAGGTTTGGTTGAGCCAAACGATAAGTCGAATCTGAATTTTTCAGAGACGCATCGGAAGCGTAAAATGGCTAAGTCTTTTAAAGACTTAATAGATGAATTAAATGAGTTTAATTCATTGGGGCGTGGCCTGGATAGGCCGGCCAAAGAGGGTCCCCACCCTCTTTGCTTGGCCGGCCACAACAAAGGGAGGGAACCAAATTGTTTGGTTCAATTTATAAAATAAATCAAGTGTGGTTTGTTTTATAAAATTATGGATGATATAAATTTTTATATAAACCAAGGTTTGGTTTATTTTTTCATGGAAATTAAAATGAACCATGGATTGGTTTATTTTATTTTATAAAATCAATCATGGATTGATTTTCCATGATAAAGAAATTTATATAAAATTTATTTTTCATGGAAATTAAAATGAACCATGGATTGATTTATTTTATTTTATAAAATCAATCATGGATTGATTTACCATGATAAAGAAATTTATATAAAGAAATTTATATGATAAATTTCTTATGAAAATTTATTCCATAAGAAAAGGAGACTTGGTTGATTTTATCATGAATTAAAATATGATTTTAACCATGATATAAAATCAAGACTTGGCATGATGGAATAAGTCATAGAAAATTTATATGATAAATTTCTTATGAAAATTTATTCCATAAGAAAAGGAGACTTGGCGGTTGAGTGACCACTATATAAAGGACCCAAGGCAAGACTTGGAATTCATTCGAAATAATCCAAGTATTCTGGCTTGGGCTCTCTCCCTCTCCTCCCTTCTTCCTCTTGGCCGGCCACAACCCTCTCCTCCCTTCTTCTTGTCGTGAGCACAAGGAGAAGTGCCGAGGCGACGAAGTTCTTCCGTTGGGACGATCTTCCTCTCCGGCCATCATCACCTTGGGATTAGGCGCAAGTCATCTTCCTCCTTCTTGCCAGAATTGTGATTCCGGCCAACCTTGGTGGTGAGTTTTTCCGATATGATTACTTCTCTCTTGGTTTCTTGTCGCGTTCTCGGAGAATCTAGTAGTTCTCGAGACCACGAAACTCGTGGCTTTGCGAAGTCATCCCGAAGATACTCGGCGTGGACGCGAATAGAGGCGGAGCTTTCGAGGGACGCTTACGGTTGGATCTCGTCCCTCCCTTCAAGTTACACGAGGTAACAAGTAAATTAGTTTACGTTTCTGTAAAATTTTAAATATATGATCATGTCTACACAACATAAGGTTGCATGCTTAGATATGTGGTTAAATAATTTGAGAAATTATTTATGCTAAACCTTTCGTTGCACGTAATTAATTTTAAAATTACGAACCCGCATCCATGTCAACATGCACCCGGTCCCAACACACTTAATACCAAATTCAAAAAAAAAACCCTAACTAATACTCAGAAAGTAAGCTGATCAATTCAGAAACATTTCAGAAACTTGAAGGCAGAAATGCAGCAACTAATTGGATGCAGAATTCCAGAACAAACTAATGCAGAAATGGAATGCAGAATTTCAGAAACTAGGGCTCACTTGATACGCAGGGGATTCAACTGATACGCAGAGATTAAGCTGCCCATTTAGAACTACTGAGTGAAAAATTGAATGCAAAAATTCAAAATCAAACAAACTAATTCCGAGTGCAATAGTTCACCACACAAACAACCTCTCTAATGAGCTGACATCAAAAATGCAGACATGTAAACTGAAGAATGCAGAAATTCAGAATCAAACAATTGCAGATCAATTCAGATGCAGAGTCTAATAGATTGAACTAAATTCGAATTCACTAATCTACTTCAGCAAAGATGCAAAAGAGCTAATGCTTCACTCGATACAAACATTAGCAACTACAAACTAAGAATTGCAGAAATGAAACTGACTTGCAGAAATGGAACTGAATTTTTCAGAAATAAAACTGATTCGCATCAATTAAAACCAAATGCAGAAATTGATTTCAAGTGCTTTGTAAATGAGACAAGCTACAATGTAAATTCAGAAGATAAACTAGAACTAGCTTGATACAAAATTCAGGAACTGAGGATAAAATCTGATACGCATGGAAGGAACTGATTGCAGAAACAGGACTGATACGCAAGAACTGAAGTGTGAAACAAACCGAAATTAAATGGAATTGTTCACTAACAAGCAATATATCTAGTTAACTTGCAGAACTGAAACCTAATGAAGGCAGAAACGATTCAGAAAAGAAAACTAACGCAGCTGATACAAAGTTCAGAAATGGAAATGGCTTGCAGAAATCGAAATTACAGCTAATAACATAAATGCATTAAGAAAACTATCATCGATCCCTTCGCTCAGCTCAAGATCTCCTTGCCGTCACACAAGAGTGAGCCTCAAACCCCTTAGCTCCACAGATCGCTGGAAATCAAACTCTGTGAATCGATCCAACTCAAACTCTACTCAAATCTGAAGAATCCATCCGATCTCCTCGATCTCGTTGTGTCAGGTTGCGGTGATGGCTTGGGGATGATCAGAGCTATCCAGAGGACCCTCCAGAAAGCTCAGATGGATGAAAATGGAACACAATCGAGAACCAACCAATCAAATGACAGATCTGAAGAAACCCTCATTCAGCTCTGTTCTTGGCCGAATTGGAGCTGAAAATCTCACGGCGAAATCTTCCCAACGATCTAGAACTTGATCTAAGATCGAAATCGATGTGGTCACGCCCTCAGATGAAGAAATTTGAAGCACAAAAGGTAAGAATGTGAAGAAATTGAAACTGGCAGAGAAGACGCGACAAGCTGATCTGAAGCTATGGAGCAGTTAATATAGTTTTAGAAATGAACGACTGAGATTCACTTAACTCCATCCAACGGCTAGATCTCTTCAGATTTGAATCAAACTTCCCAGATCTTGATCAAGGGTCAGGATCTACCACTCAGTAGCTCGGATCTTCCAGATTTGCAACGAATGGCTCAGATCAACCAGATCTTTAAATGGATGGTCTAGATCCCTCTGATCTTGATCCAACGGCTAGATGATCTTTGATTTAGATGAAATCTTCAGATCTTGATCCATGTGCTTGATTAACCTTAACCCCAGCTCGGATTGCCTCAAAGTTCTCAGATGGCCTAGATCTAACCGTTTTTGAATCGGACGACCCATATTAGTCGATGTCTGATCACTCGATCCGGGTCCACTTCCGACTCAAGTTTGACCCAGCATGACCTAGGTCCATGATCCTTCCAAGCCTACAAAAGTAGATCAACAATTTAGTAGCAAAATAATTCAAATGTATCAAGATTTATAATAAAGCCCAAAATAGAATATATTCATGAAACCTAGGCTAAATTCAATATTAAGCAAGTAAAATTTGGGTCAAACATGGATTTAAGAATCTGAAATGATCACTAAAATAGCACTTATCAGATACCAACTGATAGGATCGATTCGGCGTGCTAGAGGGGGGTGAATATCACTTTTTGATTTTGATCTCTACAAGTTTGTTAGCACAGCGGAAACAATAATATGCAAAAGAATACAATAACAATACTAACAACCTGATTTACTTGGTATCCACCCCGGACGGGTGACTAATCCAAGAATCCTTCGGTGGATCAACCCCCGGATAACCTCCAGCTAGATCTGTCGCTCCTTGTGGGTGGAGAAACCTCACCACAACACATCAGACGCTCTCTGATCACAGTAGACTACTAACTCACTTTACCCAAGCGAGTTTCGTCAAGAATCTCAGCCACCACGAAGTCCTCTTTAAATAGGAATCGGGCTGAAACCCTCGCTACCAGTCGACTGCCAATTTACCTGTCGACTGGTCTAGCCTTAATTGCTAGCCCAACGGCTAGTTTTCAGGGTTACCAGTCGACTGCCATTTTACCAGTCGACTGGTCTAGCCCCGAAATCATTCTGTGAGTTTTATCAGTCGACTGCCTCCCAGACAGTCGATTGCCCCACTCACACACCTAGGATTTCCCTTCCTGAGTACACTTCTCTCAGCACTCGACCCCTAGGATTCCCCGAGTACAATCACACAACACTCGTACCCTCACGACTTGACTGACTCCTCATCCGCAGCCTTGATTATTGCCTTCGCACTCTCTTCATCTTCGACTCCCGTCCCTCGGATGCACGCAAGCCTCCAGCTTGTCTCCATGCCATCCTTCACGCATGCCTCGAAGTCCGCATCCATCAGCTCATCGTCCCTGCTCTCCAAAGTCTCTCGGGTGCACACAAGCCTCCAGCTTGTCTCCATGCCACCCTTCACCGTACCAAGGCCGTCCAGTCAAGCTCATATGTGTAACCTGTACAACCTGCACACTCAACATACACATATGAGAACACAAGGGTAAACCTAACTTAAACCCTTTGCCCAAACATCAAAACACTTGGTCACTCCGGACCACAGATTGCCTCAACAAAAATGGGATACATGGTCAATGGATCTCAAGAGGATTTCTCCTAGGGGATTAGATGGACTATGGAATGTGCTAAAGGGTTTGGGAGGCTAGTTTGAGTCTTAATCCTAGGGAATTGGCATATTAAAAGGGGGTTTGTGGAGGAAAAAATGAAAATAGAATCATATTGTGTTAAAATTGATTCTTAATGTGCAGATGTCATATAAATCAATGCTGGGAATGTATTGAGGTTATGTATGGGAAGATACATCAAGGAGAGGTCAACACTAGAACTTTAGGCCAAGGATGAATTGAGCCATTTAGGTAATTTTGAATTACGTGTCAATCTAGGATTGGTAATAGATTTGTTCCGAACAATATTTTTCCCAAGTAGACATAGGTTCCATAAATCTCTCCACGTAATTTTAGATTTTTTGGTGATTTGTAGAATTAATTATGTATTTCTGAAATTAGGCCTGGAAAGCTAAAATCAGGGTACCAGTCGGCTGGTTCAGAACCAGTAGACTGGCATAGTGTAAAACAGAAATTGGGAATTTGAAATTACCAGTCGACTACCCTTGGGGCAGTCGACTGAACTTTCTGTTCACTTTCTCAGTCGACTGCCCCTGGGGCAGTCGACTGGTATGCGAGGGTTTTAAAAGAAACAGGCCGCGCGGGATGTTGGGACCGGGTGCATGTTGACAAGGATACGGGTTCGTAAATTTTAAAATATTTACGTGCAGCGGAAGAATTAGCATAAATAATTTCTCAAATTATTTTTAACCACGTATCTAACATGCGACCTTATGATGTGTGGACATGATCATAAATTAAAATTTTGTGAAAATGTAAACTAATTTACTAAGTACCTCGCGTAACTCGAAGTAAGGGACGAGATCCAACCGTAGCGTCCCTTGGAAGCTCCGCCTCTATTCGCGTCCACGCCGAGTTCTCTTCGGGATGACTTCGGAAAGTCATGAGTTTTGTGCCGACGAGAACTACTAGATTCTCTAAAGGCACAACTAGAAGATCAAGAGAGAAGAAAGGAAACTAACTACCAAGAAACGGAATCTAAATTTCGAGAAGGAAGGAGTTGCGATCCGCTTCTTCTTCTTTGGCTCCTTCTTGGTGATGATAACCCACGGCAACCCTTGGAAGGAGAGGATGGTGCGCCGGCCCTAGGTGGGGTGGGCGTCGGCCCTAGGGTGTGCAAGGGGCGCCGACCCTAGGAGGAAAGGAGAAGGAGAGGGAGAGATTAAAGAGAGAGGGAGAGAATTAATCTCTTGATAACTCAATTGAGAAATTCAAGCCTAGCCTTGGTTCCTTTATATAGTAGTCTCTCCCTTGCCAAGTCTCCCTCTTAACGGAATTTTCATAAGAAATTTATCCTATAAATTTTCTTATGAATTATTCCGTTTAAGCCAAGTTTTATTATAACTAACTTTATAATAAAACAAATACATCTCTCCTTTTATTATGGAATAAATTTTCATAAAATTTATTATATAAATTTTCTTATCATGGAAAAATCAATTCATAATTGATTTTATAAAATAAAAATAAATCATTTAAAGTTTATTTTAATCTCCATAAAAAGAATAAATTTATTATATAAATTTTTCTTATCATGGAAAAATCAATTCATAATTGATTTTATAAAATAAAATAAACCAATCCATGGTTCATTTTAATTTCCATAAAAAGAATAAATTTATTATATAAATTTTTCTTACCATGGAAAAATCAATTCATAATTGATTTTAAAATAAAATAAACCATTTAAAGTTTATTTTAATTTCCATGAAAACAAATTTATTTATCCATAATTTTATAAAACAAATCGCGCTTGATTTATTTTATAATTTAAACCAAATTAATTGGTTTCTCCCCCTTGTTGTGGCCGGCCAAACCGAGCCGATCACATCGCGAATTAAACTCATTTAATTCGCCCAATAAGCCTTCAAAAGACTTAGTCATTTTAAGCTTCCGTTGCGCCTCTGATTAACTCAGATTCGACTTATTTCTCTTGATCGGAAAATCCAATTTTCAACTCGTTTTAAATCCCTCGGATTACTCGTAGTGCATGTGACTAAATAGGCTTTCGATTTATGTTGGCCGTCTATAATCAACCAATTATAGAACGATCATGAGTGGCACCTAGTAGTACATCATGACCCCCAATTAATCGAAAGATCAACGGTTGACCTCAGAAATAATTCTGAAACCCTTCAGCAGCTCTAATGAATCGTGCCTCATTCTCTTCACCATCTTATACCCACTTGGTTCAGGACACGGTCTATGTGTGTCAGTCCCCACTAGGCTGACTACGTCACACCTAGCCCAAGTAGTGTTCTCTCATCCTTTGGATTTCTAATTACTCACATGTATTTAAGAGACTCATGCTCTAAACATGTCATGCTCTGGCCAGAGGCTTTGAGTAACAATCCGACGATAGGCCTTGGGTATACATCTCCTCGCAAGGAGTGGTGAATCCTTTGTAGGCTGTTCAAACATCTTCGGGCACTTCGGCTTATACCCAACCATCCTGGGACCACACCTCCTTGGAGATGCTTGCTTAAGATGTTAAAGTATAAGTCTCCATGACCAAGATGACTTGAACACCGCAAGTCAAAGGAACATCACACTTAAGCTGCGGTAAGGACTTCACTGACATATCTATGTATAGACTACCATGTGATGTTTTACAACTAGTCACTCCAATGAACTAGTTCCCTTAACTAGCATCCATGTTTATCTCCGGACATCCCAATGTCACCAGCCAGTGAGAATCAGCTGATTAGAGAATAACCCATGCTAGTCTCAACAGAATTGATAGTGTCCGTTTTTATCAATTCATCGACTAGGGATATTTTCAATACTTCACAATTGCACATTTAGAGATAATCACTAGTTGTGATCCCATCACAAATTCTCTTATGCTGTGAATTTTATTGCGGACATTCAGTAGATGAGTTTAAGATCCCAATCAAATACACAATCATGTATACTCAAATAGTGAATTATCATTTATTAAAATAAATATTTACAATCATAAGGCGATTGCCTTAGGACACTTCTCTCATATCACTAACAAACTCCCACTTGGCATAATGCCAATCGCTACGGTATCCAATACCACAGGCTCTAACATGACCCTCAAACTTGTTTTGAGGCAAGGCCTTAGTTAAAGGATCCGCTAAATTCCTTTCAGTGGGAATTTTCTCAATTTGTATATCATTCCTACTTATAATCTCTCTGATCAGATGATAGCGGCGAAGCACGTGTTTGGATCATTGATGAGACCTTGGTTCCTTTGCTTGTGCAATAGCTCCATTGTTGTCGCAGTAAACCGGCACTGCTTCATCAATGGTTGGAACCACGCCAAGTTCGGAGACAAACTTCTTGATCCAGACTGCTTCCTTTGCTGCTTCCGAAACTGTGATATATTCCGCTTCCGTGGTAGAATCCGCTACGGTGTCTTGTTTGGAACTTTTCCAACTTACTGTACCTCCATTCAAAGTAAATACGTATCCAGACTGCGATTTGGAGTCATCCTTATCTGTCTGGAAACTGGCATCTGTATACCCACGTATTACCATATCTCCTTCGCCATATATTAGGAACACATCCTTAGTTCTTCTTAAGTACTTAAGGATTGTCTTGACAGCCGCCCAATGATCCATTCCTGGATCCGACTAGTATCTGCTTGTGACACTCAGAGCATACGATACATCGGGCCTTGTACATAACATAGCATACATGATAGATCCTATCGCGGATGCATAAGGAATCTTATTCATACAAATCCTCTCGTCTTCTGTGCACGGACACATAGACTTTGAAAGGTTGATCCCATGCCTGATGGGAAGGTAACCTTTCTTGGATTCCGACATGCTAAACCTTTTTAGCACTCGGTCTATATACGTAGACTGCGAAAGACCAAGCAACCGTTTTGATCTATCTCTATAGATTCTAATCCCAAGGATATAGGTTGCTTCTCCCAGGTCTTTCATGGAGAAAGTTTTGGACAACCAAATTTTAATTGTCTGTACAACTGATATATCATTTCCTATAAGTAATATGTCATCGACATATAATACTAGAATACGACTGCACTCCCACTTATCTTCTTGTACACACAAGGTTCGTCAGGATTTTGTGAGAAATCAAACTCTTTGATTGTCTCATCAAAATGGATGTTCCAGCTCCTAGATGCTTGCTTCAGTCCATATATGGATCGTTGAAGTTTGCATACTTTGGTTTTATCAATCGATGTGAAACCTTCAGGTTGTATCATGTATACATCCTCAAGCAGGTTTCCATTAAGGAAAGCTGTTTTCACATCCATTTGCCATATCTCATAATCATAATGAGCTGCTATGGCTAGGAGCATCCGAATGGATTTAAGCATAGCTACTGGCGAATAGGTTTTGTCATAATCAATTCCTTGTTTCTGACGATATCCTTTTGCCACTAATCTAGCCTTAAAGGTAACAACATTACCTTCCATGTCGGTTTTCTTCTTGAAAACCCACTTGCACCCTATGGGCTTAATCCCTTCAGGTGGGTTAACCAAGTCCCATACTTGATTTTCGTACATGGAATCCATTTCCGACTTCATAACTTCAAGCCATTTGTCCCTTTCTGAATTTTTCAGAACATCTTCATAACTGATAGGTTCATCGTCGTTTGATTCACTTATGAGAAATCCGTATCTCTCTGGAATATTACGTGTCCTATCAGACCTACGACAAGGTGGTGTTGTTTTAGGTTCAACTGATAGCTCATCATTATGAGTTATTGGTTGTGGGTCTAGACTAGGTGTCTCTGTAATGTCTATTGGAGTTTCTTGAACTTCATCAAGTTCAATGCCACTCCCACTTTTTTCTTGTAAAAGAAATTCTTTTTCGAGAAATACAACATGCCTTGAAACAAACACCTTTTGTTCCATGGGATGATAGAATTGGTAACCCTTCGTTTCCTTAGGGTATCCAATAAATAGACATTTATCAGACTTAGCATCCAATTTGTCTGATACAGTCTGCTTCACATAAGCAGGACAACCCCATATCTTAAGGTGAGTTAAGTGAGGTTTCTTACTATTCCATGTCTCATATGGAGTAGTAGAGACTATCTTGGTCGGGACTCTGTTTAGAAAGTAAACAGCTGTCTTAAGTGCATAGCTCCAAAAGATTTGGAAGAGTTGCATGATTCATCATAGACCTAACCATGTCCATCAAGGATCGGTTGCGCCTCTCAGATACACCATTATGCTGTGGTGTATGCGGCGGAGTCCATTGAGACAATATCCCATTGTCTCAAAGATAATCTTGAAACTCTTGACTTAAGTATTCACCACCCCGATCGGATCGAAGTATCTTAATACTTTTGCCAAGTTGTTTCTCTACTTCATTTCTGAACTCTTTGAATTTCTCAAAAGCTTCAGATTTGTGTTTCATCAAGAACACATACCCGAATCGTGAGTGATCATCGATAAAGGTAATGAAGTAGCTATAGCCTCCTTGTGCAAGAGTTGACATTGGTCCACATACATCTGTATGTATTAGACCAAGCAATTCTCCCACTGGATTACCTTTTCCAGAAAAGGGTAATTTGGCCATCTTGCCTTTTAAGCATGATTCGCATGTATCAAATGAACCGGGTTCAAATGATTCCAAAATTCCATATCGGTGTAATTTGGTCATGCGTTTCTTACTTACATGGCCAAGACGACAATGCCATGTGTAGGAGTCTATTCGATTATCTATTCGAGCACGTTTGTTGCTAACTTCGATATTGAAAACGTCACTGGATAAATCTAACGTGTAGATACCATTGCACAAAGTTCCATTCCCATAAAGAACGCCATTTAAAGTTATGTAACAACAATTGTTACTAAAAGTTAAATGATAACCCTTTTCATTCAAACATGAAATAGATACAATGTTCTTTATTAACGAAGGAACAAAATAACAATTATCCAATTCTAAGACACGTCCTGTAGGGAGCTTTAGCAAATATGTTCTGATGGCAACAGCAGCAATCTTTGCTCCATTTCCAACTCGCAAATTCGCTTTTCCCTTGACGAATCTTCTTCTATTCCTTAGCCCCTGTATGTCATTACATATATGTGAGCTACACCCAGTATCAAGTACCCAGGTGATTGAGAAAATAGAGTGACATTCAATAACAATGATACTTGAAGAGGATGGTGCATCAGATGCCTTCTCTTTCAAGGACTCATGATAAACCTTGCAGTTTCTTCGCCAGTGACCCTCCTTGCCACAGTGATGGCAAGTGGCTTTTAGGGTATTTTCAGACTTTTTGGCCTTTTTCTTCTTTCCCATATTCTGTTCTTTGGCCTTCCTCTTAGAACCTTTCTTCGAGGAACCAACTAACAGTACCGTCTTTGATCCTGCTTCACAGAAGGCTCTACAGTCTTCAGCAGGTTGAGCAACTCAGGAAACTGGTCTGGAGTTGCATTTTCAGGAGGACGGTTGGGAAGATGATCTTCAAGGGCATAAGCAAGCTTCTCTGCCTTGAGGACTATCCTCAGGTTTCGAAGCCAGTCCATGAAGTTTGGCCCAGTCAGTTTATTGGTGTCCAAAATGGAACGCAAATTCAGAGAAGACATGATCGAGTGATTATCCTAGAAATACAAATTGAGCTTATGTGAGAAGAATGATTAAAGAATGTATCAACATATATAAAATCCTATTTATTTTTCAAATTGAATAACCCTTTTTATCAATTCGGGAGATCGTAGGAACATCTCCAAATAGGTTGATATCCAACCATAGATAAGAACAACCATGGCTGTGGCCATCAAGTTTTTCTTAGCTATGAAGGTAGGTAATTATACCGATTACATATCACATATATGTAACTATCACTTTATGCTATCAACTAATTGAATGTTTGCATAAATCATTGGGTTGTTAACTCATTAACAAGTATGCAACATTATACATAGCACCCAACTGCACCTCTCTTTACATCGACCTTGGCTGTGGCACAACAAATCGATGCTCCAAGCTTAAGGCTGACCCATTAATCAAGAAATAGTTTTAATATGGTTGGAGCTCATTCAACCGTTTAGTCAGGCTTGGATGTGTCCAACAACCAAAACTAAGGATTGACCTCTGACTCCAACTATATTATTCATAAACTAATTCCATGGTTTGAACATGTTGAGGTTCAAGCCGGGCATGGATGTGTCCATCAACCCAAACGAGAAACAAAACTCCGATTCTAACCATATTAATGGAAGGTGTTGGCCTTAATATTTTGTAAGGGGTTTTGGGTCTCATCCTTTCTTTTCTAAGCACATTCATGACATATAATTATGTCATGACTAACGATTTCCTTAATAAAGTATGTATGTGACTTAATTTATCAAGTCTCATTAATTGAATTAGGAACCGGATTTCCTAATTCTAATTTCATACTTTATTAAAGGAATTGTTTTGGGAAACAATTTCCTAAATTGTCATAATCAATTTCGGAAATAATATGTTTAAGACTTTGATTTCTCTAAATCAAATCTTATTAAATTAAGAGACAATATCCCTTAATTCAACCACATATTATTTTCATGAAAATCTCATTTAAGAAAACTCTATAGGAAACCATTTTCCTAATTAATTTTGGAGACNAGCATGGGGGGTGCCCGGGAGCACGGGGGCGCCCCGCCCATGAGCTGTCGAAGTGTAATTTGCTCCACTTCTTTTGTATTCACCTTGGCGGCGCCCGGGACTCTCCGGGCGCCCTACTCAGCTTCTACCTCACTCCTTTGAGGCTCTCTGAGCTGCAGACACTCGTTCCTTCGGTCCTGCATCCAGGGTTAGTCCAAAATAACATAGAGCAATAATATGTTAGTTTTATACAGCCTTAGCTGTCTTGGTTATGACTTTGGGTCTCCAAAATGGAGCCCTAGGTCGAACCGACGCCTACTGTTCCCTTGACGGGGAACGCGTCCTCACCTACTCCTCTCGGGAGAATTTACCTGATGCCAACCAGCTCCTCTGGTTGGACTTTTGCCCAGCAGTCCTTCGCCAGGTGCCTAGCTGTCCTTCGCCAGGTCTTCAGTACCAAGCTGCCCTTCGCCTGGTGCCTAGCAGTCCTTCGCTAGGTCTTTGTACCCTGGCATTCCTTCGCCAGGTGCCTAGCAGTCCTTCGCTAGGGCTTTGTATCCTGGCATTCCTTCCCCAGGTGCCTAGTGGTCCTTCGCTAGGACTTTTCCTGCACACTTGAGTAGCATGTTAGATAAACATTATCTCTTAACTTTTGAACCCTTTTGCCATTATCAAAATACAGGTTCGACTTGGGTGCTTTCTGCACCAACAGTTTGATTCAAGCTCGAGTTTATGTGTCGTCAAATATTTCTGGGTTTCAAGTAAGAATTGGATTTGGTTTCAATTAGAAATGAAAATGCAATGAAAAGAAAGGAAACTTAACTAAATGAACTAAACAAGGTAATGACAACTTATGAACTCAACCAATGGAAAACATAATCAACCAAGGCAACTTAACCGAATTTGGAAAACAAATCTGCTATCAAATGCAAACCAAATGCTAAGCAAATGAATCAAAACAGTGCTAGCATATTCGATTGAAACTAATGCAAGAACTACTTCAGAAATCAAACTTAAAACAAACAGAATACAAGCTAGCTACAAAATTCGGAAGCAAACAAATGCAGACATGGATGAGAAAGTTCAGAAATAGCCGAATGCAAGACTAACTAATTTCAAACACCATAGCACACTAAAAGCTGCATTTAACTTGGTACCAATTAATGCCGAAGCTTCTCTTGATACAAAGTGAAGAATTGAAATAAACTAGATACACAAGGGAAGGAAACTTATGTGCCGAAAGAAACTTAAACTAAGTGCCAAAGCTATAACTGACAATTCAGAAATTACACTGATCAAATCAGCTTGGAAAGCAAAGCTATTAGTGAAGAAATTTGCAGAAATGAATGAAGAAATTCAGACCGAAGATAGATCAATTCAGACACAAATCTTAAGCATGAAATGAATGTGCAGAAACTGTGTGCAGATATGCAGGAATGAAATGCAGAATTTCAGAAACCGAATTGGATGCAAAACCAAACTAACAAGATGAAATTGATGCACCAATCTAAAGATCAGAAAAGGTTCAGAAGAGCTATTTTTACTTGACACAAATTTCAGAAATGCTAAACTGAAACATGCTGAAATAAAACTGATACACAAGCTTAAACCAAATGCAGAAGTTGATATAAAGTGCTATGTAAATGGAACAAGCTACAATGGAAATTCAGAAGAAGAACTAAAACTAGCTAGATACAAAATTCAGGAACTAAAACGAAGAACTGGCATGCAGGAAAAGAATTGATACGCAGCAACATAAACTGAAACGCAGGAACTTAAAACTGATCCTAAACAAACTGAGATTAAATGCAGGAATAAACTGAATTACTAAGCAAATTGAGATCAAATTCAATGTTCACTAGACAAGCAATCTTACTAATTACTTGCAGAATTGAAAAAAAACTAATGAATGCAGAAAAGTGATCCAATAAAACTGATAAAAAGTTCAAAAATGGAAATGGCATGCTGAAATTGAAATTATTGCTAAGAAATTGAAATTCATTAAGAAACTAAGCTTCGATCCTCTCCTTAGCTCAGGATCTCCTTGCCGTCATACAAGAGCAAGCAAGAACCCCCCTAGCTCAACAGATCGCATGGAAAATCTGTCTCAGTGATTAATTCCACTCAAACTCTGCTCCCAGCTGAAAAACTAATCCGATCTCCTCAATCTCGCTATGTTGGATTGCGATGATGACTTGGGGATGATCAGAACACTCCAGAGAACCCTCCAGATAGCTCAGATGGATGAGAACGGCACACAACCGAGATCCAAGCAATTGATTGGCAGAGCTGGCGAAACCCTCGCGTTGCTCTGTTCAATGGCGAATTGCAGCTGATAATCTCACGGAGAAGATGATCCGACGATCTAGATCTTGATCCAAGGTTGGAATTGAAGTGGTCACGCCCTCAGATGAACAAAATTGAAGAAAACGAAGAACTGGAAGCCAACGCAAAAGACTGAGCTCGGCGAAGATGCAACCCTAATCGGGGAAGAAGAAGCAATTAATATAGTTTAGAAATGAACGGCCGAGATTCACTTAACTCCATCCAACGGCTAGATCTCTTCAGATTTAAATCAAACTTTCCAGATCTTGATCAAGGGTTAGGATTTGCCTCTCAGTAGCACAGATCTTCCAGATTTGCAACGGATGGCTCAGATCAACCTGATCTTTGAATGGACGGTCTAGATCCCTCTGATCTTGATCCAACGGCTGAATGATCTCTGATTTGGATGAAACCTTCAGATCTTGATCCAAATTCTTGATTAACCTTAACCCTAGCTCGGATTGCATCAAAAGTTCTCAGATGGCTCAGATCTAGCTGTTTCTGAATCGAACGACCCATATCAGTCTGATTCTTGATCACTCGATTCGGGTCCACTTCCGACTCAAGTTTGACCCAGCATGACCTAGGCCCATGATCCCTCCAAGCCTACAAAAGTAGATCAACAATTTAATGGCAAAATAATTCAAATGTATCAAGATTTACAATAAAGTCCAAAATAGAATTAATTCATAGAACCTAAGGTAAATTCAAGATTAAGTAGGTAAAATATGGGTCAAACATGGATTTTAGAACCTGAAATGATCAACAAAATAGTACTTATCAACTCCCCCACACTTAAACTTGAGCTCTCACAAAAACTATTAAATATATATTCCTTTGATTCTTTCCAAACATGGTTAGAAACAATTGAAAAGAAATTATCTAAGGTTGTCTTTTCTCAAAAATCTAAGCTCTATGGATTAGTATCTCATCCTTAAATCAACAACTTAGCAATTTCATCCTTCATGATTCATTGAGATGAATTTAACTCACTAAGCCTTTCAAGGAAAATTTGGGTGGCTCTCTTCGTTAGTTCTAAGTGTATGATGAAAGTGGAGCTCACTCAAACACATATGCTTTTTGCACTACCATAGGCTTGCTTGTTATCTACTCTTCACCATTATTCATGATTCGTATCCACATCTACAAAAGTTTATTCAAAAAGTTAAAGACATATGAAATGGTAGAATGAAATAAAAGCTAAGAAAATAAAGATATTGATGAAGTAGAAAACTTGGATGCTCAAGAATATTTCCAATCCACTTTGCCCTCTTTACAGTCCTCTAGTGAAGTCAAAAGTGTGGTGGAGGAAAAAATTTGGCATTGCCCTTGATTTGGATGAAGAAAACCTCATTGGTTTCATTGTGCCACTTTGCTTTTGTGTGCCCGTTTGTTTTCCTTTTCTCTTTGTTTTTTCTTCCTTCTGGTTCAGTCATGTTGTGCCCAGCTCCAATTCCTTATCAGAACTAGCTCCCGTCCCACTCTGCTGTGAGCTTTCAAATGAATTACCTCTGTTGTTCCCTTAGTTTCCAAATTTTTTTCTGCATTTCTGTTTTTTTTCTCTGTTCTAATCTGAAAACTGCCAATGGAGTCAAACTTCATTTGGAAACATTTCGGCATAGAATTGTATCATAAAAACTTGAAACATCAAATAACAATCAGGGAATTAGATGCTCCACATAATACCTTCACTAACTAACTCTTGTAACTCACTCTTGATACACATCACTTCAAGTTGGCACATTTCTATTACACTCTTTTTTTCCCTGTTTCAAGTTCCAGCTCCACGGCAATTAATTTCAGACCTTGCAATCTCTGATTTCTCAAAGCAATTAGCATCAATAGTAGTGGAGAGTTTAAATGCTTCACTAAGTGAAGTGATACACTGCATTTGTTTCCTTAGCCACGGCACTACATTTTTCCTTAACTGTTTTCATCCATTTGCCTTAATAGCAGTGCACTAGTCTACTGATCTCATCCATTAGTTTGAAATCTATTCCCAAGAGGTTGAATTCAGTGAAAACCATTCTGCAAGTTCTGTTCAAATTCAGCTATGCATTGCTGAATTAAGAAGCATGAATTTAGTTTGAAGTTGATACAAAACTGCCTTACTAGCATTCCAACTATTTTTTCCCTTTCTTACAGATTCAGCAACAGCTCTTCAATTGGTTCAATTGCAGTTTCACACTTCCAAGATTTCCAGATTATTCAGATATCGAAACACATTCTTCCACTTAATGGCTTGATAACTTTGCTTCCTCACTATTTTTATTTCTTTTTTTTTTCAGTGCCCTATTTTTTTTGTAATGGCTAACTTCCTCATCTCCATCAAGAATTCGACCATGTATCATCTGTTTTTACATCCCTATTGCTCTCCAGAAATTCTGAAAGTTGATGAAGGGTTTTGTTCTTAATCCTTGTCAACAGTCTTTGCAATTCTTTTCAGATTAGTTCAACTGCAATTCAATTACTGATCTATGCAGCTGCAGTTTAGAAACAACTTGATTTTGTTCAGCTGTAATTCAAAGTAGCTGATTTTGTACAGCTACAATTCAAAACAATTCTGACCAAAACACACTTCACAGAAAAAATTTTCTCACTTTGGCACAGAATCTTCCATTTGCGTGCCACTTGGACTTTGGCATAGATTTTTTTTTTCCTTCTTCCTCAACCGAATTCAACTTGGCCCAAAATTGCTTAGATCTTCAAATTATAATCAAGAATCTAGATGCTTCAATTGTTCCCCTCCTTAACCACTACTTCCCACTTATTCTTGATACCAAACTCAATTCAATTTGCTTGAAATGCATCTTTGATACCAAATAATTTCAAAACACTAACCACCTCTCCCACACTTGATCTTTTGTTTGTCTCGGACAAAGTAACATCAAGAAACATCCCAAACAAACAAGTCCATGGAAAAATATGGTTAAGATTGGAAAGTATGGAAAGGAAAATAGAATAAACTTGATTATTGCCAAAAATTGATATGGAAAGAAGAAACAAATTGATTAGCCTCTATAGATGTGATCCAATCATAGAAATATGGTTTTGAAAGAACCTAAGCAAGTTCTAGAGTACAATCACATATGTGTGTCACAAAAATAAGGCTAATTCTCACTAGGTACAAATAATTCATCTCAAGTCATCAATTTAGAATCCATAGCCAAGTAGTACTCAAGCATCCAAGAATTCATCCATTAGCTCAATTCTTAAGTTTTAACAACCAAATTTAATTTATTTTCAAGAGACTCTAAAATGATATGGAGACAACCTAGAGGGATACATTTATTCCTATTCATTAAGAAAAAATGCCAAAAGAAATAACATGGTATTTACAATGTCTATTTATTTATTCTATTTTACCTAAGAATTTATTATCAACAACTTATTTTAAAAAGAGAAATTTACTTCTAGAACATGAAAATGATATATACAATGAAATGTGAGTGCAAGAAAAATAAACTCCCCTTAAGTTGGGTAGATAGCGTCTTTGATGTCCAAACCATCCACCTCTAGCTCCTTTAATTCTTCAAAATACTTTTTGAGCCGGTGGCCATTGGCTTTCCAAACAAAACCATTAGATTCATCTTTAATCTCAACAACTCCATAGGGAAAAATGTTTGTTATAATAAATGGACCATCCTACCTTGACCTTAACTTACCTCTTATCAATTTGAGCCTTGATTTGTACAATAATACCTTGTCACCAATTTGGAAGTCTTTCTTCAAGATGTGCTTGTCATGGAAGTTTTTGGTATTTTCCTTGTAGATCCTTAAATTTTTAAATGCTTCTAGCCTAATCTCTTCAAGCTCTTGAAGTTGAAGTTTTCTTTCTTCTCCCCCTTTGGTAGCATCGAAATTACACGCCTTTACTGTCCAATATGCTTTGTGCTCTATTTCTACGAGAAGATGACAAGCTTTTCCATACACTAAGCGGTAGGGGGACATGCCAATCGGAGTCTTGAATGCAGTTCTATAGGCCCAAAGTGCATCATCTAACATTTTGCTCCAATCTTGTCTATTGGGCCCAATAGTCTTTTCCAAAATTGATTTGATCTCTCTGTTAGAAATTTCAGCCAGTCCATTCGTTTGGGGATGGTAGGATGTAGAAACTTTATGTACAATCCCATATTTATTTAGCAAGGCCTTCATGTGTTTATTGCAAAAATGAGATCCTTGGTCACTTATTATTGCCCTTGGAATTCCAAACTTGCAGAAAATATGTGACCTAACAAAACTAACAACAATAGAAGAATCGTCAGTCTTGGAGGGAATGACCTCCACCCATTTTGAAACATAATCCACAGCAAGTAAAATGCACAAATAACCATAAGATGCAGGAAAAGGTCTCATAAAATCTATTCCCCAAACATCAAAAATCTCACAAAAAAGTATAGTGTTTTGGGGCATCTCATTTCTCGCTCCTATGTTCCCAGTTCGCTAACATCTATCACAATTTTTATAAAACAGATATGAATCATGAAATATGGTTGGCCAATACAATCCACACTCTAACACTTTTCTAGCAGTTCTTTGGGGGTCCAAAATGCCCCCCACAAGCTGATGAATGGCAAAATGTAAGGACAGAAGAAAATTCATAGTCTGGTACGCATCTCCTAATTATTTGATCATTACAAAACTTCGATAAATACGGGTCATCCCACACATAGAATTTTGCATCACTTTTAAGTTTATCTTTTTGAGCTTTAGAAAAGTGTATAGGGAAAACATGTGCAGCTAAGAAATTAACTAGGTCTGCATACCAAGGTGTCTCACCATGTACTGCTAGAAGGTGCTCGTCTCTAAAATCATCGTCAATGGTGGTAGGTGATCCATCTCCTTCAATTCTGCTTAGGTGATTTGCAACTAAGTTTTCTTTGCCACTTCTATCTCTGATCTTCAGGTCAAATTCTTGGAGCAGGAGCATCCATCTAAGCAGTCTAGGTTTAGCATCAGGCTTCTTCAACAAGTATTTTAGAGCTGCATGATCAGAAAAAATAACAACATGTGAGCACAATAAATAAGATCTGAAATGGTCTAAAGCAAAAACTATGGCAAGAAGCTACTTTTCAGTGGTGGTGTAGTTTGCTTGGGCGGCATCTAGGGTCTTAGAGGCATAGCATATGACATGAGGTGCTCCATCAACTCTCTGTACTAGAACAGCTCCCATTGCAAAATTAGATGCATCACATATTAATTTAAAGGGCAAATTCCAATCAGGTGATTTAATGATAGGAGCTGAGGTAAGAGCCTCCCTGAGTCTGTGAAAAGCTTCTTTGCACTTATCATCAAAACAAAAATCCACCTCTTTTTGCAACAATCTTGTCAAGGGTCAAGCAATATCACTAAAGTCTCTAATAAATCTGCGGTAGAAACCTGCATGTCCAAGGAAAGCACGAACGTCCCGTACGCATACGGGGTAAGATAAAGAAGAAATAACACTTATTTTTGCAGGATCTACCTCTATACCTCTCATAGAGACTATATGTCCAAGTACAATACCATGCTCTACCATAAAGTGTCATTTTTCAAAATTAAGCACAAGGTTAGTCTCAATACAACGGTGTAATCCCTAGACAAATTTTCTAAACATGAGTCAAAAGACGTGCCAAAAACTGAAAAATCATCCATAAATACCTCCATACAATGCTCTAGCAACTCACCAAATATGCTTACCATGCATCGCTGAAATGTTCCGGGTGCGTTGCAGAGTCCAAAAGGCATACGTCTGTAGATAAAAGTGCCAAAAGGGCAAGTGAAGGTAGTCTTCTCTTGGTCCTCTGGATCTATACAAATCTGGAAGTAGCCTGAATAACCATCTAAAAAACAATAATGGGACTTCCCTGCCAGTCTTTCAAGCATCTGATCAATAAAGGGTAAAGGAAAGTAATCTTTCCTGGTGACCTTGTTGAGCTTCCTGTAATCAATGCAGACTCTCCAGGAATTCTTAACTCTGGTGGGCACTAGTTCGTTGCTTTCATCTGCCACCACTGCGCCCCAGATTTCTTGGGCACCACGTGTATGAGACTAACCCACTGACTATCAGAAATGGGGTAAATGATACCTGCTTGTAGAAGTCGAGTCACCTCTTTCTTTACAACGTCCAAAATAAGTGGATTAAGTCTCCTTTGTGGCTTCCTCACGGGTTTAACATTTTCTTCCAAGAATATCCCGTGCATACAGATAGCTGGGCTAATACCTGGTATATCTGATAAAGTCCACCCAATTGCCTTCTTGTAATGCCTCAGGACTTGTAATAATTTCTCTTCCTGCTCTGACTCCAAATGTTGTGCAATAATAACTGGAAAATTCTACTCCTCTCCTATGTACACATACTTCAAGTGGCCTGGTAGTGGCTTAAGCTCAATTTGGGCTTGCTCAGAAGGTATGAGTGATCCTTGGGGCTCAGTGCAATCCCCTACATATCACACCTAAACTCTGAATCCTCTGATATGTTAATAGAAATAGGTGATCCTTGGGGCTCAGTGCAATCCCCTACACCTAGAAAATCCTCACCAGCTGGAAGTAGATCTAAAATAACCCCTGAAATGTCCTCAGCCTCAATAGCAAATATATTCTCAGCCTCCTCTAATCTGCCAACTCCTCTGGAAACATCAAATGAAACTCCCTTAGCACAAATATCTGCATCAACCAACTCCTCCAAAATACCAATGCTCATAATGGAGTGGTCCTCTCTCGGGTGCTTCATAGCATCAAAAATGCTAAACTGAACTACCGTGTCTCCAATCTTCATCGAAAGAGTACCAGCATAAACATTTATCTTCATTCTAGCAGTCTTCAGAAATGGTCTCCCTAAAATGAGTGGAGAACAGTGTGCAAGGTAGTCTCCCTCCATATCCAAAATGTAAAAATCTGCAGGACATATCAGCTCCTTTACCTTCACCAAAACATCTTCAATTATACCAGCTGGGTGGGTCTGGCTCTGGTCTGCTAACTGTATCACCACACCAGTAGGCTGTAAAGGACCAATACCAAGCATCTGAAAAACTGACCTGGGCATCACATTAATGGAGGCTCCTAAATCCAGCATAGCATTATGGAACATGGTCTTCCCAATCTCACAAGATATAGTAAAAACTCCAAGGTCTTCACACTTCTGAGGAATGACATGAATAAGTGCTGAAACATTTTTCCCCAAGCTGACCAACTCATTCTCCTTAAGCTTCTTTTTGTGAATACATAAATCTTTCAGGAACTTAGCATACTTAGGAATCTGTTTAATCATGGTCAACAAAGGTACATTGATTTCTACTTTACTGAACAACTTCACTAGCTCATTATATTCCTTAGCTTTCTCCTCTTCCACTTGCTTCTTAGCTTTAGTTTTGTGCTGAGGGAAAGGCAAAGGAACTCTCAAATCATCTTCTTGAGTCGAAACATGAGGAGTTGAAATTGGAACTGATTTCTCCACTGAGGTAGCTGCTGTGATCCCACTTGTATCACTGATTTCTCCTCCATTCTCTACCAAAATCACAGGATTACTTGAGGAAGAAGTTAGGCTCGGACTAAGGGTGGAACCAACTAACTTTGAAGTGATTTCATGGTTGTTTTGGGCTGGAAATGAAGGTGCTGTCCTGTTTCCCGAAAATTCAGCTCTTGGACCACTTTGAGTTGATGCAACCTTCCCACTCCTCAAAGTAATTGCACTAACATTTCCCTTTGGATTTGGAGTAGCTTGAGAAGGTAATTGGCTTGATCCTTGAGCTTGCATTTGATTCATCCCACTAGCCAATTGTCCAATTTGTCTTTCAAGGTTTTGAATGGTGGGATCATTTCTTTGTTGTAAAAGTTGTTGAAGCATATCCTCTATTCTTTGTTGTTGTGCATTTCCTCCACTAGAGCCTCCATAGCCCCCTTAGTTAGCATGAGGCTTTGATTGACCTTGAAATGTAGAAGTAGGTTGTTGAAATTGTTGAACTTGTTGAGATCCTTAGAAGTAGGGCTGTTGGAGCTGATTATAGGGCTGAAATGGTGGAGAAAATTGCTGAAAATTTTGTTGAGAACTTAGTTGACATGGTTGAGTATTGTAATTCTAAAAATTCTGAGGTTGAGGTTGCAATTGTGGTTGTAAAGGCTGAAATTGTGTAGGCTGAAAGTTTGGATTTGAAGGATGAAAACTTGGGTTGTATGGTTGATAACCTTGCTGTGAAAACTAATTTTGCTGTTGAAAATTCGGATTTCCTTGATAACCTTGCTGATTCACTTGAAAAGGTAGCTGATTTCCTTGATGAGGTTGCTGAAATTGTTGGAAAGGTTGTTGAAATAGCTGAAATTGTTGTTGTTGTGGCTGAACTTACTGGAAATTTTGTTGGGGCTGCTAAAATTGTTGTTGTTGTGGGTTTTGTTGGTAGAAGGAATTCCCATACCTCAGATTTGGATGATCCCTCCAACCAGGGTTATAAGTAGAAGAGTAGGGGTTATTCCTAGCTTGAAATTGTCCCCTAACCAATGCTGCTATTGTCTCATCTTGTTGGAGGTTGGGACATGAATCTGAATTATGTTCCTGGCTAGAGCAAATACCACAAACCCTCATCACTTGGCTTGATTGTGGAGGTACCGAAAAATTGGAATTTTGACTTGCATTATTAAGAAGCATTTGCTTAATCAATGATGTGAGCTCTACCAATGAATTCTTGATTTCCTTTTGTTCATTAGAAGCCACCTGGACCTCATTCACTCCTCTAGTAGACAAAGCTCTACTTCCAAACTGTTATGAATTCTCTGCCATGTTTGAAATAAGCTCCCTAGCTTGATCTGGCGTTTTGTTGACTAAGGCTCCTCCAGCTGCAGCATCTATCATAATCCTATCCATCTGCAATAATCCCTCGTAGAAATACTGAATGAGTAGCTGCTCGCTGATCTGGTGATGTGGACAACTGGAACAAAGTTTGTTGAATCTCTCCCAGTAGTCATATAGAGTCTCTCCAACCACTTGCTATATGCCACAGATGCTCTTCCTGATGATTGCAGTTCTGGAGGCTGGAAAATATTTTTCTAGAAATGCCTTCTTCATGGAAATCCAGCTAAACACGTGCCTAGTAGGTAAATAGTAGAACCAATCCTTCGTTGCTCCAGTAAGGGAAAATGGAAAAGCCCTCAGCTTGATATCTTCCTCTGAAATACCCTAAGGCTTCATAGTGGAGCAAACTGTTGGTGCAGACAGCACCCAAGTCGAACCTGTGTTTTGATAATGGCAAAGGGTTCAAAAGTTAAGACGTTATGTTTATCTAACATGCTACTTGAGTGTGCAGATTGAAGTCCTAACAAAGGATTGCTAGGCACCTAGCTAAGGACTGCTAGGCACCGAAACCCTAAGTCCTGGCGACGGGCAGCTGGGCACCTAACGAAGGACTGCTAGGAGTCGAAGACCTAGCGAAGGACTGCTAGGCACCAGGCGAGGGACTGCTTGGAACCGAAAACCTGGCGAAGGATTGCTGGGCACCAGGCGAAGGACTGCCTGGTACTGATGACCTGGCAAAGGACAGCCAGGCACCTGGCGAAGGACTGCTGGGCAAAAGTCCAGCCGGAGGAGCCGGTTGGCAACAGGTAAATTCTCCTGAGAGGAGTAGGTGAGGACGCGCTCCCCGTCGAAGGAACAGTAGGCGTCGGTTCGACCTAGGGTTCCATTTTGGAGACTCAAAATCAGAACCAAGATAGCTAAGGCTGTATAATCATAACATATACTTGTTTTATTGTATTTGCAACTAACCCTGGATGTAGGACCAAAGGAACGAGTCTCTGCAGCTCAGAACACCTCAAGGGAGAGAGGCAGCAGTTGAGTAGGGTGCCCCGGAGGTCCCAGGCGCCCCCAAGGTCAAGGCAAAGCAGTAAACAAACAAAAGCGCTTCAAAGGCTTATTGGGCCAGGGCGCCCCCTGTGTCCCGGGTGCCCCCAGCGTCCCGGGCGCCCCAGTGCCCAGGGCGCCCTGAGTTCAAGCCACCGAAGTGAACCGGCCAAGAAGCCAGCAGACCAAGTCAACCAGGGCGCCCCCACAGTCAAGCCTCAGCCCTACTCGAGTGGGATAAGGGCTGACCGAGATTGTTGCGGATCGAAGGCCACGTAGAGGGCGCCCCCAACGTCCAGGGCGCCCCCAGGACTACTATAAATAGCCCTCGACCCCCAAGGCTTCAAAACAGAACTTGCTAACTGATGGACCCAAAAGAGGTGTCATGAAAGTGGGTCTCAAATTTAGATATTTATAAATGCTGTAAACCCTTTTTGCAATCAAGGAATAAAAGCGTAGTAAAGGGGCCACAGGTCGTATTTTTCCAAGGGCTAGTTCAAGTTTGTTTGATTCAAGCTTGCATTTATGTGTCGTCAATGTTTTTGGGTTTCAAATGAAAATTGGGTTTTGGTTTCGAATAGACAAGAAAATGCAATGAAAAGGAAGAGAATTTAATTAAATGAACTAAACAAGGAATTTGCAATTAAGGCCTCAACTAATGGAAACTTAATGAGTCAATGTGACTTGATTGAATCTAAAAAAAACAAACCTAAATTTAAATGCAACTAAATGATCAGCTAAGGAATGAAATCAGTAATGGAAATTCTTGGAAACAACCTAACTTGAAACAAATATTAACTACGAACTTTAAGAGCAACAGATGCACACATGGATGATAAAATTCGATAACAATCCGAATGCCAACCTACTGATAGCAACAAAGCACAATTAAAACAACATCTAACTTGACACCAATCGGTGCCTAAGCCTCTTTTGATACAATGTGCAGAATAGAGGCAAACTTGATACAAAGCAAATAAGGAAACTTATGTGCCAAAAATGGGGATTAACAGCTGAAATGAAACTGATCAATGAAGATTGAAAAGCAAGTTAACAGAGAAGAAACTTTGCAAGAATGAATGAAGAATTTCAGATCAAGAGTCTGATCAATTCAGTAAACTACACGCAGAAGTGAAAATGCAGAAATGCAGAAATCAGTTGCATAAATTCAGTAATGAAAGCCAGATTTCAGAACATGGAAGCAGAATCGCAGGAATGAAAGCAATATCCTAATGCAAAGCAATGGAGCAGGTTGGATTAAGAAGAACTAGTGTATGCTTGACTCTAATTCCCGAAACTACAAGCTGAAAACTTCAGAAATGAACTAAATGGCAGAAATTGGAATTGAAGGGCAGATATGAAATTGATTCACTTCAAGCTAATGCACAAAATCTGAAACCAATTGCTATTAAAAGTGAACGAGATGCAATGTAAATTCAGGAGATAAACTACAACTAGCTTAATACAAAACTCAGAAGAGCTCAAGGAAAACAACTGATACGCAACAGGGAATGAAACTGAAATGCAAGGTGAAAAAACTGATGTGCAGCCTGAAAAACTAGAATGCAGATACAAATCTGGCATGCAAGCAATGATTTGTGAAACAATCTGAAATTTAATCTAATTGCTCACTAACAGGCTTCCATCTAATTCTATTGCAGACTTGAAACTAATTGAAGCAAGACAAATCTGAAAACTAAACTTAATAAGATAGAAATTGCAGAAACAAGGTAAGAAACTGATACTCAGCTACAACAATTCTGATACGCAAAGACAAAATAGAAATTAAACTGAAATCAAGTTCAAATTGATCACTAAACAAGTCCCTAGCTAATTACTTGAAGAATGGAGCCTAATTTAAGCTGGAAAAATTCAGAAAATGAAAGTGACAAAACTGATACGAATGCAGAAAACAGAATTGGATTGCAGAATTGAGATTACAGCTAAAACAAAAATAAATGCCATAAAAACTAAGCCTCGACCATTCCTTGTCTCAGGACCTCCTTGTTCGTCATGCAAGGGCAAGCCAAGAACCCCTTCAACTCGCAAATCACTGGAAATTTGGCTTCAATTTCAAATCTACTCCAAGAATTCACTCGGCTGGATAAATCCAATCCAAACTCCTAGATCTCAATGTGGAAGGTTGCAATGATGATTTGAAGATCATCTGAGCCCATCCTAGGACCCCTACAGATGGTTCAGATGGAAGGGAATGGACGCAAGTGAGATCCAAGAGCTCAAATCACAGATCTGCCGAAACCCTCAAACAGCTCTGCATCCGGCGCAATCTTAAGCTAAATCGTCACTGAAGCTTCCTCCCAACGATCCAAATCTTGCTCCAAGGTTGTGATCGAGATGGCCATGCCTTCACTGAAGAAAATTGCCGAAGAAATGAAGAAAAAATGAAGAAGAACGAAGAAGAACTCAGCTGCAATTGACGAAGACTCAACAGATCTAAAAAAAGGGGAAGTCTGTTTAAGTAGTTGAACAACGAACGACTCAGATTAATTCCACTTCATCCAACGGTTGATCTTCGTCCAATTTGACTCAAATTTTCCAGATCTTGATCAGAGGTCAGGATCATCCTCGGGATAGCTCGGATCTGCCAGATCTCCAATGGATGGCTCAGATCACCTTGATCTTTGAATGGATGGTCTAGATCCCTCTGATCGTGATCCAACGGCCACATGATCTCCGATTGGGCTGAAACCTTCAGATCTTGATCTGATTGCTCGATTAACCTTAATCCCAACTCGGATTGATCAGAAGTTCTCAGATGGTCTAGATCTAACCGTCTTTGTATCGGACGGTCCAAATTAGTTGACGCTGATCACTTGATCAAATCCACTTCTGACTCAACTTTGACCCAACATTACCTAGGTCCCTGATCATTTAAATCCTACAAAAGTAGATAAAAAATTTAGTGACAAAACAACTCAAATATATCAAAATTTGCAATTAGGTCCAAAAAGAGTATAAATCCTAAAACCTAGGGTAAATCCACAATTACACAAGTAAAATACGGGTCAAACACGGATTTAAGCATATAAAATGATCAATAAAATGACACTTATCACTAACGCTTCTACACTCTTCGACTCAAGCACGCTACTCCGGAAACCTTCCATCTCAAGATTCAAGCGCCGACGACGACCCTCTACTCGAAAGTACGATCCACACCGAGCATCGGTAAATGAAGAAGCCAATTTCATTTACTGCACTACATTTCATTTACTGCTCTACAACTGTAACATCTTTTGTAACACTTTGCGCTCATATAGAATTGCCCGCAGTAAACGGTCAACGACCGTGGCCTTGGAGTAGGAGCCAAACGCGACTTCGAACCAAGTAAAATCGCTTGTGTTTTTGCGTTGTGTTTTAATTTTCCGCTGCCTATTCTCTTTTCGAATCCGAAATGTTTTACGATATTCACCCCCCCCTCTATCGTTCTTCTCGATCCAACAAGTGGTATCAGAGTGGGGAAGCTCAAATTTGGTGCAACCACCTATTTGAGAGTTTTTTTCGGATCTCTTTTTAATTTTTTTTTAATTTTTCATCGTTAATCGAGGTTGGTGCAACACCCCTCGATAAATATTGTTTCTTCCTGCACTACTAATCCAAGACCAAGTCATGGGATATTTCTTTCCTTTTACTCTTATTTTCAGATAAATGGTCATGCAAGAAGGATTCAGCACAGCCAGACCACCACTTTTCAGTGGGGAGGACTTCTTCTACTGGAAAAGTCGAATGGAGGTCCACCTGAAAACTCAGGTGGACATGTGGTTAATCATCCAGTCTGGACTGGAGATTCCAAAGAATGCTGAAGGAGTGCCACAATCTTACGCTGAGTGGGATACCGCTCTGAAAAGAAAAATTAAAGTTGATGCCAAAGCAACCCAGACACTTCAATGTGGCCTGACCAAGGAAGAGTTGAATCGGGTAGGACCATTCAACAGTGCAAAGGAGCTGTGGGGTAAGCTGATCGAGCTGCACGAATGAACTTCAGATACTCGAATCAGTAAGAGAGATCTCCTCCTGAACAAGCTATACACGATCAAGATGAACGACAATGAAACAGCAGCCCAGCTCCATGCCAGAATTCAGGAGTTAATGAACGGATTACACACAATCGGCCACAAGGTAGAAAACCGTGACTTGATAAGGTACACTCTTAACGCTTTCCCGAGAAACACCTTGTGGGCATCTATGGTAGATGCATACAAGGTTTCAAGGGACCTTTCAAAAATAAAATTAGATGAACTATTTTCAGAACTTGAGTTACATGAGCAGACTAACTGCAATCTGACCGAGAAAGGCATCGCTTTTGTTGCAGGTAAAGCTGGAAAGACAACCAAGAAGAAGCCTCAACCTGCACCCGAGTCTAATTCAGACTCAGACTCTGAAGACAGCAAGGGAAATCAACTGAAGCTGGTTCGGCTAGCTCGGGACTACTACAAAGAACTAAAGAACCAGACCAACAGAAGGAAAGCCAGCCGAGGAAAGGAAGAACCAGTTGAACCCTCAAATGAAAAGAACAAACCAAACGTGACCTGTTACGAATGCAAGAAAAAGGGTCACTACAAGACTGAATGCCCCAATCTGAAGGAAACAAAGAAGACAAGAAAGAAGAAGGCACTTCAGGAAACATGGGACGAGTCCTCCTCCTCAGAAGAAGAAGAGGTCCCACAGTCGAACCTGCTCGGACTAACCGCCTCAGAAGAAATCGAGACCGAGTCAGAATCGGAGCCGGACGACGGTAAACTCATATTTTCAGAGGATGGAGAAATAACTGTAAGTGGTTTTTCTAGAAATCAGTTAAATGAATTAATTTCGTATCTTTCTCGAGACTTGGCGAAAGCTAAACTCCGAGTCGAATCTCTCCGACAGGAAGTAAAACTCCTGAAAGAGGGAGTTGACTCTGGATCCTTAATTGAGAAGGTTCAAGAAGGAACCTCTACTCAAGTTGAAAAACTTGAAGAAGCGAACTCCTCCTTGAAAACTCAAGTCAAGGACCTCAGAACAGCCTTAGAACGGTTCACTTCTGGTTCCAAGGGTCTTGACATGATCCTTGGAAAATAGAAGTCGGTTCTAAATCGATCCGGGTTAGGCTACCGAAGCAAGTCTAGACAATGATCCTACTATGCTGTACTGAACCCGTCTAGACCCAAGGTTCAGGCATGGGTACCCAAACTGTGCCTGAACAAACAAACTGGATCAAATCAATACTGGATCCCCAAGGACAAGATTCACATCTTGCCAAACCATTATCGTGGCTTTAATCCAGGGGGAGCCAAATTAAAAACAATATTTATAGTTAGACAAATTTCAATTCTTGTTTTCAAATCACATGATTGCATGTTTATTTAATTGTTGCAATTTACCATGCTTAGAATTAGGACTGGTTAGGTTAAGGACTGAACCAACTTAACTAAAATTTGAACAACATAGTATTGGGTGGGGGTGACATGATAGTACGTTAGGGAAGCCTCTTCTAATAAGGTTAAGTATACTCTACTTGGTCTCTTTAGACTGGTGAAACTAGCCGAAGCTACCGATCCAAGACCCAAACTAGTTAGACCAGAATTTTTGAAAAAATAGTTTTGAAAATAAAATTTCATTAAAAGGCTTTGTCAAGGAAAGGGTTGATGATCCAATAAAGCTACGGCCAAAGAAGGCCTAGTGCCTCGCCAAGACCTGGAAGCCAATTTCTGAAATTCAAATTCAAATTATTCTTTGTCAAATTCGAATCTAACACAAATTTTCAGTTAATTGTAGATTCAAACATTCATTAAAAATAAACTGAAAATTAATTTCTTTCAAAATTAATCCAATTTTTTTTAATAAATCATGATCCTTCAAAATAATTCAATCTACGAAAACATGTCTCACAAAAACCCATAAGTTTAACTTGATTGATAACTCTAGATTGGATGAGACAGCTAAGTTTAATTTAACTAAAGCTCAACTGATTTTTTTTGTCAAGGACAAACACTAAACCTTGTAAGTTAGAACTAAGTTGACTTGGTCAAATTAGACAAAACTAGTCATACCTGGTCAAACAGGTCAAATCTGGTTAAAACTGGTCAAAAGCAGTCAAACAAGTCAATCTAATCTAGCCCGGGCGCCCGTGAACCCTCGGGCGCCCCTCCTTTTTCTTTTCTCTTTCAAGACAAAAAGCTGCAAAAGCAACTGATCAGGGCGCCCGGGTCCTCACGAGCGCCCCCATAGACATGGTCAAAAGCAGAAAGCTGCCAAAAGGCAGCTGTACCCTACGGGGGGCGCCCTCGCCCTCCGGGGCGATCTCACGGACCGGGGCGCCCTCTCACTCCTGGGCGCCCGGCCGAACTCTATAAAAGGCCCCCAAGCCTCACTCATTTGCCACAACCAAAACTCTTCACTTCTCTAATTCTTCTCATTCAAAGCGAACTAACACCTCCCGAGTGACTCTCTTGCTCCCTCAACTTCAACCATGCCTCCCCGAACAGCTACTAGGTATAAATTTTTTTTTATTTAAAATTATTTTTCTTAATTTTTTTTCCTCTAAATGCATGCTTTTTAACTTAGAAAACGCCGAGCAAATCAATCAAACCCCGGTACCGAACCTAGTCCCGATCCTAGGTTCCAAACCTTAGAACTTTGTAATAGATTTACTCGAACAACATATAAACCCATAAAGACAAGTTACCTAAATAGGCAATTCTTCACTCAATCTTGTCCATTGGCTATAAATGTTATCAACTTTTACCAATTAGACAATCTTGTTTTCTGCACTTATTCAATTAACACATCCCTATATGCAGAATTCTATAACAACATAATTAGACAGGATGATCTTATGTTCATCACCACCGTTCAAGGGATACCCTTGACAATCATACCCTCACTGCTCAACCGATTTCTTGGACTACGACACTCTCAGTCCACCTTTTGCTGTTATCCCCGTAGGAATCCTCCATTTGATGCTCCATACTCTCATATTGACCTAGATACTCTACACTCCTACTTCTATAGGGAGGCTAGGAACCCCTTGGCCAGACGATTTCAGTCTGTTGACCTTCAGGTCCAGGACTATGCTCTTTATAGAGTTCTAGTCCGCTGTATTCTGCCCTTATCTACTAGAGACGTCGCTACTATGCGACCATTCCACACTTTCCTCCTATACGCATTGATTCATCATCTTGATATCGACATTGGACTCCATATGATCTACACGATCCTACATGCGTCCAGTGTTACCACGCAGGGGCGGGTACACACTCCCTATTGCCACATCATCACTTCCATTCTACATTATCACGGCCGTAACATCACCGAGAGTGAGATGGCCACGATGACTGACTTCGATGAGATAGGTTTTAGGAACTTTTCCCTAGCTGGTATAGAGGTCTCCGGTACCGGGGTTTTATCGTGGAGGCGATAGAGAGCCGGACCCTAGATCGACTCTGATGAGAAGGTTGAAGTCGATGTTGCAGATCTGGCAGTCGAGGTTTGAGAGCACATAGACAAGCCCCCACCACCGACACTCTATGAGAGAGTGACACGGCTCGAGACACAGGTCCAAAGCCTCCGGGAGGAAGTGGAGGCAAATCATGCTGAAGAAATGGAGGCAAATCAGGGCTATTACACTGAGTACATGAACGCCCTCAGAGCCGATAGGGAGACCAACGACACACAGTATCAGGAGATGATGGCACTGTTTCGATCGTGGCAGCCCGACTCATCTGATCGTCCCGGTCCCTCTTACTAGTTTAGTTTGGCATTGTACTAGTTGACTGACCCTACTTAGTAGGGTTGACTTAGATTTGACTTGTATGACTGTGCTGGTCCTCTGTCTTACCAGCTGACTTATGAAGTTGACTATTTGCTTTTCATAATTAACTGATCTTAGTTAGGATTATGCTTGGTAGAATAGGCTTAACTTACTTCTATTTTTCTTACTGCTTTACTCGGTTTGAAAATCAGTTTGAAAATAATTTTAAAACTGCTTTACTTAATTTTTCAAAATCTTTTTACAATTTTAAAAGTCAATTTTTCGACTTAGTTTTATTTAAAACTACCTCCTTCAAAACTAGGGTCTTTTTCGCAAATGGACTTAGCCTAGGCCCTAACCCTAGAACTGCATGCACCCATAGATCTAGAAGCCAGCATCTCACAAGCACCTTAGGGTACTTTTGAATGATAACCTAGAATGGGTTGAGATGCTTAGGTCTTTGCCTTAATTCAAGATGATTTAAGTCGGTGCATCTGCAGTAATTGGGACACTAAATACAACTTAAACAGTAATCAGGTTAAGTGTCAAGTTTAGAAAATCTAACTTGAACAGAACACTTAACTTGACTAACCCTAGCGAAACCTACTATTAATAACAGTTAGTAAGTAGCTAGTGGGTTAGACAGAACCCGACAGAGATAATTTAAATTGATTTGGTTCAGCTTATATCTTGAAATTGGTTCAGTACAACACATTATTCTTGTGTTATATCCTTATGCAATTCATCTTTTTGCTATATTGCTTGGTTTTGATATATGGCAAAGGGGGAGAGATAGGAAAGGAGAGAAGCTTTAAATTTTTTTTTAACTCAAAATGTTAAAAACTTTATATCCTTTCTTCAAAAAGTACCTAATCTAAGTTTTCATCAAAACTACTTCAAAAAGTACTTAAATCTAAGTTTTTTTCAAAACTATTTCAAAGTACCTAAACCTAGTTTTTTTCAGTACTTAAATCTATTTTTTCCATAACTGTTTCAAATGTACTTGATCTAAATTGTGTTCAAAATTTTTGTTAAGTACTTAAACTTAAGTTATGTTCAAAAATCTCTAAGTACTTATCTCTAAAAACTTCTCTAATAGAAAAGTTTCTAAGTATAAAGCTTCTAAAGTACTAAAGAGATTGAAAATTTCTAAGTATTTCTAAGAACTTAAAACCTCAGAAGATATTTTAGAAATGTTTTAATTTTTTCTAAAGTATAAATTTTCCAAAGTGCCCAACCAAATTCTTTTTGGAAAATATTTTTCTAAAACTTCTTTTGAAAAATGTTCTAAGTATTGAAAAATTAATTCCATCTTTAGACTTAGAAAATTTTCAAAACCCCACAAACCATTGAAAAAGCTAGGGGAGATTCCTTCCAGGGGGAGGAAACTAAAATGTTATATCACCTGTCTTGATTAACTTAACTTTTTGAATCGGGTTGCCGTAAATCAAAAAGGGGGATATTGTTGGTGCAGACAGCACCCAAGTCGAACCTGTGTTTTGATAATGGCAAAGGGTTCAAAAGTTAAGACGTTATGTTTATCTAACATGCTACTTGAGTGTGCAGATTGAAGTCCTAGCAAAGGACTGCTAGGCATCTAGCCAAGGACTGCTAGGCACCGAAACCCTAAGTCCTGGCGATGGGCAACTGGGCACCTAGCGAAGGACTGCTAGGAGTCGAAGTACTAGCGAAGGACTGCTAGGCACCAGGCGAGGGACTGCTTGGAACCGAAGACCTGGCGAAGGACTGCTGGGCACCAGGTGAAGGACTGCCTGGTACTGAAGACCTAGCAAAGGACAGCCAGGCACCTGGCGAAGGACAGCTGGGCAAAAGTCCAGCCGGAGGAGCCGGTTGACAACAGGTAAATTCTCCTGAGAGGAGTAGGTGAGGGCACGTTCCTCGTCGAGGGAACAATAGGTGTTGGTTCGACCTAGGGTTCCATTTTAGAGACTCAAAGTCAGAACCAAGACAGCTAAGGTTGTATAATCATAACATATGCTTGTTTTATTGTATTTGCAACTAACCCTAGATGCAAGACCAAAGGAACGAGTCTCTGCAGCTCAGAATGCCTCAAGGGAGAGAGGCAGCAACTGAGTAGGGCGCCCCGGAGGTCCCGGGCGCCCCCAAGGTCAAGGCAAAGCAGTAAACAAACAAAAGCGCTTCAAAGGCTTACTGGTCCCGGGCGCCCCCAGCGTCCCGGGTGCCCCCAGCGTCCCGGGTGCCCCCAGTGCCCAGGGCGCCCTGGGTTCAAGCCACCGAAGTGAACTGGCCGAGAAGCCAGCATACCAAGTCAACCGGGGTGCCCCCAGCGTCCCGGGCGCCCCCACAGTCAAGCCCCATCCCTACTCGAGTGGGATAAGGGCTGACCGAGATTGTTACAGATCGAAGGCCACGTAGAGGGCGCCCCCAACGTCCAGGGCGCCCCCAGGAATGCTATAAATAGCCCTCGACCCCAAGGCTTCAAAACAGAACTTGCTAACGCTTCTACGCTCTTCGACTCAAGCACGCTACTCCGAAAACCTTCTATCTCAAGATTCAAGCGCCGACGACGACCCTCTGCTCGAAAGTACGATCCACACCGGGCGTCGGTAAACGAAGAAGTCAATTTCATTTACTGCACTACATTTCATTTACTGCACTACAACTGTAACATCTTTTGTAACACTTTGTGCTCATATAGAATTGCCCACAGCAAACGGTCAACGACCGTGGGCCTTGGAGTAGGAGCCGACCGCGACTCCGAACCAAGTAAAACTGCTTGTGTTTTTGCGTTGTGTTTTAATTTTCCGCTGCCTATTCTCTTTTCGAATCTGAAACGTTTTACGATATTCACCCCCCTCTATCGTTCTTCTCGATCCAACACAAACAACGTGAAACTCATGCAAGTGTCTGTTGGGGTCCTCCCCAGTCTGTCCTTGAAATTTGGGCAACAAGTGGATGAGTCCAGATCTAAGCTCAAAATCACCATTCAGCTCTGGATAAGCAATACTGGAGTACTGAAATGTGTCATTTGGTGCTGCAAGTTCTTTCATGGTCTTTTGGTGGTCTGCCATGATAATGCCTGAATGAGTAGAAATAGTCTGAAGAGGAGGAATATCAATAACCTCTGAAAATATGCCTTGGTTCCTCCTTGCTCTGAAAGTTCTCTCAATTTCAGGATCAAATTCTTCCAGATTACCACCTGCTGACCTGGTCATAAAATAAACAAATCGCAGCAAATGTATATGGAAAAATGAAACAGATAAAGTAAATCACAAGATATAGAGAGATAAGCACAAAAATGAAACAAGAAAAATATGAAATAAGCACACAAGCTTAAACAAACAAACTCAACTAGATGTTCCCCGGCAACGGCGCCAAAAATTTGATGGAACCCAAATGATGGTTGTCACGAATGTGGGTCTCAAATTTAGATATTTGTAAGCTGGAAACCCTTTTTGCTATCAAGGATAAAAATGTAGTAAAGGAGCCATAGGTCGTATTTTTCCTAGGGCTAGTTAAGGTTGTTTGATTCAAGCTCGAGTTTATGTGTTGTCAAATATTTTTGGGTTTCAAGTAAGAATTGGGTTTGGTTTCAATTAGAAATGAAAACGCAATGAAAGAAAGGAAACTTAACTAAATGAACTAAACAAGGTAATGGCAACTTATGAACTCAACCAATGGGAAACTTAATCAACCAAGGCATCTTAACCGAATTTGGAAAACAAATCTGCTATCAAATGCAAACTAAATGCTAAGCAAATGAATCAAAACAGTGCTAGCATTTTCGATTGAAACTAATGCAAGAACTACTACAGAAATCAAACTTAAAACAAACAGAACACAAGCTAGCTACAAAATTCAGAAGCAAACAAATGCAGACATGGATGAGAAAGTTCAGAAATAGCCAAATGCAAGACTAACTAATTTCAAACACCATAGCACACTAAAAGTTGCATTTAACTTGGTACCAATTAATGCCGAAGCTTCTCTTGATACAAAGTGAAGAATTGAAACAAACTTGATACGCAAGGGAAGGAAACTTATGTGCCGAAAGAAACTTAAACTAAGTGCCAAAGCTATAACTGACAAATCAAAAATTACACTGATCAAATCATCTTGGAAAGCAAAGCTATTAGTGAAGAAATTTGCAGAAATGAATGAAGAAATTCAGTCCAAAGATAGATCAATTCAGGCACAAATCTTAAGCATGAAATGAATGTGCAGAAACTGTATGCAGATATGCAGAAATGAAATGCAGAATTTCAGAATGTGCAGAAACTGTATGCAGATATGCAGAAATGAAATGCAGAATTTCAGAAACCGAATTGGATGCAAAACCAAACTAACAAGATGAAATTGATGCACCAATCTAAAGATCAGAAAAGGTTCAGAAGAGCTATGTTTACTTGACACAAATTTCAGAAATGCTGAACTGAAACATGCAGAAATAAAACTGATACGCAAGCTTAAACCAAATGCCGAAGTTGATATAAAGTGTTATGTAAATGGAACAAGCTACAATGGAAATTCAGAAGAAGAACTAAAACTAGCTGGATACAAAATTCAGGAACTAAAACAAAGAACTGACATGCAGGAAAAGAATTGATACGCAACAACATAAACTGAAACGCAGGAACTTAAAACTGATCCTAAACAAACTGAGATTAAATGCAGGAATAAACTGAATTACTAAGCAAATTGAGATCAAATTCAATGTTCACTAGACAAGCAATCTAACTAATTACTTGCAGAATTGAAAAAAAAAAACTAATGAATGCAAAAAGTGATCCAATAAAACTGATACAAAGTTTAGAAATGGAAATGGCACGCTGAAATTGAAATTACTGCTAAGAAATTGAAATTCATTAAGAAACTAAGCTTCGATCCTCTCCTTAGCTCAAGATCTCCTTGCCGTCACACAAGAGCAAGCCAAGAACCCCCTAGCTCAATAGATCGCATGGAAAATCTGTCTCAGTGATTAATTCCACTCAACCTCTGCTCCCAGCTGAAAAACCAATCCGATCTCCTCAATCTCGCTGTGTTGGATTGCGATGATGACTTGGGGATGATCAGAACACTTCAGAGAACCCTCCAGATAGCTCAGATGGATGAGAACTACACACAACCGAGATCCAAGCAATCGATTGGTAGAGCTGGCGAAACCCTCGCGTTGCTCTGTTCAGTGGCGAATTGCAGCTGAAAATCTCACGGAGAAGATGATCCGACGATCTAGATCTTGATCCAAGGTTGGAATTGAAGTGGTCACGCTCTCAGATGAAGAGAATTGAAGAAAACGAAGAACTGGAAGCAAACACAAAAGACTGAGCTCGGCGAAGACGCGACCCTGATCAGGGAAGAAGAAGTAGTTAATATAGTTTAGAAATGAACGACTGAGATTCACTTAACTCCATCCAACGGCTAGATCTCTTCAGATTTAAATCAAACTTTTTAGATCTTGATCAAGGGTCAGGATTTGTCTCTCAGTAGCACGGATCTTCTAGATTTGCAACGGCTAGCTCAGATCAACCTGATCTTTGAATGGGCGATCTAGATCCCTCTGATCTTGATCCAACGGCTGAATGATTTCTAATTTGGATGAAACCTTCAGATCTTGATCCAAATGCTTGATTAACCTTAACCCTAGCTCGGATTGCATCAAAAGTTCTCAAATGGCTCAGATCTAGCCGTTTCTGAATCGAACGACCCATATCAGTCTGATTCTTGATCACTCGATCCGGGTCCACTTCTGACTCAAGTTTGACCCAGCATGACCTAGGTCCATAATCCCTCCAAGCCTACAAACGTAGATCAACAATTTAGTGGCAAAATAATTCAAATGTATCAAGATTTACAATAAAGTCCAAAATAGAATTAATTCATAGAACCTAAGGTAAATTCAAGATTAAGCAGGTAAAATATGGGTCAAACTTGGATTTTAGAACCTGAATTGATCAACAAAATAGTACTTATTAGTGACCCAATAGGTTCTTCCGACGTTGGCAATGCGCCTAAACCCTTTAGACACATAAGCAATGAGCGGCATCTAGCAATGCATCATTGCTACCCAAGTAACAAGAAAAGTCGAGATCCAACTAAACCTCCGTGACTATGATAATGTATAACCTTATCCTTCTATCCTCGATATCTAGATTGACCAATGAGGCATAGACCTTGTCATCCTCAATCAATCTTGTGTTTCTTGATCCCCGAGTAGACTCACTCAAACAAATGAGCTCAATATCTCATATTGACTCATTTGAGCATGGTCATACGTTTCAGTAGTCCTACTCGATCAAGGGGCCCACAGATATCACTCCCATCATATGGGAGGGATAGATCGCATCTACATCACTCACATCCCTCCGCATAATTCATTACATACCCAGTGATCGCCTTTATAGTTCACCCTGTTACCGGTGACGTTTGACGATACCAAAATACATAACTCCTTATGTAGGGAACCGTAGTGACTTCAGGTCTAAGGACTATTCATACCAATAGTCACATGAGAAAGTCTATGACACTCATATGACAATCTATGAAACTTTCTAATGGCGGGTCATTCAGTACACATTCTCCAATATATACCCATGTGTCAACTTGATATCACATATCCATGACTTGTGAGCTCAAGTCATCAATTGACCTACATGCTAGTCTCCATGCATTAATATTATCCCTGAATATTAATGCTTTACTAGGAATAATTTAGTGTAGTGTTCTCTATATTATCTCACTATCGATTCAACCAATCGATATAAAGTAGATAAGAACCTACTACACAAGGACATTATTATACTTAGTTATTCGGCATAGAATACAAAGTAAGTATAATAACCAAACATACCTTTATTAATAATAGAATATGATACAAAATGTCCCTAGTCAATTATCACATAATTGGCTCTAGGGCTCCTACTAACAGATAGTAGATAGTGGATGCTCAAGACATATGACCGGAGATGTGAGCAAGTTCACTACTATTAGCTACTTAACAGAAGGGACGGTCTCCTTTGGAAATAGTAGAAAATTGAGAATTATTGGTGGGGGCACCATTGAGGTATCTCCTACAATTTCCATACATAAGGTACTTTTAATTAAAGACATGAAGTTTAATTTACTTAGTGTAAGTCAGTTATGTGATGCGGGCTTTAGAGTTGAATTCCATGATAGGAAGTGTGTAATTAAAGATAATGAGTCAAATAATGTCATATTAGAAGGGTATAGAGAGGCCAATTTGTATTAACTTGATCTTGCTTTTGCTACTAACAACTTGGCTAAGTGTTTCATGTCTAAAGAGGAAGAAGGGTGGTTGTGGCACCGGAGGCTTGGACATGTCAACATGAGAAGCATTGCAAGAGTGGCCAAGGAAGAGTTGGTGAAGGGACTACCTATGATCAAGTATCAGAAGACCAAATTGTGTGATGCTTGCCAAGAGGGTAAGCAATCAAAATCATCACACAAAGGTAAAACCCTAGCCACTACTACTTTACCATTAGAGCTCTTACACATTGATTTATTTGATTGCCATAGTACTCCCTCACTTGTAGGGAGTAAATACTGTTTAGTTATAGTAGATGATTTTTCTAGGTTCACATGGGTTTTCCTTATGAAACATAAGGACGATACCCTAGAAATCTTTCTAGGATTTAGTAAACGGGTAGAGAATGAAAAATACCTCAAAATTAACCGAATTAGGAGTGACCATGGTGGGGAGTTCCAAAATTTAAATTTCACACAATTTTGTGTAGAAAATGGATACAAGCATGAATTTTCATGCCCAAGGACTCCTCAACAAAATGGGGTAGTTGAAAGGAGAAATCGAGTCCTACAAGAAGCTACTAGGACTATACATAATACATATTCCCTTCCTAGCTACTTTTGGGCCGAAGCGGTTAACACCGCTTGTTACATTCAAAATCGGGTTTTGGTACATAGGTTCCTAGGAAAAACACCCTTTGAATTATGGAATGGGAGGGTACCACAAGTCCACTACTCTTTGGATGTAAAGTCTATATTTTAAATACCAAAGATGACCTAAGGAAGTTTGAGTCAAAAGCCGATGAAGGAATTCTAGTTGGGTATTCATTAACTAGTAGGGGTTATAGAGTTTACAACAAAAGAACAAAAGTGATTGAGGAGTCCTCAAATGTTAACTTTGATGAATCAACTAATACCTACCCTAGAAAAGCCTCAATTGATAAGGATATGGAAGAAGTCCAACCCCTTGCCCAAAGAATCCAAGACCTACATTTGGAGGGCAATGATCTAGGGGGAGTAAGAAGTACCCTAGAGGACGAGGAAGAAGTAGTCAATGAACCCACAACCTTTAGGCCCTTGAGACATCACCAAGATCACCCTATTGACCAAATAGTGGGTGATGTCACTCAAGGAGTAAGGACTAGGTCCTATTTTAGAGACCAAACTAGTCAAATAGCCCTAATCTCTCAATTAGAACCTAAGTCTATTGATGAAGCATTGGGAGATGTAAATTGGGTCCTAGCCATGCAAGAAGAGCTAAATCAATTTGAGAGAAGTGAGGTTTGGGAATTGGTTCCTAGGCCCAATGATTGCACCATTGTAACCACAAGATGGGTATTTAGGAACAAACAAGATGACCAAGGTAAAATCACTAGGAACAAGGCTAGATTGGTAGCTAGGGGGTTTAACCAAGTTGAAGGATTAGACTATGATGAGACTTATGCCCCCGTAGCTAGATTAGAATCTATTAGAATTCTACTAGCCTATGCCGCTCACATGGGTTTCATACTTCACCAAATGGGTGTAAAGTCGACATTCCTTAATGGGATCATTAAGGAAGGGGTCTATGTAGAACAACCCCTCGGGTTTGAGAACCCTAATTATTCAAGACATGTTTACAAATTAAGAAAAACCTTATATGGGTTGAAACAAGCTCCCCGAGCTTGGTATGAAAGGCTTTCTGCATTTCTAGTGTCTAAGAGATTTAGGTGAGGAACAATTGACCCTACTTTGTTCCTAAAATCTAAGGATAAGGACATATTTGTTGCCCAAGTGTATGCAGATGATATTATTTTTGGGTCAACAAATAATGACTTTCTACAAGAATTTATTAAATGTATGGATGATGAATTTGAAAGGAGTCTTGTAGGAGAGCTAACCTTCTTTTTAGGACTTCAAGTCAAGCAAACTAATGAAGGAACACATATTTTTCAAACTAAATATGCTAAGAAAATGTTAAAGAAATTTAGCTTAGAAAATGCTAAGGTAGCATCTACCCCCATAGGAACCAATGTGAAAATGGATGGTGACCTTGAAGGGACAATGGTAGATTCTAAGCAATATAGGAGCATGATTGGTAGCCTACTATACCTAACCGCTAATAGACCCGATATACTTTTTGTGGTAGGTATGTGTGCAAGGTACCAATCTTGTGCCAAAGAGTCCTATTTAGTTGTAGTCAAGAGGATCCTAAGGTATGTCAAAGGTACCCTCAATGTCGGACTTTGGTATCCTAGAACCCCTAGTGTTGATCTTATTGGATACACCGACTCGGACTATGTGGGTTGTAAGCTAGATAGGAAGAGTACTAGTGGAGGGTGTCAATTCCTTGGGTCTTCTTTAGTTAGTTAGAGTAGTAAGAAACAACCATGCGTTGCCCTATCAACAACGGAGGCGGAATATGTGGAAATGGGTGGGTGTGTTTCCCAACTCCTTTGGATCATGCACACTTTAGAAGATTATGAGTTATATTATACCAAGGTCAAGTCTTGTGTGATAATGTAAGCACAATCAATTTGACCAAAAATCCGGTTCACCATTCTAGGATAAAACACATTGAAGTGAAATATCACTTCATTAGAGGTCATGTGGCAAGGGGAGACATAGAACTACACTATGTTGAATCAAAGTCAAACCTAGCCGACATTTTTACTAAGCTACTTCCCGAATCGGAGTTTACATCCTTAAGAAGAGGCCTTGGAATGTGTTTTGTAGAAATATAGGATGAACCTTAGGATATTACATTTGAAAAAGTGTGCTTGATCCATTAGGGTGATACACTTGGTTCACTTGTGCCTGTGGCATATTATTGAATCATTAAAAGTATCAAAATATGAAAACTAGACCAACTATGGGGACGACAAGTGTTTAATCAATGGACACTTTGCCCAAAGATCATAGTTGGACATCTTAAACCTTTAAAACCCATTTTATGTTTTATATGTTTTGTCATATTTTTAAAAGATATTTGATTGCAAAACTAGATTGTGATTTTGATACAAAATATAATGGTTTTCAAAGATTTTGACTTTTTATCAAAAGTCAAGTATGTTTGAAATTTTATATGGACTGATATTTTTCCTTGATAGAGTATATCATTTCAAACATGTTTGAAAGTTTTTACAATTTTTGGATTTTTCCTGAATTTTTAGGACATTTCTGAATTTCGACACAGAACCTAAAAAATGTCACTGACAGAGTATCAGTCGACTGTCCCATGGGCAGTCGACTGGCGCACCTGCTTTCAGATTCTGTAAACTTTTTCAGAAATCCAACTTTCTCTCATTTGATGCCCTAGGGTTGGATTGCTTGAGGCAATCATTTTGATGGCGTCAAAGGAGGAGAATGGGTGATTTAAGTTAGAATTTTGACTTGGAATGAATCGTTTAAGGTAGTTTGTCTAACCTAGACCTAGGATGATTAAAAATGGGAGAAGACATAGATTAAGGGGGAGGCTACCTCTTAGGTTTTGATATGTCTTACATTTTTAATGTTGTTTAGTTTTAAGTTGAAACTTAACTTGGATCATGAGTAGAATGAAAATGGGAGAAGACATGGATTAAGGGGGAGGTTACCTCTTAGGTTTGCTATGTCTTATGTTGTTTCGATTGCTATCTATTGTTATTGTTATTGTTGGTTGTTATTTATCTCTAAACTTAAATATATTGTCACACATCAAAAAGGGAGAGATTGTTAAGGCAATCGACCCTAAAATGATTGGAGTATCATGATTTTGATGTGTGTGTGTGTGAACATGTTTAAGGTTAGAGTGTTATATTGTATTTGATATGTGTGATTGAGTTTACAGGACTTGGAGAATCACACACGGTGAACATATCCGAGGGACGAGAGCCTAGGGAGGAGGACTCCAAGGGCAAGCCAAAAAGTGGACTTCAAGGGCACACGTGAAGGGTGGCATGGAGGCAAGCCAAGGGAAGGCTTGTGTGCGCATCCGAGGGACGAGAGCCAGAGGAAGATGACTTCAAGAGGCGAGCCAAAAAAGTGAACCTGAAGGCACACGTGAAGGAGTATGTGAAGAATGGTTGGGAGTGAGTGGGTAGTCGACTGGCCAGAGGGCAGTCGACTGCCAAAACTCACAGAAGGTTTTCAGCCTTCTACCAGTCGACTGGCCCAAAAGCAGTTGACTGGTGTACCTCGAAAACTAGCCGTTGGCTAGCAATTAATGCTAGGCCAGTCGACTGCCACAGGAGCAGTCGACTGGTACGGGGCTAGACGGACTGCGAGTTTGTCCTATTCTCTTATAAAAAGAGGACATTTTTGCA
>JAGFNQ010007392.1:160200-297182 GCA_024364735.1 Boesenbergia rotunda | reverse complement strand
ACTGGTCTGGAGTTGCATCTTCAGGAGGATGGTTGGAAGTTGTTCTTCAAGGACATAAGCAAGCTTTTCTGCCTTGAGGACTATCCTCAGGTTTCGAAGCCAGTCCATGAAGTTTAGCCCAGTCAGCTTATTGGTCTCCAAAATGGAAGGCAAATTCAGAGAAGACATGATCAGGTGATTATCCTAGAAATACAAATTGAGCTTATGTGATGAGAATGATAAAGAATGCATCAATATATATTAATTAAATCCTATTTATTTTTCGAATTGAATAACCCTTTTTATCAATTCGGGAGATCGTAGGAACATCTCCAAATAGGTTGATATCCAACCATAGATAAGAACAACCATGGCTAGAGTCCATCAAGTTATTCTTAGCTATGAAGATAGGTAATTATACCGATTACATATTATACATATGTAACTATCACATTATGCTATCAACTAATTGAATGTTTGCATAAATCATTGGGTTGTTAACTCATTAACAAGTATGCAACAATATACATAGCACCCAACTGCACCTCTCTTTACATCGACCTTGGCTGTGGCACAACAAATCGATGCTCCAAGCTTAAGGCTGACCCATTAATCAAGAAATAGTTTTAATATGGTTGGAGCACATTCACCGTTTAGTCAGGCTTGGATGTGTCCAACAACCAAAACTAAGGATTGACTCTGACTCCAACTATATTAATCATAAACTAATTCCATGGTTTGAACATGTTGAGGTTCAAGCCGGGCATGGATGTGTCCATCAACCCAAACGAGAAACAAAACTCCGGTTCTAACCATATTAATGGAAGGTATTGGCCTTAATATTTTGTAAGGGGTTTTGGGTCTCATCCTTTTCTTTTATGCACATTCCTGACATATAATTATGTCATGTTCTAACGATTTCCTTAATAAAGTATGTATGTGACTTAATTTATCAAGTCTCATTAATTGAATTAGGAACCGGATTTCCTTATTCTAATTTCATACTTTGTTCAAGGAATTGTTTTGGGAAATAATTTCCTGAATTATCATAATCAATTTCGGAAATAATATGTTTAAGACTTTGATTTCTTTAAATGAAATCTTATTAAATTAAGAGGTAGATTCCCTTAATTCAACCACATATTATTTTCATGAAAATCTTATTTAAGAAAATATACTCTATAGGAAACAATTTTCTTAATTAATTTTAGAGACAATAATATGTAAGTGCATCACCTCATAAATCAAATAAGGAAATTATCGTATGAGATTCACCTCAAAAATTTTCAAGATTTGATCACATATTTTATTTATGGAAAATTAATATCAATAACTTAATTTGAATGGCTCCCCGAGACTCAATCCAAATTAAACATTTGATAATTTAAATTCAATTTAGGAAATTTAATTATAACAACTAACTTTAAATTGGACGGCTCCTCGAGCTCAATCCAAAATAAAAATTTTGTAAATAATTTAATTTCCAATTATAAATTTAAATGCTAATTAATATTCTCATAATTTGTCTAGACTTTCTTGAAAGAAAGTGCCCAAAATTGCGAGTTTTCCATAAATGGAAAGTTTCCAAAAATAAAAGGTTTTTAGAATAATTGTAAGTTTCTGGTACAAAGAAAAACTTACATTTTTCCAAAATTGGAAAATTTCCAAAATAGGAAATTTCCAAAATTGGAAAGTTTCCTAAAATGGAAAGTTTTCACAATTATCATAAAATTTCAGAAACAGAGATATTTCAAAAGTTTGCGAAATTTCATGAGAATTTCCAAACGTTGAAATTCCTAAATCGAAAATTTACCATAATTGGAAAGTTTTCATAATTGAAATTTTTTTCAAAATTGAGATCATGATAAAGCTTTCCGCAAAAACAATTATATGATTAAGTCGAACACATACCTCGGCTCTGATACCACTGTTGGGTCCGGGTGCATGTTGACATGGATGCAGGTTCATTTTAAAATTAATTACGTGCAGCGGAAGATTTATCATAAATAATTTCAGTAAATTATTTAACCACACATCTAAGCATGCAATTTTATCTTGTGTAGACATGATCATATATTTAAAATTTTTGCAGAAACGTAAACTAATTTACATATTACCTCGCGTAACTCGAAGGAAAGGACGAGATCAACCGTAAGCGTCCCTTGGAAGCTCCGCCTCTATTCGCGTCCATGCCATGTATCTTCGGGATGACTTCGCAATGCCACGAGTTTCGTGTTTCTCGAGAACTACTAGATTCTCCGAGAACGCGACGTGAAAAACCAAGAGAGAAGTCGGAAGACTAACCACAAAAGGATGACCGGCTGGTGCTCCTTCTTGGGTTGGTTGGCGCACGACAAGAAGGGGAGAAGAGAAGGAGAGAAAGAGAGGGAGAGAGCCTATGCCTTCATCTCTATGATTCACCCCCAAGCCTTGGCTTGGGTCCTTTATATAGTGGCCTCTCAACCATCAAGTCTCTCAAATATGGAATAACTTATTCCATCATGTCAAGTTTGATTTTATATCATGGTTAAAATCATATTTTAATTCATGATAAAAATCTTCTCTCCTATGGAATAAAGTTCCTTATCATGGTAAATCAATCCATGATTGATTTTAATAAAATAAACCAATCCATGGTTCATTTTAATTTCTATGAAAAATAAACCAAACCTTGGTTTATTATATAAAAATTTATATCATCCATAATTTTATAAAATAAACCACACTTGGTTTATTTTATAAATTGAACCAAAAACTTGGTTCTCTCCCTTTGTTGTGGCCGACCAAGCAAAGTGGATGGATGACCTCTTTGGCCGGCCCATCCAAGCCAAGCCCCAATGAATTAAACATATTTAATTCATCTATTAAGTATTCAAAAGACTTAGCCATTTTAAGCTTTCGATGCGTCTCTGAAAAATTCAGATTCGACTTATCGTTTGGCTCAACCAAACTTAATCTCTCTTGATTGGAAAATCCAATTTTCAACTCGTTTTAAATCCCTTGGATTACTCGTAGTGCGTGTGACTGAATAGGCTTTCGATTTATGTTGGCCGTTTATAATTAATCAATTAATTATAGAACGATCATGAGTGACACCTAGTAGTACATCATGATCCCCAATTAATCGAAAGATCAACGGTTGACCTCAGAAATAATTCTGAAACCCTTCAGCAGCTATAATGAATCATGACCCATTCCCTTCACCATCTTATACCCACTTGGTTCACGACATGGTCTATGTGTGTTAGTCCCCACTATGTGTGATTCTCGTCCTACGGATTCTAATTACTCTAATGTATTTAAGATATTCATACTCTGAACATGTCATGCTCTGTCCAGAGGCTTCGAGTAACAATCCGACGATAGGCCTCTGGTATACATCTCCTCGCAAGGAGTGGTGAATCCTTTATAGGCTGTTCAAACATCTTCGGGCACTTCGGCTTATACCCAATCATCCTGGGCCCACACCTCCTTGGAGATGCTTGCTTAAGATGTCAAAGTATAAGTCTCCATGACCAAGATGACTTGAACACCGCAAGTCAAAGGAACATCGCACTTAAGCTGCAGTAAGAACTTCACCGACATATCTATATGTAGACTACCATATGAAGTTTTACAGCCAGTCACTCCAATGAACTAGTTCCCTTAACTAGCATTCATGTTTATCTCCGGACATCTCAATGTCACCAGCCAGTGAGAATCAGCTGATTAGAGAATAATCCATGCTAGTCTCAACAGAATTGATAGTGTCCGTATTTATCAATTCATCGACTAGGGACAATTTCAATACTTCACAATTGCACATGTAGAGATAATCACTAGTTGTGAATTCATCACAAATTCTCTCATGTTGTGAATTGTATTGTGGACATTCAGTAAATGAGTTTAAGATCTCAATCAAATACACAAACATGTATACTCAAATAGTGAATATTCATTTATTAAAATAAATGATTACAATCATAAGGCGATTACCTTAGGACACTTCTCTCATATCACTAACACTATGGGTTTCTTTAAGAATCTTCTTTCTTAGCTCCTCACTGCTAGGGACACATAGACGGTCTCCATAATAGAGTATCCCACTATCAGATACTCTAAACTCTTTACTTTCTCCTTCTTGCAACTCTTGCTTGATCTTTTGAATATCAGAATCTTGCTCTTGCTTTTTCTGTATATCCTCAAGCAATGTTGACTCTAGTGTCAATACTGAGAGTTGCCCATCTATGATCTCCACTTCATAATCTACTATCTCTTTCTGCAGTGGTGGTGACAATGATGACAGGGACATCAAAGTTGCGCAAGTCTTCCTACTCAACGCATCTTCCACTCTATTCGCTTTTCCTGGGTGGTAGAAGATCTCACAGTCTTAATCTTTAACTAACTCCAGTCACCTTCGTTGTCTCATATTCAGATCCTTCTGAGTGAAGAAATACCTCAGACTCTGGTGGTCTGTGTAAATCCTGCACTGGACTCCGTATAGGTAATGTCTCCACATTTTGAGGGCGATGACTACGGCGGCTAACTCAGATCATGAGTAGGGTAGTTCTTTTCATAATCCTTGAGTTGTCCGGAGGCATAAACAATGACCTTGCCTTCTTGTGTGAGTACAGCTCCTAGTCCCCACATTGAGGCATCATTGTATATGTCAAAACTTCTATTACTTTCTGGAACTGTAAGAATGAGAGCACTTGTCAATCTCTTCTTCAACTCAATAAAACTCCGCTCACAATCTTCAGTCAATTCGTACTTCTTATTCTTTCTGGTAAGGGCGGTTAGTGGAGAAGCTATCTTGGAGAAGTCCTCCACGAATCTTCTGTAGTACCCTGCTAAACCCAGAAAGCTCCTGATCTCACTAACATTCTTTGGTCGACCCCAATTACTAACTGCGTCAATCTTCGCGGGGTCTACCATAATACCTTCCTTGGAAATGATGTGACCTAGGAAAGCCACTCGGTCAAGCCAAAATTCGCACTTTAAAAATTTGGCATATAACTTCTGCTGTTGTAACGTCTTCAACACTACCCTCAGATGTTCGTCATGTTTTTCCTGAGACTTTGAATAGACTAGGATATCATCAATGAAGACTATGACGAACTTATCAAGAAACTCCCTGAATACTCGATCATTAGATCCATGAACGTTGCAGGGGCATTTGTCACTCCCAAAAGGCATGACCACAAACTCATATTGTCCATACCTTGTTCGGAAAGCAGTTCTCGGCACATCACTCTCCTTGACTTTGAGTTGATGGTACCCTGTCCGCAGATCTATCTTGGAAAACATGGTTGCCCCCTTCAACTGATCAAATAAATCATCTATCCTTGGCAAATGATATCTACTCTTGATAGTCACCTTGTTCAAGGCTCGATAATCTATGCATATCCGCATAGATCCATCCTTCTTCTTGACGAACAACACAAGAGCTCCCCAAGGTGAATGACTAGGGCGGATGAAACCCTTATCGAGCAACTCCTGTAGTTGTTCTTGTAGTTCTTTCAATTTTGCTGGCGCCATGCGATAAGGTGCCTTTGATATTGGGTTGGTCTCTGGAGCCAACTCAATTTCGAACGCCCCTTTGATAGCATTGGCCACGAGACGGTCTAACTCCTCTTTCGTCAGAACGATAGATTGTCCCATCGGCTCTGCCATTGGTGCTCCTTCAGGTGCTTTAATGGTTTCCCACAGACAACATCAAACTTGTCCTGGAAGAAATCAACGTCGACGGCCAGTCACCGAGTTCAACCCACGAGGATGCTGACGAGAGGGGGAAAACTTCCACCCTGCGAGATTAACACGAGTGTTAGGGAAACACGCGTGGAGATTGTCCGGCAGAGCCCACTTCGACGCTCAAGTCAGCGCCTGAGTATATGAGATGGAAGACAATAACGACAGAAGTGTATGAGTTAGAATGTGTGTAACCCTTTACCTGAGAGGTTGGAGTACCTTTTATATCTGAGGTGGCTGTTACATGTGCCCCACGTTCTTCTCCACATTCCCTTGATTATTGGTTACCGGATAATCTTTGTAACAGCCGTCGCAACTATTAAGTTTAGACCATTGCGATGATTAAGACCTTAATGACCGCGACTTATGGGTCATGATTATCCACAGATCCGAAGAAAAGGAGATTGTTACTTGAGGTCAAGTGACCCTTGGGCTCCGCTACCCTAAGGTGATCTCGGGGTCCTTTGGCCCGGGGGGATCCTGGGCGTTCACTTTTCCGAGGTGATCTCGGGGACCTGCTCTCCTGAGGTGATCTCGGGCGGATGTCTTTCTAGAGCAATCTCCAAGGCTATGTCTACCCGAGTTGATCTCGGGAATCCCCCTTCCCGAAGGGGTCTCGGTCGTTAGGGAAAGAGAGTCGTCCCGATTCGATAAATCTTGTCATATAACTTCTTTCGTCCACGTGTCATCTACGGGTCCCATCATTTATAACAAAAACATGAATTTTAAATTCATAAAAAAGTTCATGGAATCTTACCGACAAATGGTTCCTTCACACTTTGTAGGCGATAATCATTAAGTAATTAATTATAAGAAATGCTTTCCACACATATCACATCAAAATCACGATTGTTAATACACTCCAATCACTTAAAGTCAAGTTATGAACTTGACTCAAGTTTTTCATTATTTTCGTTGAACAACTGCCATATCCAGTACAGTCCGTTCTATTATACTTTCTTCCCGTCGTCCTGTCTTTTATCAGCCAAGGGCATCCTTATGGATGCGAGCGTCTCGTTATGGAGTTTCTTCTTAAGGCTTAAGTACTCGGGCCATGTCATGGCTGGATAAACCGGACCCTGATTCGGATCGACGAGCTTTTGAATGGGCTCAACCTTAAAATGGGCGAGAGGTCCGCAAAAGTAGGCCACCGAGATGCGGCTACAGGTGCGGTCGACGACCGCTCGGTGCATGACAGTATGGAAGCGGCCATTGGAGATTATATGAAAGAGGTCGCCAACGTGGACGACGAGTGCCCCCGAAATGGGTGGCACTTCCACCCACTGGGGCCGAGGATGGTCGGACTCGTCGAGGTGCAGGAGCTGCAAGCCGGTTACGCCGCTGCTCTGGTGGATGATGGTTATGAGGCTGGAATCGGTGTGGTCAGCGAGGCCCATGGCTCGGTCAGCCTCCGGGCAGGGCGGATAGTAGTTGAGCTGCAGAACGGGCTCCACCTCGTCATGGCCTCTTAGTGGCCCGACCTCATCTATGTCCTCCTCATTGAGACCTAACGAGCGCAACATCAGCACCATCACCCTCCTCGATAGATTCTTCATCCCCTTGCTATATTCTTCCATCGCGCTACTGCAATCGGCGTAAGTGATAGAACAATCGATAAAAAATTATGTTATACATAAATGAATTCATGGAATCAATTAACAGTCAGTCTATATATAGAGAAAGGGTGCATATATGGGGGCATCGATTATGCGAACACGCGCGCGTACCAAAAGTCTTTGAAGCAGTTGGGCCAGAGCTTACGGGCGTCTTCTCGAGGGGAGCCAACGATGGTGAAGCCCTCGGACCAGAAGAGGTTGGAATAGAAGGAGGAGATAGCAGCGGGTCCGTAACCGGTGACGCCGGAGGGGCTGCGTTGTGCGCGGAGCTTGTGGGTGGAGGGCAGGGAGAAGAGACGACACGTCTGGGCCTCCACGAGGTCTAGCAGGCCGAGGGGGACGCTGTGGCCTGTGATCTGGAAGGCGCCCCATTTTTCGCATGCTCTGCCGACGAGGGGGATGAGAACAGAATCGGCGGCGGTGAGGTCGATGCTGGGCATAGAGGAGGAGGGAGGGATGATATTGGAAGTAGGGTGGTGGTGGAGGAGATCAGGAGGCCATATATGGGAGTCAGGGACCTGATCGAGGCTCTGCCATTCCAATTGACAGTGCAGCGAAGGTTGGCCGGAGACTGAGAGAGAATGCATGGTTTATAAGAATATTAATGGATCATGTGACACTACATGTGCTAGCAAATAGCACGGCTTATATGTCTATAGTTATAGGAGGCGATTAGTCTCTATCATAGATATTTACAATTTAATCTTTAATTAAGACGTATTTTATAGAATTTTTTTTAAATAAAATACGAAATATTATATTTCTAGATCGTCTATCGTGAACGTTTCTCGATTTATTCTGATGATCGATAAAATTTTTTTGTAAAATCGAATCGATCATCTCAAATTCATCTACTACAAAATCTAACATATTTATAGAAGACGATAGGTGGCGAACTCAGAGCAGGATATAAAATTTTAGGAGATTGCTACTATCCAAAATATTGGTTTATAAAATTATTGAGTTTTCTCATGCGGCAACACGAGTGTTGCATGAGAAACAAAGCAAGCAGAAACGGACCGTAACTATCATGTTGTTTCCACCAAAAAGTGACTCAGCCTTTGCATTCTTTTTACTGACCATACCTACGACGAAAGATTCAGCTGTAACGGCATCCTTAAGTAATTAAAGGAGAAAGCTACAAATACAGTTTTTATTCTGCATTTGCTCTATCACGAATTATTTACAAATTAAGGCAAATAAGAATATATACATTAACATAAAAATAAACTAACAATTGTTAAGTTCCAATTGACTAAAAATGCTTCTACATATAGCTACTCCACCCGATGTAATAATTTGTCCTCCGAGTCTGCAGTAGAAAGAACATCAAGTAGTTATTATCTAGATATTTGCAGTTCGATAACAATTATGATATATTTTATAAGAATTTTTTCTCGGTGTCATTATGTTTTCTCTGTGTCAAAGCTTTGGTCAAAGGATTGGTGATGCTAGCGTTCGTCGGTAATCTACATATCCTCAACTGTGCACTAATTACTCCGGGGACAGTGATTTACCTCCCTCGTGATGGCCTTGGGACGGGTGCGGCGGGGGCACTGGGGGCGAGTGATTTCGTCTTATTGTCGAATAATATGGAAGCACCATAGTTTATACTTGGGCCGCTGATGAGAGCGAGGTTCCTTAGCCTGTGCATTAGCTCTATTCTTGTCACAATAGAGGTCTATTGGGTCCACTATGCTAGGAACCACACCAAGCTTTGTAATCAACTTTCAGATCCAAACAACATTATTTGCTGCATCAGACGCAGCAATATACTTGACTTTTATTGTAGAATCTATGACTGTGTCCTGCTTCGAACTCTTCCAGCTCGTAGTGCCAACATTCAAGCAAAATCATACCTTGACTATGATCTGGAATCATCCCAGTCAGTTTGGAAGCTTGCATCATTGTAACCCTTTCTAGCTAACTTTTCATCGTATCCAAATATCAACAAATATTCTTTCGTCCTTCGTAAGTACTTAAGAATATTCTTGATAGCTATCCAGTGACTTTCACCTGGATCTGACTAGTATCTGCTCATCATGCTCAATGCATATGAGACTGTTGGTGCCGAAAGCACCAAGATCAAACTTGTGTTTTGATAATGGCAAAGGGTTCATAAGTTAATGTTATCTTGTGATCTAACAATGTTACTCAAGTGTGCAGGAAAAGTCCTAGGTACACTAGGCACGAAGTCCTGATTTCAGGAATTGGGAAATAAGACCTGGCCGCGGGTTGGGCACTGAAGTCCTGACATAGGGTTGGGAAATAAGTCCTGGTCGCGGACTAGGCACAAAGTCCTGATTTGGGGAATTGGCCAATAAGTCCTGGTCGAGGGCTGGACACTGAAGACCTAACGAGTGAAGCTGGGCAATAAGTCCTGGTCGCGGACTGGGCACGAAGACCTGATCCGGAGGATTGGGCAAAAGTCCAACCGGAGGAGCCGGTTGGCAAAAAGATAAACTCTCCTGAGAGGAGTAGGTGAGGACGTGTTCCTCGTAGGAGGGAACACTAGGCGTCAGTTCGACCTAGGGTTCCATTTGGGAAGCCCAAAGTCAGAACCAAGACAGCTTAGGCTGTTAACTGTGCTTAAACTTATATTATTTGTGTTTTGGAACTAACCCTGGTTGCAGGAACAAAGGGTGAAGTTTTCTACTCCCAGGCGCCGGAATGGAATCTGGCGCCTGATTGAACAGGCGCCTGTATGGTATAGGCGCCCCAAACAAGGGTTCTTCCAAGCACACTCGAAGCAAGCCTCCACATCAGCATCTGAGGCGCCTGTGTTGATACAGGCACCCCAGTCAGCTCATGCGCCCCAGTTGAAAGGATAAGCCCTGGCCAAGTCTGTGGATGGAGATTCGCGCAGGGAAGGCCATGTGTCAGGCGCCCCCTTCAACACAAGCGCCCATGGACTCAGTATAAATAGGGGCTCGCCCCTTGCTTCAGAACACAACTTCTTCCAACAATTTCTTTCAAGTGTTCTGCTCCAAACGCTCCGTGATCAAGTCTCAAGCGCCAACGATGACCCGTGGCTCTAATCTTCAATCTTCTCCGATCATCGGTATAAAGTTTTAATTGCTATATTTTTTAATTTTGTATTCAACTTCAAACTTATACTATTTTCTCGGAATATAGAATTTTCCATCATAAACGGTCAAGGACCGTGGGTCTTGGAGTAGGAGCGGACTGCGACTCTGAACCAAGTAAAAAATAACAGTGTTAACAATGAATTTTTTCGTTGCGCAATTGCTCTCAGTTTTCCAAAAATTGTGGATCGATATTCACCCCCCTCTATCGATTCTAAACGATCCCACAAGTGGTATTAGAGCGGGTGGCTCAAATCTGGTGCAACCACCAGTTGAGCGATTTTTCTGATTTTTCGAATTTTAAATATTTTTTTCGTTCGTAATTTTCTCGTTAGTCGAGGTTGGTGCAACACCACTCGATTTTTCTTATTATTATTTTTTTTCTGCCGCACTTCTAATCTAAGACTTAGTCTTGGGACAATTTTTTGGTTGTAAATTTTTCAGTTAAAATTCCATGGTCAACCAAGTGTGGAACTGTGCCCGTCCACCGCTTTTTTCTAGCGAGAATTTCAGTTTTTGGAGAAGTCAAATGGAATATCATTTGAAGGCCCTATGGACATATGGGTGATAATCCAAACGGGATTCTCTTTTCCTACAGAAGATGAATTATCAATCACGTGGGACAAACCGGATAAACCAATGCTCAACAAGATTGAGACAGATGCAAGGGCGACTACAATCCTACAATGTGGCCTAGCCAAAGAACAATTCAAGCTAGTCGGACCATTCGGATGTGCTAGAGAAATTTGGGAGAAGTTGATCAACCTACATCAAAAGAACTCAGATGAAGAAAAAGATCAGGCAAGCTACTTCATACTCTCAGCTCAAGCACAAGTTGCTGAGACAGAATCGGTACCCGACTTCGAAATCGACTTCGAACCAGAATAAGAAGATGAGTCTGCCAAGATAGAATCCGCACTCGACTTCGAAATCGACTTCGGACCAGGATCAGAAGATGAGTCTGATGAGATGGTACCCGACTTCGAAATCAAACCAGAATCACAAGATGAGTCTACCAAAACAAAATCGGTACCAAATTTTGATTTTTTTTTCAGAATTAAGATTAAATGAGCAAACTAATATTGCAATGGTCGAGGAAAATAAAGTTTCTATTGTAGGGAAAACTGCAAGAGAACCACAGAAGAATAAACCACATCCAATATCTGAGTCCGACTCAGATTCGAAGTCTGACGATAATAAGACAAAACTGGTCCAGTGGGCTCGTGACTAATACAAGATGCTGAAGAACCGAACAAGCAAAAGGAAGACGGCTAAAATCAAGGGGGAGATTCCCAACGAGGAATCAAAAGGTAACATTTCAGATTTAAAGTTTAAAAGTCATATAGTATGTTTTAAGTGCAGGGATAGAAGACACTATAAAAATCAGTGTCCTACTCGTAAGAATCGGTCTTTACCACCTACAATGAAAGGAACTCCCAAGGATACTGGACAAACAACCGAGAAAGGTAAATTTACCTTATATGAAAATCTAGTGTTTACCTCAAATAGCGTAATTGAATCATATAGATTAGTTAAGACAAATTTAAGAAAATTAGAACAAGAAAATGAAACTCTGAAACGTAAGGTCAATATGCTAGAAAATTTAATTCACAATCTTGCTGACTTCGAAATCCGGAGTATTACTCCAATTATGACCTTAGATTTTTTTGCTTTCATTGCTTGTTGCATTTTTTTTTTTTGCAACTTTATTATGCTTAGACTTAGGAATGGTTAGTTTAAGGACAAAAGACTTACTTAAAACTTGAACAACATAGTATTAGGTGGAGTGAGATGATAGTACGTTAGGGAAGCCCTTCTAATAAGGTCAAGTGAGGTAAGGCGTATCCTACTTGGTCTGTTTAGTCCGGTGGAACTAGCCGAAGCTATCAATCTAAAACCTAAGCTAGTTAGGCCAAAATTTTTGAAGAAGTAATTTGAAAATGAACTTTCGGTAAAAGGCTTTGTCAAGGAAAGGGTTGTTGCTCCAATAAGGCTACGACCAAAGAAGGCCTCTGTGCCTAGCCAAGACATGGAAGCCAATTATCAAAACTCAAATTCAATTTACTATTTGATAAATTTGAATCTAACACAAGTTTTAATTAAATCTTAGATTTAACACTAATTCAGAGATAAAAACAATACATCTCACAAAATAGATAAGGAAACCTGCTTTGTCACTTAGAACTGGGTGAGATGTCTAGGACCAATGATGTAGTTCATTCCAACTATTCAACATGTTTCTAAAATTAATTCAAATTTTTTTACATTTTTTTTAAAATTAATTCAACATTTTTTCTAAAACGAATTCAACATTTTTCTAAAACTAATTCAACATTTTTCTATAACTAATTCAACATTTTTCTAAAATTTATTCAACATTTTTTCAAACATAACTCATCAAACTAAGCCTTGAATGGAATTGTACTAAGATCTAGGACTTGATTGGGTCAATTAGTGATTGGTCAAACCTGGTCAACATGGTCAACACAGGTGCCCAAGACCCTTACGGGTGCCCCTTTCTTTTTTGGACTTCAAGGCAGTCAAACCTGCCAAAAGGTTGACCACCCTGACTCAGGCAACCGAGAAGCCCTCGGGCGCCACAACTCTGTCACGGGCGCCCAAGAGCCCTGACGGGCGTCCATTCACCCCTATAAAAACACTTCATCACAAGCTCATTCACCACACCAACCGAGCTCCCCTCATATTCTTCTCCCTTCTAAGGCGCCCTAGAGCTCTTCACTCATCCTCGATCACCCTACTTTCACAATGCCACCCCGGTATGATTTAATTATACATTTACGGTTAATTTTTCAATTTAATTTCATTAAATAAATTCATAGTTTTCTACTTGTTTAGCAAACGCCGAGTTATGCAATCCGACCCCTGGGCCGAGCCTAGCCCAAACCCTAGGTTCCCCACCCTAGCCTTATTCAACAAATTCGCACATACCACCTATAAACCCATCAAGACGTACTATCTAAATAGAAGCTTTTTTATTCAATCTTGCCCACTTTCTATGGTTGTTATTAACTTTTATCAGCTCGACCAACTTGTTTATTATACTCATTCAGTCAATACAACCTTATGTGCTAAATTCTATAATAACTTGATCAAACTCGATGACCTGTATTACACTACCACTGTACAGACCATCTCACTTACTATCACACCCACTCTGTTTAACCGGTTTCTTGGACTACGACCTTTTCAGTCCACTTTATGCTGTTATCCTCCGACAGAGCTTCCTTTCGATGCCCCCTATTCACATGTCACCCTTGACACTCTCTATTCCTATTTTTATGGAGATGCGCAAGACTCGACGGTACAAAGATTTCAGTCCGTCGATCTCCGCATTCAGGACTACGCTCTCTATAGGGTTCTGGTCCGCTGCGTTCTTCCATTGACCACTCGGGATGTCGCAGCTATGCGACCTTTTCACACCTTCCTTCTCTATGCGATGATCCACCATCTGGACATAAACATTGGTCTACATATATTCCAAATGATCATTAACGCGTCGAGCATATCCACCCATTTCCGAGTACGCACGCCCTATTGTCACATTCACACTTCCCTCCGTCATCACCATGGTCGCGACATCACTGCTGGGGAGGTCATCCCGATGACCGAATTTGATGAGATAAGGGCTAGGAATATTTCTTTAGCGGACATAGATATCTTGGCCACCGGGGTCTTATCGTGGAGACGACGAGGTGCTCAACAGCAGATCGACTCTGACGACGAGGTGGAAGTCGACGTAGCCGATCTCACCACCGAGACCGAGAAGCATTTGCGGGAGTCTCCACCTGTAACACCTAAATTTTTCAGAATTTTTTTCCAAAATAAACAAAAAGAAATTAAAATTTTCTTTTAAAAGGGGCAAAGTAGGGACTTGAACCCGTGACCTAAAATAAGAGTTAGTTGCATGTTTCCAATTAAGCTAGTGATTATTTTGTTAGAATATGGAATAGATATTAGATAAGTGATAGTAATCATCTTTTATGAGTGATGTTTCAACTTTCACTTGGTATATAAACGAATAGAAGAAGAGAAAACCAAGAGTTTTCTCATTCTTCTTCTTCCTTGCCGAAAACAAGAAAAGAACAAGGGTTTCTCCACTTCTTTTCTTGCGCTCAAGATCCGGATCGTGCGAAGGAAGTGGACGAGGAGTACCACGCTAGATCCTACGTCGGTATAGTGAGTTCTAAGCGTAAGGATGTAAGTAGATCTCTCACCTGCAGTAAAAGTAGTTCTCTAATGAGTTTTAAACATGATTTCCAAGTCTTTTATATGATGTGATCCTAGTATAGCAAGACCAAGGTATTGATTTGCCCAAACGTGAGGTTTTGGGATTTCGGCACGCAAGGTGTTCGACACCGATGTTCTGAGTAAGATCAAGGTCTTACTAAGCCCTAGAACGAATTCTAGGACTAAGAAATGAGATAAGAAACAAGACCGAGGTCTTGTTGTGTCCTAAAACAAGTTTTGGGAACATTACCTTTTTAAGTGCTAAGTCATGCAATTTAAATACAAGCATGAGTACAAGATAAGTATATTACTTTGAAAGACCAAGGTCTTTTTGGCATGTACCGGGCCGAGGCCCATGAGATCTAGGTGAGCTAGTAAGACGTCCTATTAGGATTCGGTGGCTAGCTACCCCGAACCTATTAGGGATGCGTGCATTGGTACTATGTTGGGCCCAAAGGAGGATGTTTATTGTTTTGAAGTATAAGAAGTATAAGTGTATAAGTTTCAAGTTTTTCAAAAGTAAGAAATCATTTCAAGCATGTTACACATTTTTCATTTCAAGCAAAGTTTCCAAATGCAACATTTGTTTCAAGTGTATTCATGAGATTGTTCATTTTAAGCATAGCATTTTCAGTACATATGTTTAAAAGCAATCATTCTTGACCAAGAGCATGATTGATATCGATTGCATGTTTTTGTGAGATAGGTATCTACTTACTAAGCTATTTGCTTATAGTTGCATCCTTTTACTGTAGATAAAGGTAAAGGGAAGATGTAAGCCAAGGAGGCTCAAGGATGGATGATTCCTGTCAGTGGCGGCGGAACCGTGGAGTAGGATCCTTCGGGATGAGTTTTGTTTAGCGTTTAAAACTCTAAACAATAAAATTTTGTGAGTATTTTCTTTTGAGTTTATGTTAGTAGTTTACTTTCGCAGAGACTTTAAGTTTAAGTAGTTAATTTGGAGTTTGAAATGCATGCAAATGGAGTATGATTATGGTTATTATGTTTGTGAGTCTATAATCTTGTTGTGTAGTTGAAGTAGAATGTATATATATACTTGAACGGTGTTTTTGAAACCTGGAAACTGCAGTTCCAGGCGTATCAGTCGACTGATGCAGGTATCAGTCGACTGGTCGAGGGAACAGAAACATTCAGGTGAGTGAGTCCCAGGTGTAGTCAACTGCACCAGTCGACTGGAAAGATATCAGTCGACTGGTGCCAATGTAAAACAAAAGGTGTTGTAGGGTTGATGGTTAGTGCTTTAGTCTTGCAACTAAGAGGTTTATGGGTCAAATCTTGGCAAAGCCAATAAAGTTAAAGTTTCTTTTTATTTTGGCTGGCCCAGCAGTAAAGTCAACGTAATGACCCTATAAGGTCAAAGTTAGCAAGAGAGGGTCGTTACAGGTTTAGTATCAGAGCAAGTTTCCGCCCTTCCGCCACACTGACATCGAGCATCAATCCGACCTCCTACCAACTAAGAAAGTGCATATGTTTAGTTTTATATACATGTCTTTATTTGACTGTTAGTCTTAACAGATGTTATTATGTGCATGATTAGTATATGCTATTATGAGTATGATGATAGTGAAGTATTCTTTCAACATATGCTATATGAGTATGGTGCAGCGGTAGGGCGACTAGTCGCTATCCCAGGCATCCTCGGTTCGATCCCCAGCTACGACACATTTGCAGGAATTTTTCCTCCAAATGGGGCGCAAACCCTGGGACGCTGCTTCTAGACCGCCCGCTGCGAGCGCTTCCCGATTTACCCTAGCAGCCAGTGGGAAACTTCCGTGTGGCCGAGCCGGTCGCCCGAGGTTAGTTGAAAAAACCTCGTTAATCATTTTTTTAATATGAGTATGATGATAGTATGACGATATACCATATGTCATATGAGTATGATGATATGAGTATGATGATGAGTATAATGATAGTATGATGATATGACATATGTCATATGAGTATGATGATATGAGTAGGATGATAGTGAAGTAATGAAATGCCCTTATTGATGAAATGTCCTTATCGAAGTAAAGTCATTACCCTCTTTAAGATATAGAGTAAGAGAATACCAAGAGGACATCCTGGAAAGGCCCAAAATGAGGAGCGAGCTCCTAGAGGGCAAGAGGCAACAAAGTCTCTTTATGATATAGAGTAAGAGAATGCCAAGAGGATGTCCTATAAAGGCCCAAAATGAGGAGCGAGCTCCTAGAGGGAAAATGACAGAGTCAGTACCACCACCAAATCTCTTAGAGGTGGTGGCGTAGTTATAGAGACAGTTAGCAGAGCAACAGCAGGTTATTGCCACCATGATGGCTAACTAGTAGGCGACTCCTGTTACCCCGCCGGTGGTAAATGTTACGACACCAGTTATGACCGAAGATCCATCAATTACATCTGTAATCCCGGCAAGCGGGGTAAGGCAAGAAGCGTACCTCATCCAGTGGTAGAAACTGAAGCTAGAGAACTTCTTAGGCACAAGCGAACCATGGGAAGCTCAAGCATGGTTCAAAACGTTGGAAAACATAGTAGAGCTACTGGACTGACCTGAGGTAGAGAAGATAAAGTGCGCATCGTTCTGCCTTACCGAAGATGCTAGATTGTGATGGGAGAGAGTTTAGGCCAAGAGAAATGTCAGCCAGATGACATGGGCCGACTTCGAGATCGAGTTCTTTGAAGAATACATTCATATGCGAGTTACCAACAAGTATTATAATGAATTCACGGAGTTCAAACCTGGAGAACTATTCATGGATGAAGTAGTGAGGAAGTTCAACCGACTAGCTTGTCTGTGCCTAGAGCTAGTTGGCACTTAAAGAGAACGAGTCAGGCTAATGCTCAAGATGATAAGGCCTGAGATAGCTTTAAAGGTGGCCAGCGGTGTTAGTAGGCCGCATACCTCGGAAGGACTGATAACAGTATAAAGGCCATCAGAAATGTTGAACGATGAAGTGCTTAAAGACCTTACCTTCGAGAGAGGTCATGGCATCTACTCAGTGGCTAAGAGCTGTATTAATTCTGATTTCCAACCGAGAACTCTATAGTGATTTAGTAGTCCTTGAGATGAAGGATTACGATATCATTTTGTTGGTGTAGGCAGCACCTAAGTCAAACCTGGGTTTTGATAATGGCAAAGGATTCAGAAGTTAAGATGTTATTGTTGTGTAATGTGTTTACTAAGTGCGTAGGAAAGAAGTACTAGGTACACTAGGCACGAAGTCCTGGCAAGGGGCTGGGCACCGAAGACCTGCTCGGAAGGTGGGCACGAAGTCCTGGTCAAGGACTGGGCACGAAGACCTGGTCAGGTGGATCGGGCAAAAGTCCAACCGGAGGAGCCGGTTGGCAAAAGGTAAACTCTCCTGAGAGGAGTAGGTGAGGGCACGTTCCCCATCGAGGGAACAGTAGGTGTCGGTTCGACCTAGGGTTTCATTTAGGAGACCTGAAGTCAGAACCAAGATAACTACGGCTGTAAAACATTAACTAATATTCTTGCTTTGTGTGTCTTGGAACTAACCTTGGATGCAGGGACCAAAGGAGGGTGTTTCTGTAGCTCAGAACTCCCTAAAGGAGAGGGGCAGACAGCTAGGCTAGGCGCCCGGGAGGTCCCGGGCGCCCAAGGTTAAAGCCAAAACAACAAAGAAGCAAGACTGCTTCAAAATCACACTAGGCTAGGCGCCCAGGAGGTCCCGGGCGCCTAAGGTCAAAGACAAAGAGATAATCGAAGCAAATCAGCCACGAAGCCAACAGACCTAGTCAAGCTAGGCGCCCAGGAGGTCCCGGGCGCCCCAGTCAGCTCCAGGGGCAATTCGAAGGGGATAAGCGCTGACCGAGGTGCTGATGAAGGTTCTTCGATCTGAAGGCACGTGTCAGGCGCCCCCAGGAGCACTATAAAAGGGGATCAACCCCCAAGTCTTCGAAACATAACTTTCTAACGCTTCCAAGCATTTTGTTTAAGAGCTCTGCTCCGGCAAACTCCGATCTCGAGATTCTAGCGCCGTCGATGACCCTCCGCTCCGAAGTGCGATCCACACCGGGCGTCGGTAACGAAAAGTGTTGTTCTTTAATTTTACTGCAATATTCTTGTACTAAATTTTGTAAACCTTTACACGATTATAGAATTGCCCAAAGTAAACGGTCAAGGACCGTGGGCCTTGGAATAGGAGCCGACCGCGACTCCGAACCAAGTAAAATTACTTGTGTCTCTGTGTAATTGTTTTAATTCCGCTGTGCGTTTTCTCTTTTCTTAATCCGAAACGTTTTCACGATATTCACCCTCCCCCCTCTATCGTGTTTCTCGATCCAACAAGTGCTATCATAGCGGGGTAACTCAAATTTGGTGCAACCACCAATTTGGGAGTTTTTTCAGATTTTTACAAAGTTTTTAATTTCTTTTTCGATCGAATTTTTATCGTTAATCGAAGTTGGTGCAATACCACTCGATAATTTCTTTTAAATATCTTATTCCCGCACTGCTAATCCAAGACCAAGTCTTGACACAGTTTTTTGTTCTTATTATTTTAGAATTTCTAAATGACCATGCAAGAGGGTTTCAGTACAGCCAGACCACCACTCTTCAGTGGGGAGGACTTCTCCTACTGGAAGAGTCGGATGGGAGTCAACCTGAAAACTCAGGTAGACATGTAGATAATAATCCAATCTGGTTTGGAAATCCTGAAAATGCTGAAGGAGTGGCACAACCTTACACCGAATGGGATGCCTCGCTAAAAAGGAAGATCGAGGCTGATGCTAAAGCGACCCAGACACTCCAATGCGGTCTAACCAATGAAGAGCTGAACCGGGTGGGACCATTCAACAGTGCAAAGGAACTCTGGGGTAAGTTAATTGAATTGCACGAAGGAACCTCCGATACCCGAATCAGCAAGAGGGACCTACTGCTAAACAAGTTATACACGATCAAAATGAACGACAGCGAGTCAGTAGCCCAGCTCCATGCTAGAAGGAGTTAATGAACGGTCTATATACAATCGGTCACAAGGTAGAGAACCGTGACCTGATCAGGTATACCTTAACACTTTCTCGAGAAATACTTTGTGGGCATCTATGGTAGATGCGTAAAGTTTCAAGGGATCTTTCTAAAATCAAATTAGATGAGTTATTTTCTGAACTTGAATTACATGAGTACACTAACTGCACATTGGCCGAGAAAGGCATTGCATTTGTTGCAGGCAAAACAGAAAAAGTGGTCAAGAAGAAGCCTCAACCTGCACCTGAGTCTGACTCAGACTCAGATTCAGAAGACAGGGAAAGAGATCGACCCAAGCTTGTTCGGCTAGCCCGAGACTACTACAAGGAATTGAAGAATCAGTCCAACAGAAGAAAAGCTAGCCGAAAGAAGGATGAACCAACCGAACCATCCAAGACCAAATCCAACGTAACGTGCTTCGAATGCAACAAGAAGGGACACTTCAAATCAGGGTGCCCTAATCTGAAAGAAGCCAAGAAGACAAGAAGGAAGAAGACCCTTCAAGCAACGTGGGACGAGTCTTCATCCGAAGAAGAAGAAGAGGCCCGACAATGGAACCTGCTCGCCTTGACTGCATTCGAAGACATCGACACCAGATCAGAATCGGAGCCGAACGACGGAAAGCTCACCATATCAGAAGACGGCAAAATAACTGTAAGTGGTTATTCAAAAGCTGAATTAGCTGAATTAATTGCATACCTATCTAGTAACTTAGCGAAAGCTAAAATTCAAGTCGAGTCTCTCCGACAGGAAGTAAAACTCCTGAAAGAGGGAGCTGACTCTAGATCTTTAACTGAGAAGGTTCAAGAAGGAACCTCTACTCAGGTTGAAAAACTTGAGAAAGAGAACTCCTCCTTGAAAACTCAAGTCAAGGACCTTAGAGCAGCCTTGGAACGATTTACTTCGGGTTCCAAGGGTCTTGACATGATCCTTGGAAAATAGAAGTCCGTTCTAAATCAATCTGGGTTAAGGTATCGAACTAAGGCTAGACAAAGGTCATATTATGCTGTACTGAATCAGTCTAGACCCAAAGTTCAGGCATGAGTACCCAAACTTTGTCTGAACAACCAAGCTGGACCAAACCAGTATTGGATCCCTAAGGACAAGATTCATATCTTGCCTAATCATTACCGTGACTTTAGTCCAGGGGGAGCCAACTTAAAAACCATTTTTATAGTTAAATAAACTCTTTTTCTTATTATAAAATTGCATGATTGCTTGTTTATTTATTTTTTGCAATTTACCATGCTTAGATCTAGGATTGGTTAATTAAGGACTAAACCGATTAACTGAAATTTGAATAACATAGTATTGGATGGAGGTGAGATGATAGTACGTTAGGGAAGCCATTTTGGCGGAACTAGCCGAAGCTACCGATCCAAGACCCAAACTAGTTAGACCAAAATCTTTCAAGGAGTAACTTGAAAATGAATTTTCAATAAAAGGCTTTGTCAAGGAAAGGGTTGATGATCCAATAAGGCTACGGCCAAAGAAGGCCTAGTCCCTCGCCAAGACCTGGAAGCCAATTATTGAAAACCAAATTCACTTACTATTGTCAGATTTGAATCTAACACAGATTTCAATTAATCTTAGATTCAAAAATAATTTTAAAACATAATTAATTGGTTTTTCAAAATTAAGTTAATTTTTCAAAACCAATCATAGTTTTTTAAAATAACTTCTTACTTCTATTCAAAACCTATCTCACAAAAACCCATAAGGTTAACGTGATTAATAACTCTAGATTGGGTGAGACAGACTAGGTTGTGAAAATCAATTTAGGCTATCCTTGATTCTAATTGGATCCAAATCAACAAATTCTTTATGTGTAGGAACATAAAGATTTGGACCAATGGATATTGGATAGCGGGTGCTCCAGACACATGACAGGGGGCAAATTGAAATTCACCAAACTCAAGTTCAAGAACCTAGGCTCAGTAGCATTTGTCAACAATGCTACACTCAAAGTCATTGGGTCAGGTAACATTGAACTCAAATCTGATTTTGTCATTAAAAAGGTACTTTTGGTTGAAAACTTTAAATTTAACTTGCTTAGTACAAGTCAATTGTGTGATACTGGCTATGTAGTTACCTTTACCAACTCTAACTACCTGATTAGAAAATTGTAAGACTCAGAAATCATTCTTAAGAGCACTAGGAAAAATAATGTTTACACTATAAACCTACTCTTAGTACCCAAATGTCTCTTAACTCAGTTAGAAGAATCAAACCTCTGGCATAGGAGATTAGGTCACACTAATCTGAGATTAATTTCAAAAATCACCCAACTTGGCCTAATTAAAGGAATACCTAAAATTAAGAACCATGAAAACATAATATGTGAATCATGCAACCAAGGTAACAAACTAGGTCTAATCACAAACAAATTTAATCAGATCTAACTCAGACAATACTTGAGCTCTTACACCTTGACCTATTTGATTCACATGGAGCCAAGTCACTAAGCAGAAACCGGTACTGCTTAGTAATTATTGATGATTACTCTAGGTTTACTTGGGTTAGGTTCCTAAAAACTAAAGATGAAACCCTAAACCTATTTATTGATTTTTGTAAGTTAATTGAAAATCAAAACGATACCAAAATTAAAAGACATAGGAGTGATCACGGGGGAGAGTTTGAGAATCAATGGTTCAAGGAATTTTTGTAGAATAAATGGGTATATACATGAATTTTCGTGTCCTAGAACCCCCTAGCAAAATGGATTAGTAGAACGGAAAAATAGAATCTTACAGGAAGCCGCTAGGACTATACTCAATGAATTCAACCTAGCTAACCAATTTTGTGCAGAAGCAATTAGTACGACTTGCTATATCTAAAATAGGGTCCTAATTAACAAACGACATAATAAAACTCCATATGAATTATACTACCATAGACTTCCAAACCTACATTACCTAAGGGTCTTTGGGTGCAAAGTCCATATCTTAAACACCAAGGACTATTTAGGTAAATTCCAGTCTAAGTCAACCCAGGAGCCTTCTTAGGATATTCATCAACAAGTAGGGCCTATAGGGTTTACAACAAACAAACTAACAAAATTGAAGAAACAACAAATCTAATATTTGATGAGGAAATTAATTCAAAATCTGATAATTCTGATTTAAATTCATCAAATATTGAACATGAAGATAATGAACAAATTGGTGAACCACTAATTGAACCCCTAAATGAACTAACTATTGAGTCAATTGAACCAATAATTGAACCAACCCAAGTAGTTGAACCAAATACTGAATCAAACTGTCCAGCCGGACCTGAGGCTAAACCAAGTTCTAGAAAAACCAAGAAACCCAGACTCAGTCACCCAACTGATCAAATTGTGGGTGATTCAACCTTAGGAGTTAGAACTAGGTCTTCCTATAGAAATCTTAGTCAGATTGCACTGATTTCGAAAATTGAACCTAAGACTATAGAGGAAGCCTTACTTGATCCTGATTGGATCATAGCAATGCAAGAGGAGTTAGCCCAATTTGAAAGGAACCAAGTCTGGGAACTAATACCTAAATGACCAAGGAGAAATAGTTGGAAATAAAGCCCGCTTAGTAGCTAAAGGGTTCAGTCAAGTCGAAGGGCTAGACTATGTCAAAACCTATGCCCCAGTAGCCAGACTTGAGTCAATTAGGCTGTTGTTAGTGTTGGTGCAGGAAGCACCATATCGAACCTTGTTTTGATATTGACAAAGGATTCAAAGTTAAGTTTATTTGTGATCTAATAAAGTTGATTGTGCAGAAATAAAGTCCTAGCGAAGGGCTGCTAGGCACCTGGCGAAGGAATGCCAGGATACAAAGCCCTAGCGAAGGACTGCTAGGCACCTAGCGAAGGACAGCCAGGAAACAAAGTCCTAGTGAAGGGCTGCTAGGCACCTGGCGAAGGACTGCCAGGATACAAATCCTTAGCGAAGTGTTAGTAATATGAGAGAAGTGTCCTAAGGTAATCGCCTTATGATTGTAATCATTTACTTTAATAAATGAATATTCACTATTTGAGTATATATGTTCGTGTATTTGATTGAGATCTTAAACTCATTTACTGAATGTCCGCAATACAATTCACAGCATGAGAGAATTTGTGATGAATTTACAACTAGTGATTATCTCTACATGTGCAATTGTGAAGTATTGAAATTGTTCCTAGTCAATGAATTGATAGATACGGACACTATCAATTCTGTTGAGACTAGCATGGGGTATTCTCTAATCAACTGATTCTCACTGGCTGGTGACATTGGGATGTCCGGAGATAAACATGAATGCTAGTTAAGGGAACTAGTTCATTGGAGTGACTGGCTGTAAAACTTCATATGGTAATCTACATATAGATATGTCAGTGAAGTCCTTACTGCAGCTTAAGTGCGATGTTCCTTTGACTTGCGGTATTCAAGTCATCTTGGTCATGGAGACTTATACTTTGACATCTTAAGCAAGCATCTCCAAGGAGGTGTGGACCCAGAATGGTTGGGTATAAGCTGAAGTGCCCCGAAGATGTTTGAACAACCTACAAAGGATTCACCACTCCTTGCGAGGAGATGTATACCCAAGGCCTATCATCAGATTGTTACTCGAAGCCTCTGGCCAGAGCATGACATGTTCAGAGTATGAATCTCTTAAATACATGAGAGTAATTAGAATCCGTTGGACGAGAAAGACATTACTTGGGCTAGGTGTGACATAGTCAGCCTAGTGGGGACTGACACACATAGACCGTGTCCTGAACCAAGTGGATATAAGATGGTGAAGGGAATGAGGCACGATTCATTAGAGCTGCTTAAGGGTTTCAGAATAATTTCTAAGGTCAACCGTTGATCTTTCGATTAATTGGGGATCATGATGTACTACTAAGTGCCACTCATGATCGTTCTATAATTGATGAATTATAGACGACCAACATAAATCGAAAGCCTATTTAGTCACACGCACTACGACTAATCCGAGGGATTTAAAATGAGTTGAAAATTGAATTTTCCGATCAAGAGAGATAAGTCGAATCTGAATTTTTCAGAGACGCATCGGAAGCATAAAATGGCTAAGTCTTTTGAAGACTTATTGGACGAATTAAATGAGTTTAATTCATGTGGTCTTGGCTTGAGTTTGGCCGGCCAAAGAGGGTCCCCACCCTCTTTGTTTGGCCGGCCACATCAAAGGGGAGAACCAAGTTGTTTGGTTCATGTTATAAAATAAACTAAGCGTGATTTTTTTTATTAAATTATGGATAATATAAATTTTATAAACCAAGGTTTTGGTTTATTATTTTCATGGAAATTAAAATAAACTTGAATGGTTTATTTTATTTTATAAAATCAATTATGAATTGATTTTCCATGATAAGAAAAATTAATATAATAAATTTCTTATGAAATTTTATTCCATAAAGAAAAGGGAGACATGGTTGTTTTTATTATAAATTAAATTATGATAATAACTTGGCATAATGGAATAATTCATAGAAAAATTTATATGATAAATTTCTTATGAAAATTTATTCCATAAAAAGGAGACTTGGCGGTTGAGAGGCTACTATATTAAGGAACCAAGGCAAGGCTTGATTCTTAATCCAAGAGATCTAGAAATAAGCCTTCTCTCTCTCTCCTTCTCTCCCTCTCCCTCTTCTAGTGTCGCCGGCCCTAGAGGCCCTCCCCTTTGCCGTGAGCTTTAACCACCACCAAGAAGCTGCTGAAGAAGAAGAAGAAGCGGGCGCTACTCCTTCCTTCCTCCCGGAATCTTGATTCCGTTCTTCGTTTGGTGGTTAGTCTTTCCATCTCTCTCTTGGTATTCTTGTCGTGCCTTTGGAGAATCTAGTAGTTCTTGTCGGTACGAAACTCGTGGCTTTGCGAAGTCATCCCGAAGAAAACTCGGTGTGGACGCGAATAGAGGTGGAGCTTCCAAGGGACGCTACGGTTGGATCTCATCCCTTTCTTCGAGTTACGCGAGGTAACAAGTAAATTAGTTTACGTTTCTGCAAAATTTTAAATATATGATCATGTCCACACAACATAAGGTTGCATGCTAGATGTGTGGTTAAATAATTTGAGAAATTATTTATGCTAAATCTTCCGCTGCACGTAATTAAATTTTAAATTACGAACCCGCATCCAAGTCAACATGCACCCGGTCCCAACAGTGGTATCAGAGCCGGTTAGTGTTCGACATAATCATATAATTGTTTTTCGAAAAACTTTGTCATGATCTCAATTTTGGAAAATTTTCCAATAATGGAAACTTTCCAATTATAATAAATTTTAGATTTAGGAATTTCAAAGTTTGGAAATCCTCATGAAATTTCGCAAACTTTTGAAATATCCTAGTTTCTGAAATTTTATGATAATTGTGAAAACTTCCCATTTTTGGAAACTTTCCAATTTTGGAGATTTCCTATTTTGGAAATTTTCCAATTTTGAAAATATGTAAGTTTTCTTTGTACCAGAAACTTACAATTATTCTGAAAACCTATTATGAAATCTCCCAATTTTGGGCACTTTTTTTCAAGAAAGTCTAGACAAATTTATGGATCATTAATTGACAATTAAATTTGAATTGGTTTTAAATTATCAACAAAATTCTTTATTTTGGATTGAGCCTCGGGGAGCCGTCTAATTTAAAGTTAGTTGTTGTAATTTAATTTCCTATTTTTGAATAAAATTGTCATGTTTAATTTGGTTACGCCTCGGGGAGCGGACCAAATTAGATTTACAACAAATTCTTTTTTTGGGTATCTAAGCCTCGGGGAGCTACCCAAAGAAAATATTTTGTTGTAATTAATAAATCCATAAATAAAATATGTAATCAAATCTTGGAAATTTTGAGGTGATTCTCAAACGATAATTTCCTTATTTGATTTAAGAGGTGATGCTCTTACATATTGTTGTCTCCAAAATTAATTAGGAAAATGGTTTCCTATAGAGTTTTCTTAAATAAGATTTTTATGAAAATAATATGTGGTTGAATTAAGGGAATCTGTCTCTTAATTTAATAAGATTTGATTTAGAGAAATCAAAGTCTTAAACATATTATTTTCGAAATTGATTATGAAAATTTAGGAAATTGTTTCCCAAAACAATTCCTTGAATAAAGTATGAAATTAGAATTAGGAAATCCGGTTCCTAATTCAATTAATGAGACTTGATAAATTATATGTCATAATTATAAGGAAATCGTTAGTACATGACATAATTATATGTCATGAATGTGCTTAGAAAAGAAAGGATGAGACCCAAAACCCCTTACAAAATATTAAGGCCAACACCTTCCATTAATATGGTTAGAACCGGAGTTTTGTTTCTCGTTTGGGTTGATGGACACATCCATGCCCGGCTTGAACCTCAACATGTTCAAACCATAGAATTAGTTTATGATTAATATAGTTGGAGTTAGAGGTCAATCCTTAGTTTTGGTTGTTGGACACATCCAAGCCTGACTAAACGGTTGAATGAGCTCCAACCATATTAAAACTATTTCTTGATTAATGGGTCAACCTTAAGCTTGGAGCATCGATTTGTTGTGCCACAGCCAAGGTCGATGTAAAAAGAGGTGCAGTTGGGTGCTATGTATAATGTTGCATACTCGTTAATGAGTTAACAACCCAATGATTTATGCAAACATTCAATTAGTTGATAGCATAAAGTGATAGTTACATATATGTGATATGTAATCGGTATAATTACCTACCTTCATAGCTAAGAATAACTTGATGGCCACAATCATGGTTGTTCTTATCTATGGTTGGATATTAACCTATTTGGAGATGTTTCTACGATCTCCCGAATTGATAAAAAGGGTTATTCAATTCGAAAAATAAATAGGATTTAATTAATGTATGTTGATGCATTCTTTATCATTCTTCTCACATAAGCTCAATTTGTATTTCTAGGATAATCACTCGATCATGTCTTCTCTAAATTTGTGTTCCATTTTGGACACCAATAAACTGACTAGGCCAAACTTCATGGACTGGCTTCGAAACCTGAGGATAGTCCTCAAGGCAGAGAAGCTTGCTTATGTCCTTGAAGATCAACTTCCCAACCGTCCTCCAGAAAATGCAACTCCAGACCAGTTAGTGGCCTGTCAGAAACATGTGACCGATTTTGAACTTGCGAGTTGCATCATGCTAGCCGCTATGGTACCTGGGCTGCAAAAGCAGCATGAGCATATGGATGCTTATACCATTATCTTCCATCTTCATGAGTTATTTGACGAGCAGGCGAGATCCGAAAGGTTCGAGGTCTCCAGACTCCCCTTCACCTCTAAGATGCAGGAAGACACTTCTGTCTCACAGTTTGTATTGAAGATGTTGGGGTACATTGAGTGACTGGGCACACTCGGTTTTGCAATGGATCATGAACTAAGTATTGACTTAATTCTGCATTGTTTGGCCAAAAGTTATTCACAATTTGTGATGAACTATCGGATGAACAAGCTGGAGACTACCATTCCTGAGTTGCTCAACCTGCTGAAGACTATAGAGCCTTCTGTGAAGCAGTATCAGAAGACGGTACTATTAGTTGGTTCCTCGAAGAAAGGTTCTAAGAGGAAGGCCAAAGAACAGAATAAGGGAAAGAAGAAAAAGTCCAAAAAGACTGAAAAGACACCAAAAGGCACTTGCCATCACTGCGGCAAGGAGGGTCACTGGCGAAGAAACTGCAAGGTTTATCTTGAGTCCTTGAAGAAGAAGGCATCTGATGCCCCATCCTCTTCAGGTATCTTCGTTATTGAATGTCACTCTATTTCCTCAACCACCTGGGTACTTGATACTGGGTGTAGCTCACATATATGTAATGACATACAGGGGCTAAGGAATAGAAGAAGACTCGTCAAGGGAGAAGCGAATTTGCGAGTAGGAAATAGAGCAAAGATTGCTGCTGTTGCCATCGGAACATTGTATCTATTTCATGCTTGAATGAAAAGGGTTATCATTTAACTTTTAGTAACAATTGTTGTTACATCTTTAAAATGGTGTTCTTTATGGGACCGGAACTTTGTGCAAAGGTATCTACACGTTAGATTTATCCAGTGACGTTTTCAATATCGAAGTTAGCAACAAACGTGCTCGAATAGATAATCGAATAGACTCCTATACGTGGCATTGTCGTCTTGGCCATGTAAGTAAGAAACGCATGACCAAATTACACCAATGTGGAATTCTAGAATCATTTGAACCCGGTTCATTTGATACATGCGAATCATGCTTGAAAGGCAAGATGTCCAAGTTACCCTTTTCCGGAAAAGGTAAACCAGTGGGAGAATTGCTTGGTCTAATACATACTAATGTATGTGGACCAATGTCAACTCTTGCACAAGGAGGCTATAGCTACTTCATTACCTTTATCGATGATCACTCACGATTCGGATATGTGTTCTTAATGAAACACAAATCTGAAGCTTTTGAGAAATTCAAAGAGTTCAGAAATGAAGTAGAGAAACAGCTTGGCAAAAGTATTAAGATACTTCGATCCGATCGAGGTGGTGAATACTTAAGTCAAGAGTTTCAAGATTATCTTAGGGACAATGGGATATTATCCCAATGGACTCCGCCCTATACACCACAACATAATGGTGTATCTGAGAGGCGTAACCGAACCTTGATGGACATGGTTAGATCTATGATGAATCATGCAACTCTTCCAAAATCCTTTTGGGGCTATGCACTTAAGACAGCTGTTTACTTGCTAAACAGAGTCCCGACCAAGGTAGTCTCTACTACTCCATATGAGATGTGGAATAGTAAGAAACCTCATTTAACTCACCTTAAAATATGGGGTTGTCCTGCTTATGTGAAGCGGACTGTATCAGACAAATTGGATGCTAAGTCTGATAAATGTCTATTTATTGGATACCCTAAGGAAACGAAGGGTTACCAATTCTATCATCCCTTGGAACAAAAGGTGTTTGTTTCAAGGCATGCTGTATTTCTGGAAAAAGAATTTCTTTTACAAGAAAACAGTGGGAGGCATGCAACACCACTCGATCTTTCTCGCTTTTTATTTCGAATAAATAATATCCTGCTTACGCCTTTTTCAATTTTAAATTCTCATTTTTTCACCATAAGTTAGAATTGATAAAACGAATAATTTTTGAAAATTTGGCATAAACTTTTTTCTATTATTATTTTAATATTTTTCTCGAAACTCGTGCTAAGCAAACTTTTTCCCAAACAGTAAATTCTTACCTTTGCATCATTAATCAGAAGTGATAAAATCAAAATTTTCAAAAATTTGTCATAACTTTTTTTTATTATTTTACCTCGAAATTCGTGCAATATTTTTTTTGGGCTATATCTTTTTTCTCCCGCACTACTAATCCAAGACCAAGTCTTGGTACATTTCTGCTATTTCTCTTGTGTGCAAGGTTTAAACTAAATGGCCAACCAAGAGTGGAATAGTGCCCGTCCACCGCTATTCTCCGGCGAGATCTTCAATGTTTGGAGAAGTCAAATGGAGTCCCTTCTGAAAGTGTAACACCCCAAAATTTCATTATTATGAAATATTTCCCATATGAAATATTATGAATTCATGAAACATAATTATTATGAAATATTTCCCATATGAAATATTATGAATTCATGAAACATGAGTATTATGAAATTTTATGATGGGCTTGGCTTAATGGGATTGGATATGGGTTAGTGCAAAATGTAATAAAAAGAAGATGTAGAAAGGAAGAAGCAGGGATTGAACCTTGAACATCCTAGTTGCACTAACAATGTCTTAACCATTGTACCAAGCCATGTTTCTTGTTGAGAGAATAAGAAACATGCTTGTTAAAGCTAGGGAAGTGAAGAGACATGTCTTTTCATGAGAAGAGTATAAATAAGAGAGGGAAAAAGAAGTTACACTTCTTCTTCTTCTTCCCCACTTCAATTTTCGAAAACCAAGAGCCCTCTTCCCCCTTTTCAAGTTTGGAAATTTCACCCTAGGGTTCTAACCCTAGGGAATTTGGAAGGAAGAAGATCCCATCCAAGGATCTTGCCCTCTACAAGGGCCAAAGGTTCTAATGAAGTGCTAGTAAGGAAACTCTCACTCTAACTTCAACCAAGGGTACCCTAAGGGAAAATTCAAGCGAAAGGATGTAAGTATCCCCTCGCCTGCAGTGTAATGGTTATTGTATGAGTTCTTCTCCTTTGTTTGTTTCGAAAATGGGGATTTTTTTTCCCTTGATGAGTTTCGGCCACCCCTTAGGGGAAGGCCTTGGTTACTCCTTAATACAAGAGAAGACCCCTTGAGACTTAGGGTATATATGTATGTGGATTTTCTTCATGATGCTATGAACAAAAACTAGGGTTTTCACCCTTTGTAAGTTTCGGCCAAGGTAAGGGATTTAGGGGTTTAAGAGTTGAATTTCTCTAGGATGTATTTTATGTTTAGTGTAATATATGATGGTGTAGACAAGGTGTTTGTATAAATGTTTGGTTACAAAAATCCAACTTTTTCCCTACCCTACAAGTTTCGGCCAAACCCTAGAGGGATTAGGGTTTAGGGTTGCATATTTATCCTATGATGAAATCTATGATTAATAGAGGATATGATATGTATGTGAGATGTTTGTGTAAATGCTTGTATGAAGGTTGTTCAAAAACCCTAAGGACCCTACCCTACACATTCGGCCAACACCTTAGAGTTAGGGTTTGCGAAGGTTAAAATACCTATATGATATGCTTATGTTTGGGGATAATGATACGTATATGCATGTGATGTTTAAATGGAAGGTTTGATTTGAAAACTAAGTTTTCCCCTAGCATGATTTTCGGCCAAGGCATGATATATTAGGTTTGTGAAAGTTGATTACCCCAGGATGTATGCTATGCTTAGTATGATACATGATGTATATATATATGATGTTTGTATGGGATGTTTGATGTCAAAAACCTAAGCTACCTTACCCTTGACTTTCGGCCAAGCCCTAGATTTAGGATTAAGAAGAACTCAATTAACTCATGAAGCATGCTACCACTTCCTATGACATGAATATGATTTATGTGACCAATCTTGTCATCTATATAAGTATGTTTAAGTGGTTGAATTATGATGTATATATGAGCATGCCTTATAGCCCATGGGGCACCTTTATGAATTGCATGTGATGTGTATGATAAAATGCTTAAAAGGATACTCCACTAAGTATGGGATCAAGAGCACCCCTTATGTTGTGTGGTGTGTCCCTACGGGATCAGAAACACCCTTGAAGAGTGGTGTGTCCCTACGGGATCAGAAACACCCTTGAAGAGTGGTGTGTCCCTTAAGAAGTGAATTTGGAGTACTCCTTAGCATATATGTAAAGACATGATAAGTATTTTACTTTGGAACTTGTGTACCCGACTCGTAACGGGGTCATTAAACAAATCCGGGGTGCATGTTAGCGTAAGGTCATGGCTCCGGTAGGACGTAAGGGTCCTGCTCTAATTGGTTGGTGGCTCGCTACCCCAATCCATTAGGGAACGCGCATTATGTGGTACACAACTGGGCCCTATATGATATGGATGTATTTTTAAGTAATACCTTTATGGAATTGTTTTGAAAAACATTGATTATATGTGAAGGGTATGCTTAAGATACTTTATGCTGCATGCTTAGAAACTTTGATATTTAGTATGCTATGATGAACTCGTGTTTATGATTTATTATGTGTACATGTCGTATGCTTTCGTATGGATTTTGCGAGTAGGACAGGATCCTTATTAAGCTTTTGTGCTTACTAGTTATGTGTTGTCTTATGCTGCAGATAAAGGTAAGGAACACTTGAATTAAAGGAAGAGGCAAGAGGGCTGAAGATGTGTGGGGTGGTGGCTCGGGAAAGAATGATTCTATATCTACTTTAATATGCTTATGTTAATGTTTCTTGATAAAGAATGTTAGTGATTACTCTTATACTTGATTAAGTTATGAGTTGAGCTACTTGTGAACCTAGCATGTTATAGGATAACTCTTATTTAAGATATTTCACATGAGGTTCTAGATTTCCTTTAAATTCAATTTCATGAACTAATATTATGCATGGAAACATATGACTATGCTTTTAAAGGATGATTAAAGCATGATAAATAATTTGCATGCACTGATTAATATGCTTAGCACTTATGTTTTTCTTTTATGAAAAAAAATTAATTATATGAATGAGTAGTACGTAACCCCGCCCCGAGAGTAGATATAAGGGCGGGCGTTACAGAAAGCCCACATGGACCTATGGCTGATCATCCAAACGGGATTCTCTTTTCCCGTAGAAGACGAGTTATCAATCGAGTGGGATAAATTGGATGAACGAACTCTCAACCAAATCGAGACCGATGCAAGGGCAACTGCAATTCTACAATGTGGCCTAACCAAGGAGCAACTCGAGCTAGTAGGTCCATGCAGATGTGCTAGAGAAATCTGGGAAAAATTGGTTAACCTTCATCAAGAGATCTCAGATGAAGAAGAAGATCAGGTAAATTATCTTGCCCTTTCGGTCCAAGCACAAACAGCCGAGTCAGAGTCTGAACCCAAATCCAAAGTCGAGCCAGAATCAGACGACGAATTGACTGAGACAGTAACCGATTTTGAATTCTTTTCAAAATTAGAATTAAATAATCAAACAGATACTGTAATGGTCGAGGAAGGTGTAAATTCTATTGCAGGGAAAAATCCTAAAGAACCACCAAAGAAGGAGCTTCAACTAGTACCCGAGTCCAACTCAGACATAGAATCAGAAGATGAGCCTAGATCCGAGGCAGAAAAAATCAAGGGGGAGATTCCCAATAAAGAACCAAAAGGTAAAAGTGTAAATTCAGATTTTAAAAATCATGTAATTTGTTACACATGCAGGGAGAGAGGGCACTACCAAAGTAAGTGTCCTACTCGTAAGATTCAAACGACACCACCGATGGCGACAAAGGAACCAGTTCCAAAAGCACGAAGGGACAAAAGTCGCATCCAATGCTTCAAGTGCCAGGAGTTCGGGCATTACCAAAGTGAATGCACAAATAAAAGAGCTATCAAGAATGCCGGACAAACAATCGACAAAGGTAAATTTACAGTATTTGAAAATCCGTTATTTACCTTGAATAATGTGATTGATTCATGTAAATTAATTAAGGAAAATTTCAGAAAATTGAAACAAGAAAATGAAACCCTAAAACATAAGGTTAATATGCTAGAAAATTTAATTCATAATCTTGCTGATTTCAAAAATCCGGAGTATTACTCCAATTGTGATCTTACTTAGATAATTGTTTGCTTTAATTGTGTGTTTCTTTTTATTTTTAGTTTTATTTTTTTTTTTTGCTTAGAATTAGGACTGGTGTAACACCCCAAAAATTTCCCATATGAAATATTATGAAATATTATTATTAAATATTATGAATTCATGAATATGAAATATTATGGAATTCATGAAATATTATCATGAAATATTATGAAACATTATGAATTCATGAATATGAAATATTATGGAATTCATGAAATATTATCATGAAATATTATGAAATATTATGAATTCATGAATATGAGATATTATGGAATTCATGAAATATTATCATGAAATATTATGAAATATTATGAATTCATGAAATATTATTATTAAATATTATGAATTCATGAATATGAGATGTTATGGAATTCATGAAATATTATTATGAAATATTATGAATTCATGAAATATTATTATTAAATATTATGAATTCATGAATATGAAATATTATGGAATTCATGAAATATTATTATGGAATATTATGAAATATTATGAATTCATGAAATATTATTATTATTATGAAATTTCATGACGGGCTTGGCTTAATGGGCTTGGATGTGGATTAGTGCAAAATGTAATAAAAAGAAGATGTAGAAAGGAGGAAGCAGGGATTGAACCTTGAACCTCCTAGTTGCACTAGCAATGTCTTAACCATTGTACCAAGCCATATTTCATGTAGAGGGAATAAGAAACATGCTTGTTAAAAACTAGGGAAGTGAAGAGACATGTCTCTTCATGAGAAAAGTATAAATAAGGGAAAGAGAAGTTGGAATAACTTCCTCTTCTTCTTCCCCTTCACCCTCACCACCGAAATTCCCTTCTCCCTTTTCATTTTCGAAACACCACCCTAGGGTTCCAACCCTAGGGAATTGGAAGGAGGAAGAAGTCTACAAGGGTCTTACCCTCTACTAGGGTCAAGGGTTCTATAGAAGTGCTAGGAAGGAGAACACTCACCTTCCTTCAACCAAGGGCACCTTAAGATTTTAGAGAAGGAGAAATTCAAGCGAAAGGATGTAAGTAATCCCCTCACTTGCATTACAATAGTTTCGAGTGCCTAAAATGGTTTAAACATAGGATGAAGCTCTTGATGTTTTCGGCCAAGAAGGTTTTTAGGGCTTGCGAGAGTTTAAACTACTCCTATACTTGCATATGTTTTTCCTCATGATGTGTGACTAAATAGATGATGATAATATGCTGTTTTCCTTGTCCTTAAGCCCCCAAAAACCCGGAGTAGGCTTGCTGGAATTTTCGGTCAAGGACCTCTTTTAGGGCTTAGAGAGGTTTAAACTTCTAGTATGCTTGATAATGACCCTTCCTATGATATGTAAGATAATATATGATGTAAATATGGTTTATTCATGGTTTTAACATGCTTGGAAACTAAGGTATGTATGCTGGAATTTTCTGTAAAGAATGATAAGTAGGACTTAAGAAGGGGTAACAACCCCAACATGCCTTCTAATGTCTCCCCTATGATGCCTACCTTAATGTATGATGTTAGTGTAATGTTTTTCATGGGTTATCATGCTCTAAACATAGAGTTTATATGCTGGAATTTTCTGATTAAATAAGAATGTGGGCTAAGGGGGAAGCTACAACCCCAATTAGGCACGCCAAGGATACTCATGATATGCTATGAGTAGTATAGGTGATAACATGTCTTCTCCCATGCTTTTTCATGCTCTAAGAATCATGATGTACATGTCTATGTTTAAGCTCTTTAAACACCCTTATGTTAAGCATGGCTTATGTATGATGAAATGCCTAAGAGATGCTTCCCTGTAAGTCGGGACTAAGAGCACTCTTCATGATAAGATAAGAGGCATGCCATGCTCATGATATGACAATGATGTGATAGGTTATGATGATATGCTTATGATATGATAAGAATGTGCTATGCAACCCTAGGTCGACGGACTATGAACGGACCTAGTAAGAAACAAGAATATGCTATGCTTATGATATGATAAAATTCATATATGCTATTTTACTTTGTATGGCTTGTACCGGATCCTAGCAAGGTCCACGGGTGGGCTCCGGATGCAGCCCCTAGGTCGATGGACTATGAACGGACCTAGTAAGGGGATGGGCTCCCGAGAAGCCCCTAGGTCGACGGACTATGAACGGACCTAGTAAGGAAAGCCCCTAGGTCGACGGACTATGAACGGACCTAGTAAGGGGCTGCCCCTAGGTCGACGGACTATGAACGGACCTAGTTTCCCTAGTAGGTTAGAGACTAGCTACCTCGGCCTATTAGGGATGCGCGCATTATGTATGTATGTAAGAGGTACAAGCCGGGATCCCCCAAATGATGATGGATGTATGTTTAAGTACCTATATGTATGATTTTAAGAAAAGCATATGCATGAACTCATCCTATGCATGTTTTCAAAAGAGCATCTTGCATTTGCATTTCTTGTCATGACTATATGACTATTATGCTATAAAGGTGAATTATGTTAAGTTCAAGTATGCTTCTTATGATAAGTACATATGCTCCCTTATGCTATGTTAAGTTAAGTGTTTTAATGCTATGCACTATTATGACATGATGTTTTCTCTACTTGATGGAACGTATGATTTTGTGAGTAGGAAAGGATCTTACTAAGCTATATGCTTATAGTTTCCATGTTTCCCTTGTACTGCAGAAAAGGGTAAGGAATGGATAATCTTAAGGGAGCAGCAGGAGGGGCAAAGATGTGTGTGGTGGTGGCATGGTGGAAGAAGATCTACTCATGTTTTATTTAGTTATGCATATGCTGAGTATTGCATGTTAAATGTTGAATCATACTTACTAAGTTGCTACTTGCAGATAATTAGACTCATATGGATATTTCATGCTCACTCTTGCTCATATGCTAAGTACTTAGTTTATACTTGCTAAAGAACTTTAGTATTATGTTATCCTTCCTCATACTTACTCCTCTGTCTTAAGAAATGACCATGTGGCATGCTTCTATTATGCAAATAAGAATGTGAAGGTACCTAGCATGCTCTCCTCAATGTCTAAGATGTTTAAAAGTTTTCATGCCTTACATGTTCAAGTACAAGATTATACATGTATCATGTTCAAGTTTCAAGTTTCAAAATGCTTCTGCTAAAACGAAAAAAAATTATGTTCGCGTAACCCTGCCCTAGTGTGAGAAGGGCAGGCGTTACAACTGGTTAGTTTAAGGACTGAACCAACTTAATTGAAATTTGAACAATATAGTATTGGGTGGCGGTGAGATGATAGTACGTTAGGGAAGCCTTTTCTAATAAGGTCAAGTATACACTACTTGGTCTCTTTAGACTGGTGAAACTAGCCGAAGCTACTGATCTATGACCTAAACTAGTTAGACCAGAATTTACCAAAAAGTAATTTTAAGATGAAATTTCACTAAAAGGCTTTGTCTAGGAAAGGGTTGATGATCCAATAAGGCTACGGCCAAAGAAGGCCTTGTGCCTCGCCAAGACCTGGAAGCCAATTTTTGAAATTCAAATTCAATTTACTCTTTGTTAAATTCAAATCTAACACAAATTTTTAGTTAATTTTAGACTCAAATATCTCTTTTCAAAATAAATTTAAATTGGGTTTAAAAATTAATTTAACTTTTCAAAATTAATCATGACCTTTTCAAAATAAATCTTTCTATTAAAATATTTATCTCACAAAACCCATAAGGTTAACATGTTTGATCACATAGAACTGGGTGAGATATCTAGGACCTAAGAGCATATGCCACTATCCTCTTAAATAAAACTCAAAGTGCTTTCAAATTTATTCAAAATTTAATGTAGTTTACTATACCCTACTTTTTCATCTCTATTTAAATTTTCTTTTTTGAATTTCATGTTAAATATCACAATAGACTCATTTTAAATAGAATATAGGGCTTGTTTGATTTAGTTGGTCAAACATAGTCAACTGAGGTCAACACAGTCAACCCTACTTACTATAGTCAAACCTGGTCAACACTGAAATCCCTTAAGGAACTTAGATAAAAGTCAGACTGTGTCGGATACAGGGGGAGTTCTTCTTAATCTTTTTCAAAAATTCAGATTTTTCAAAAACCTTATGCTCTAAAACTTATTCTCATCTCAAAATAAGGTTTTCAAAAGTTGATTCAAAAACCCTCGTATATTACTATCTCTTTGAAAAATTATCATCATGATTTTCGAAAACTATGCTATCATTCCAAGTTGTGTTTTCAAAAACTTATCTCCTTGAAAGTTATCATACTCAGAAGGTTATTCAAAATCATTCTTGTGATTTTAATAAACCCTAAAGTCACAGAGGAATGTCCACTTCATGATCTACAAGGACTCCTAGGATGTGTCAAATTTAGGGGGAGTTTGAGTCAAAAGAAGAATTTCTGAAATGTTTTTTTTTTGTAATTATTTGTTTTGAAGTTATTAGATAATTCTTATAATTTAAATCAAACCTTAAAACTCAGAGGAAGATCACTTGTAGTCAACAAGCTTCCTAGGGCTGGGTCAAGTTTAGGGGGAGATCAAATTAAAAGAATTATTGAACATTTTCAAAATTAGATGTTTTCATGCACTGCACGTTTAAAATCTTTTTGAGAACTTAAATAATTTTTCTTTCAAAATACCATTTTTTCAAAATTCTTATGGCTTATGAAATTATTTTTGAAATAATATTTACTTGGGTTGGAGAAATTTCCAGGACACTTAGGAAAATGTCCTTGTAGTCAACAAGGTTTTCTAGGTTTGTGTCAGACTGGAAAAGAAACCTAGTCAAGTAAAATATTATGTTTTCAAAATGCTTAATACTTTTCAAAAATTATTTATATTTTTCAAAGTCTAATAGTTTTCAAAAACAGTACTTAGACTTTCCAAAAAGGCTCAATCTGTTTTCTTTCAAAAGTACTTCTATTTTTCAAAATATAATGTTTTGAAAAAGTACTAATATTTTTCAAGGCAATAGTATTCTAAGTACGTGAATTTTCTAAAGATTTGCCTATAAATACAATTTTTTTTCAAAGTTGCACAATACCTTTCAAAGTGGAGTTTTGTTGATGCAATTTAAGCTTTTACTATGCTTTCAAGAATTATACTAAGTATTTTTATGTTTTCAAAACTCATAGGCTCTGATACACAAACTTTTTCTTAAAACTTATTTTAAAATATATTTCCTTATTGATATATATAGCCAAGGGGGAAAGCAAGAAAAAGAGAAAGGAATTTTTTTCCTTTTCGAAAAGCAAATATTTCTAAGTGTTTTAAATTTTTTAAGTGCATGTTTTTCCTAAGTAAAATTTTTCTTAGTAAACAAAATTTGTCTGAGCAAAAACTTTTTGAAAATGTTGGCAAATGTTCCTAAGTAAAGTTTTTTTGTGAAAAACTTGTCTAGAAAATTCTTAAAGATTTTGTTTTTTAATACACAAAGTATTTCCAAGTATATTCTTCTAAGTGTGCAAATTCTTTTAAAACAAAATTTTCCCAATTCTCAAAGTTGAAATTTTTTAGGGAAATTTGGATTCAAAATTTTGCCTAAGTAATTTTTTTTGTAAAACCTTTTAACAAAATTTAGGCTTGCTTTTCAAAAGTGTTTGTTGATACAAATGCTTTTACTCTTTTTGAAACACCTTGTCAAAAACCTATTTTCGGTAAAACTCAAAACTCCCTATTAGAAACCTTGGTCGCCCATGTGTGTTTTTGATATATGTCAAAGGGGAGGAAAGGTAAAAGTTAAGTGTTTTATAACACAAGTATTCAGGGTTTTAGGGGGAGTATGAGAAATAAAGAATTTTTTTCAACTCTATTCATAAACAGTTATACTTCATTGTTTACCTTATGTTCTTAACTATTATAAGTTTTTAACTTAACTTTGAATTGTGTTGCCATAAATCAAAAAGGGGGAGATTGTTGGTGCAGAAAGCACCATATCGAACCTTGTTTTGATATTGGCAAAGGATTCAAAGTTAAGTTTATTTGTTATCTAATAACGTTACTTGAGTGTGCAGAAACAAAGTCCTAGCGAAGGACTACTAGGCACCTGGCGAAGGAATGCCAGGATACAAAGCCCTAGCGAAGGACTGCTAGGCACCTGACGAAGGACTGCCAGGAAACAAAGTCCTAGCGAAGGGCTGCTAGGCACCTGGCGAAGGATTGCCAGGATACAAAGCCCTAGAGAAGGACTGCTAGGCACCTGGCGAAGGACTGCTAGGCACCTGGCGAAGGAATGCCAGGACACGAAGCCCTAGCAAAGGAATGCTAGGCACCTGGTGAAGGAATGCCATGATACAAAGACCTAGCGAAGGACTGCTAGGCACCAGGCAAAGGGCAGCTTGGTACTGAAGACCTAGCGAAGGACAGCTAGGCACCTGGCGAAGGACTGCTGGGCAAAAGTCCAACCGGAGGAGCCGGTTGGAATCACGTAAATTCTCCCGAAAGGAGTAGGTGAGGACGCGTTCCCCGACGAGGGAATAGTAGGCATCGGTTCGACCTAGGGCTCCATTTTGGAGACCCAAAGTCAGAACCAAGACAGTTAAGGCTGTATAAATCTAAGTTATTATTGCTCTATGTTATTTTGGACTAACCCTGGATGCAGGACCGAAGGAACGAGTGTCTGTAGCTCAGAGAGCCTCAAAGGAGTGATGCAGAAGCTGAGTAGGGCGCCCGGAGTGTCCCGGGCGCCCCCAAGGTAAATACAAAAAGAAGTAGAGAAAGTGAATGCTTCGACAGCTTATGGGCGGGGTGCCCCCGTGCTCCCGGGCGCCCCCATGCTCCTGGGCGCCCCGGATGGTCCGGGCGCCCCCATTTCAAGCTAACGAAGTGGAAGCCAGCGAGAAGCCAACGGATAAGAGTCGACCCAGTCAACCTGGGCGCCCCCGTCAAAGCCTGATCCTGAGTTTGAAGGGATCAGAGCTGACCGAGAGGAACTCGGATCAGTTGACACGTAGGGGGGCGCCCCCGACGTTCCGGGCACCCCCAGGGGCTATAAAAAGGCCCTCGACCCCCAAGGCTTTGTACAATCAAGTTTTCCAACGCATTCACGCTCTTCTACTCCCACGCTCTGCTCCGGAAACCTCCCGACTCGAGATACAAGCACCGACGACGTCCCTCTGCTCCGACAATACAATCTACACCGGACGTCGGTAACGAAGAGCTACTTTTAAGTTTACTGTGCTATTCTTGTAATACATTTTGTAAACTGGTTTTGCGCACATATAGAATTGCCCGCAGTAAATGGTCAACGACCGTGGGCCTTGGAGTAGGAGCCGACTGCGACTCCGAACCAAGTAAAAGATCTTGTGTTCGCGTTTTGTGTTTATTACTTCCGATGCATAATTTCTCTAACTCTAATCCGAACGACTTACGATATTCACCCCCCTCTATCATTTCTCTCGATCCAACAGTTAGCCTTTGCATCCCATAAAGGATTTAAACTCTACCAAATTGATGTAAAGTCAGCTTTTCTAAATGGATTTATTAGAGAAAAAGTCTATGTAGGATAGCCCCCAGTTTTGAGGACTTAGAAAAACCTGACCATGTTTACAGACTCAATAAGGCACTGCATGGACTAAAATAAGCACCTAGGACATGGTATGAACGTCTATCAACCTACCTCATTTCTAAGGAATTTAAACAAGGACAAATTGACTCAACTCTTTTTATTAAATCCTTAGAAAAAGAAATCTTTATTACACAAATCTATGTTGACGATATAATTTTTTGATCCACCAACTCAAATTTCTTAAAAGAATTTGTAAAAATAATCGAAAACGAATTCGAAATAAGCTTAGTTGGTGAGCTCAACTTCTTTTTAGGTCTATAAATCAAGTAAACTAGAGATGGAAATTATGTCCATCAATCCAAATATGCTAAGGAGTTAATTAACAAATTTAAAATGGATAACTCCAAAAGCATAAGTACCCCCATGACCACAAATGTAAAAATAGATAGTGACCCTGATGGTAAACCCGTAGACCTTAAATTATATAGAAGTATGATTGGTAGTCTACTTTACCTTACAGCCAGCAGACCTGACATCCTTTTTGCTATAGGAATGTGAGCTAGATACCAAACCTGTGCTAAGGAAACGCACTTAGCAGCCCTAAAAAGAATACTTAGGTACATTAAGGGCACCCTAAATGTAGGGATTTGGTATCCTAGGACCTCAACTTTTGACCTATCAGGATACTCTGATTCTGACTATGCTGGTTACAAACTTGATAGAAAAAGTACAAGTGGAAGCTGCCAACTGTTAGGAAACAGTCTAGTGAGTTGGTGCAGCAGAAAGCAACACTGTGTAGCTCTATCCACAACTGAAGCTGAGTATGTTGCTTTAGGAGAGTGTGTAGCACAACTCTTATGGATGATGCACACTCTTAAAGACTTCCAGCTTGACTACACCCAAACCCATGTCTACATTGATAATATAAGTTCAATTAATCTAACTTAGAACCCAATCCAACACTCTAGAACCAAACACATAGAAGTTAAACATCACTTTGTAAGAGATCATGTAGCCAGGGGTGAGATAGTCCTTAAGCATGTAGATTCAAAATCTAACTTAGCTGACATATTCACCAAACTCCTACCTGAGTCTGAATTCAGCTCACTGAGAAGGCAGTTAGGGCTATGCTTGGTAGAATAGGACTGCTCTAATTATATTGTTTTTCTAAAAACTATTTTATTTTCTACAAAATCATTTCTTTATTTTCATTATGCTATTTAAAATGATTTTTTTCTTTTTCAACTTAGTTTTTTAAAATAAAATTACCCCCTTCAAAATTAGGGCTTTTCGCAAATGGACTTAGCCTAGGCCCTAACCCTAGAATTGCATGCACCTATAGATCTAGAAGCCAACATCTCACAAGCACCTTAGGGTACTTTTGATTGATAACCTAGAATGTGTTGAGATGCTTAGGTCTTTGCCTTGATTCAAGATGCTTTAAGTCAGTGCATCTGCAGTAATTGGGGCACTAAATACCAATTAAACAATAATCAGGTTAAGTGTCAAGCTTAGAAAATCTAACTTGATCAGATCACTTAACTTGACTAACCCTAGCGAAAGCTACTGTTTATAACAGTCAGTAAGTAGATAATTGGGTTAGACAGGACCCGAAAGCGAAAATTTAAATTAATTTGGTCTAGTTTAAATTTAAAATTAGTTTAGTACAACATCTTACTTTGATTACTCTTTTTTTTCTATATTTTTTTGATATATGGCAAAGGGGGAGAAATTGGAGAGGAGAGAAAAGAAGGTTTCAAAATTTAATTTTTTTCTTCAAAATTAATTACTTCAAAAGTAAATCTTTTGACAAAAACTTTTATCTCCTGTTTTTTCAAAAAGTAAAGTTCTTCAAATACTTAAGTTCATTTTGAAAGTTAATTTTTCTTGTTTTCAAAAATTATTCTAAGTACTTATTCTGAAAAATTTTCTGGAAATTATTTCTAAGTATTAAAAAGTACTTGAAAAATATTTCTAAGTATTAAAAAGTGCTTGAAAAATATTTCTAAGTATTTAAACTGATTTCTAAAGTATTTAAACTGCGTTCTAAGTATTAAAACTGCTTGAAAATTTTCTAAGTGTTAAAACATCAGAATAAGTTTAGAAATTTTCTAAAGTACAAAAACTAAGTATTTTGGAAATTTTTTTTCGAAATTACTTACGTTCAAAAATTATTCTAAACATTTACTTAAGTTCAAAAATTATTCTAAGCATCTTCAGTTGGTTTCCTGAAAATTTTTCAAGTACCCAACTCAAAATATGTTTTGGAAAATGTCTTCTAACTTAAAAACTGCTTGAAAATTTTCTAAGTATTGAAAACCTGAAAAACATTTCACTTTTAGACTTAGAAACTTTTTTAAAAACCCCACGAACATTTGAAAAACTCAGGGGGAGATTTCTTCCAAGGGGAGGAAATTAACTTTGGTAGTTTACTTATCTGTATGATTAACTTAACTTTTTGAACCGGGTTACCATAAATCAAAAAGGGGGAGATTGTTGGTGCAGGCAGTACCTAAGTCAAACCTGGGTTTTGATAATGGCAAAGGGTTCAGATGTTAAGATGTTATTGTTGTCTAATGTGTTTACTAAGTGTGCAGGAAAGAAGTCCTAGGTACACTAGGCACGAAGTCCTGGCAAGGGGCTGGGCACCGAAGACCTGCTTAGAAGGTGGGCACGAAGTCTAGGTCGAGGACTGGGCACGAAGACCTGGTTAGGTGGATCGGGCAAAAGTCCAACCGGAGGAGCCAGTTGGCAAAAGGTAAACTCTCCTGAGAAGAGTAGGTGAGGATGCGTTCCCCGTCGAGGGAACAGTAGGCGTCGGTTCGACCTAGGGTTTCATTTAGGAGACCCGAAGTCAAAACCAAGACAGCTACGGCTGTAAAACATTAACTAATATTCTTGCTTTATGTGTCTTGGAACTAACCTTGGATGCAGGGACCGAAGGAGTGTGTTTCTGCAGCTCAGAACGCCCAAAAGGAGAGGGGCAGACAGCTGGGCTAGGCGCCCGGGAGGTCCCGGGCTCCCAAGGTTAAAGCCAAAACAACAAAGAAGCAAGACTACTTCGAAATCACACTAGGCTAGGCGTCCAGGAGGTCCCAGGCGCCCAAGGTCAAAGCCAAAGTGATAATAGAAGAAAATCAGCCACGAAGCCAGCAGACCTAGTCAAGCTAGGCGCCCAGGAGGTCTCGGGCACCCCAGTCAGCTCCAGGGGCCGATTCGAAGGGGATAAGTGCTGACCGAGCTGCGGATGATGGTTCTTCGATCTGAAGGCACGTGTCAGGCACCCCCAGCGAATTAGGCGGCCCCAGGAGCACTATAAAAGGGGCTCGACCCCCAAGGCTTCGAAACACAACTTTCTAACGCTTCCAAGCTTTTCGTTCAAGCGCTCTACTCCGGCAAACTCCGATCTCGAGATTCTAGCACCGACGACGACCCTCCGCTTCGAAGTACGATCCACATCAGGCGTCTGTAATGAAAAGTGTTGTTCTTTAATTTTACTGCAATATTCTTGTACTAAATTTTGTAAACCTTTGCGCGATTATAGAATTGCCCAAAGTAAATAGTCAAGGACCGTGGGCCTTAGAGTAGGAGCCGACCGCGACTCCGAACCAAGTAAAACTACTTGTGTCTTTGTGTAATTGTTTTAATTCCGCTGCGTGTTTTCTCTTTTCTTAATCCGAAACATTTTCACGATATTCACCCCCCTTCTATCGTGTTTCTCCTTCCAACACATTTTAGGGATGAATTTCTTGAGCAAGTACAGTGCCTCTATTGAATGCCGCAAAAGAAGAGTAAAGTTCACACCAGAAGCAGAACTTCCATTCGAGTTTGTTATAGACCGAAAGTGAAAGACAAAAAGGTTTCTTTTTAACCTACAAGCTCACAAGATGTTAGATAACGAATGTTCTAGTTATTTAGCACATATAGTAGATGCAAGGCAAAGAGAATGACTGAAGAGAGAAGAGGTACAGGTAGTTGGTGACTATCTGGAGGTGTTTCCTGAAGAGTTACCAGGTCTGCCTCCCAATCGAGAAATTGAGTTGGCTCTAGGTACCAACCCGATTTCAAAGGCACCTTATCGCATGACGCCAGCAGAATAGAATGAGCTGCTAGAACAATTACAGGAGTTGCTCGACAAGGGTTTCATCCCCCCTAGTCATTCACCTTAGGGAGCTCCTGTGTTGTTCATCAGGAAGAAGGATGGATCTATGCGGATGTGTATAGATTATCGAGCCTTGAACAAGGTGACTATCAAGAATAGATATCCTCTACCAAGGATAGATGATTTATTTGATCAGTTGAAGGGGGCAACCGTGTTTTCCAAGATTGATTTGTGGTCAGGGTATCAACAACTCAAAGTCAAGGAGAGTGACGTGCCAAGAACTGCTTTCCAAACAAGGTATGGACACGACGAGTTTGTGGTCATGCCTTTTGGAGTGACAAATGCCCCTGCAACGTTCATGGATCTAATGAATTGAGTATTCAAGGAGTTTCTTTATAAGTTCGTCATAGTCTTCATTGATGATATCCTAGTCTATTCAAAGTCTCAAGAAGAACATGACGAACGTCTGAGGGTAGTGTTGAAGACGCTACAACAGGAGAAGTTATACGCCAAGTTTTCAAAGTGTGAATTTTGGCTTGGCCGAGTGGCTTTCCTAGGCCACATCATTTCCAAGGAAGGAATCATGGTATGTAACGACCCGGAAAATTCTCTTAATATTTTCTTAAAATATTAAGCATGTTTAAATAATTTTCCAAGGGACCTAGAAATATTAAGGAGAACTTTGGCCTAGAAAATCCATGTTTTCTCATTTAAATTGAGAAAACTAAGTACTAATGGGCATTATGTGGGCTTTTTAGTACCATGATTATAGGTGGATTTCGGTAATAATTAGTATAAATATAAATAGGATAAAATTAGACATATTAGCATGATTATGGGTAAGTCTTAGCCTAATTTTTCTATTTTAATGGAGAAATTAGGTACTAATGAGCTTTAAATGAGTTCCAAAAATGGATATTAATTAGGTAAAATTAATATAAATTAGGAAAAATTAATATAAATATAAAATAATTTTATTTAGGAATATTAGCATAATTATGGATGATTTAGGGGAATTTTCGGAATTTAAGGAAAATAAAAAAATAATAAAATAAATGAAATAAAAATAAAATAAAAATAAAGATGCATGAGCCAAGGATTGAACCTTGGACCTCTTGTACAACCAAGAATGCTTTAACCAGCTCACCTAGCAAGGAATGCTTATGAGTAATTGAAGTGGAGGTTGGTTAAGAGGTAAAAGGAGGGTCATGGAGAGGCTCTTCATTTGCCTCCTTGATGGGTAATAATGAGAGGAGTTTTGGGAGTTACTTCTTCTCTCAATCAAGTGCATTACCTCTCCTCTTCATCCCTCATTCTTGCTGAGCACCAAAGGGAGGAGTTCCTTGGAGAAAACTTCACAAGGGGTCTCATCTCTCAAGATCTAAAGTTCCTACAAGGTGACAAGGTCTAGTTGTGGTCAAGAGATACCAAGTCCTCTTCCTTCTCCTCTTTCAAGGTTCGAAAAAATCAAGAAATCTAAGGTAAGACTCCCTCACCTGTGGTATAATAGTTACCTATGATTTCCATGATTTTTAGCATGATATATGGGTTAGTTTTCGGATTTAATGTTGAAAGGAAACAAAATCAAGGTTCCTATGTTCAAAGGTTTCGGCCACTAGGATTTAAAGGTCTATAATATGCTAAAAATCATGATAAAGTTGTTTAATGTTCCCTTATGATATTTAGATGTTAAGTATAATTTTTGGGAATTTTTGGAGTACCCTAGGACACCCTAGAGTTTCGGCCAACATGAAAGAAGCAAAACCCAGAACCTTAAGTTCAAGGGTTTCGGCCACTATGTTTTAAATGTCTAGAAATATGTTAAAAATCATGATAATGTTATTTGATGTTCTCTTATTATGTGTAGTGGTTAAGTATAATTTTTGGGAATTTTTGGAGTACCCTAGGACACTATAGGGTTTCGGCCAACATGAAAGGGGCAAAACCCAGGTCCCTATGTTTATGGGTTTCGGCCACCATGATTTAAATGTCTATAAATATGTTAAAATTCATGATAATGTTATTTGATGTTCCCTTATGATGTGTTAGAAGTTATGTATAATTATTTGGAATTTTTGGAGCATCCTAGAGGCCCATATGGTTCGGCCAACCCCAAGGACCCAAGGGTTAGGGTTGAGTCTTTAACTTCAAGCATATGTTTATGGGTTGCCATGATATAAGGATGATGGATGGTGATTATGTGAATTTTCACATGGCCTTGGGACTCCACAAGTTTCGGCCAATAAGGGTTAATAGGATAAAAGTTAAGATTTATTTCAAGTAAGGGTCCCAATGGTTCTATGGTAAGATGTGATTTATGTTTATGAATGATATGCCACGTTTATGAATGATACGTCATGTTTAGGAATGATATGCCATGTTTATGAATGATATGCCATGGTTATGCATGATATGCCATGTTTATGAATGATATGCTATGTAATGAATGATATGCCATGCTTATGAATGATATGCCATGTTTATGAATGATATGCCATGTTATGAATGATATGCCATGTTTACGAATGTTATGTCATGTTTATGAATGATATGCCATGGTTATGAATGATATGCCATGTTATGAATGATATGCCATGTATACGAATGTATGCCATGCTCTATGAATGATGTGTACAAACACCATGTCTAAGAATGAAGATGATGAATGGCAAGTATAATGAATGAAAGATGATGCTTATGCCTTTAAGGCATAAATATGCTAAACGGCATGGTCGATGGTCTACGGTACGACGGTCGAGAGGACCGGTAGACGGGCCGAGCCGTAACAAGTTATGCTATGATAAGTATGCCATGAGTGTCTTATGAATGATGAAACATGAAAAGTATTTTACTTTATGTATGGGCTTGTACCGGACCGAAGTATGGGTCCAAGGGATGGGCACCTTAAGAACGCCCCGGTTTTGGACTACCGAAGCTGTCCACGGTTCTGGCACTACCGAAGTTATGGAACAGGGATGGGCTCCTTAAGAAGCGCCTCGGTTCGGGGACTACCGATTATGCTGTCCTTACCCTAGTAGGTCGGGGCTAGCTACCTCAGATTTACTAGGGATGCGTGCTATGATGTATGTATGTGGTACAAGCCGGGGACCCCAAATGTTATGATGATGATGTTTAAGCATTTTCAAAGTATGTTTTAAAAGTTAAGCATCCTTATGTATATGCATTCCACTCATGCATCCATTCATGCTATGCATTATGCTATGTTGATAAGATGATATGCTTACGTTTCATGTTAAGAAGTATGCATGAGAATGAATGATCTATGCCATGATTATGTTAGGAAGATGTTCATATGCTATGATAGGTATTATGCCATGCTACCATGTTTATGATTTATGCTATGAAAGATGCCATGCTACTATGTTTATGATTTATGCCATGAAAGATGTCATGCTACTATGTTTATGATTTATGCCATGAATTATGCCATGCTACTATGTTTATGATTTATGCCATGAATTATGCCATGCTTAGAATGTCTATTATGTTTATGATTTAATCCATGAATTATGCCATGCTTAGAATGTCTACTATGTTTATGATTTATGCCATGAATTATGCCATGCTTAGAATGTCTACTATGTTTATGATTTATGCCATGAATTATTCCATGCTTAGAATGTCTACTATGTTTATGATTTATGCCATGAATTATGCCATGCTTAGAATGTCTACTATGTTTATGAGTTATGCCATGAATTATGCCATGCTTAGAATGTCTACTATGTTTATGTTCATGCCATGCTATGTATACGATAAGTGATGTAAGATGTTATGTTCCAAGTAGAGCACCAAGTATGTTAATGTTTTATGTGCTCATTATGAGATGATGAATGATGAATGGTTTTGTGAGTAGGAAAGAGTCTTACTAAGCCTGTGTGCTTATAGTCTTATTTCCTTATACCGCAGATCATTCAAGGGGACAATGAAGGAAGCAGCAGGAGGGCAAGAACGCATGTGTGTAGTAGTGACTTGGCCCAGGAAACTTTATGTTTACGGTTTATGCTAGAACTTCACCTTGGTTACTTATATGTCTGAATAATGACCTGTGGAACCTTATGATATGATGTTACGTATGACATGATATGATATGATGCTTAAGTTCAAAGTTAATATGCTAAGGTTCCTATGTCATTAAGTTAAGAATGATAACAGGGCATGTATAAGTTAAAGTTATTCCGCTGCCTTATGATGTCTACATGCCCTAAGCATGTTAACGTAACACCGCTTACGAAAGAAAAAAAAAAGCGGGCGTTACAGGTTGGTATCAGAGCAGTAACCATCTCACTACACACACATCAAGCCCTCTTCCTGCCGCTTCTAAGTAAGTACCTCTTTACATATCTTATAGTAGGAAGATGTTTTATGATTTTAAGGTATGCCAGTCTGAATGATATTTATGATGAAAAGTACGTTACGATATGTAACGATGAATGATGCTTTATCTTATTTTAGGAATTAAATATTTAGAATAATATATGCGTAGAAAAGAAACTATAATTTATGATATTATGTATAATCTATAATATAGTCACATGTAGAAAATTATCTGATAACCTACCCACAGGAGATTATAACACTCTCACTTATGTTAGCGTATAGCATTAGTTCCATGATATTAGTACTGATATAATTAATGGTATAGGTTATATGGTACAACTTAGGTAGGGACGTATAGGGTAGGGTTCTAATTATGTTAATACTTATTATAGGTTATGGGTCACTGATATCTTATATATAATATATAAGACTACCTTAAGTTATTTTATGGTAATAAGTAGGATCTCACCTATTCTATAATAATCATACAATTAATATAATTCGTAACTCGGGCTGAGAACTAATATTCGGAAGCATACTATTATTAGGTTTACCCATAATTAAAATAAGTATATAACTATGATATATGCATATAATTATGTCAATAATGACATTAGTCAATTATATGTCAAAGAGATAATCAGAACTTCGATATATACAGCGATGCTTCCAAGCTAGGACTTGGAGCTATACTTAGGCAGAGTGGTAAGGTCATTGCTTATGCCTCCAGGCAACTCAAGGAACATGAGCAGAACTATCCCACTCACGATCTGGAATTGGCCGTGGTGGTTTTCGCTCTTAAGATATGGAGGCATTATCTGTACGGAGCACAGAGTCGAATTTATGCAGACCACCAGAGTCTGCGATATTTCTTCACTCAGAAAGACTTGAATATGAGACAACGCCGATGACTTGAGTTGGTGAAGGACTATGACTGTGAAACCCTCTACCATCCGGGAAGGGCAAACAAAGTGGCCGATGCACTCAGCCGGAAGTCGAGTGCCACCTTGATGTCTATACGTATATTACCCCAACCACTTGAAAGAGAAATGATGAATTTTGGAATTGAGGTTATCACCGGACGACCTTCCACCATAACAATATCACCCACGCTGTTTGGGGATATATTGGAAAGACAGAATAATGATCTAAGTCTTTAGAAAATAAAACAGGAGATCCTAGAAGGAAAAGGCGATGGTTTTCATATCGCAAAAGGGGGGGGGGACTATACCTTAGGGATCGTCTATGTATTCCTAATGATCCGGAGCTTCGAAGGGAAATACTAGCGGAAGCTCACGGAACCCCTTATTCGATGCATCCAGGATCCACCAAGATGTATCAAGATTTGAAAGAGAAGTTTTGGTGGTCCGGTATGAAGAGAGATGTGGCCCAGCATGTCAGTACTTGCATGACTTGCCAGCAAGTGAAAGCAGAACACCAGCGACCCGGAGGAGATGTAGGTCTCCGATCTGTTGGTATGAGGGTGGTGAAAAGAAGGAAAGGGGGCTCACAACGGATGTCATAGACAGCACCACCCGAGTTATACAGAATATCCGACAACGGATAGAAACTGCTCAGAGCCGGCAGAAGAGTTATGCCGATGTTCGGCGCAGACCACTGGAGTTTAATGACGGAGATTGGGTGTTTCTCAAAGTGGCTCCTATGAAAGGGGTGACAAGATTCGGGAGGAAAGGAAAGCTAAGTCCGCGTTATGTGGGGCCGTACCTAATTCTGAAAAGAGTTGGTAAGGTGGCATACGAGATGGAGCTACCTTCAGAGATGTCAGCTATCCATAACGTATTCCATGTGTCCCTGCTTAAAAAGTGTATCCCAAATATGGACCAAGTGATCGAGCCACAGATGGTGCAAGTGCAAGAGGACCTAAGCTATGAGAGCAGACCCATCCAGATTTTGGATAGGGAAGTCAAGAAGCTGAGGAGTAAGGAAGTGCCCTTAGTCAAGGTCCTATGGCAAAGTCAACGGTTCGAAGAAACTACCTGGGAACGCGAGGACGAGATGAGGCGCAAGTACCCGGAGTTATTCTAAGTTCGAGGACGAACTTTCACGAGGTATGGGGGATTGTAACGACCCGGAAAATTCTCTTAATATTTTCTTAAAATATTAAGCATGTTTAAATAATTTTCCAAGGGACCTAGAAATATTAAGGAGAACTTTGGCCTAGAAAATCCATATTTTCTCATTTAAATTGAGAAAACTAAGTATAATGGGCTTTATGTGGGCTTTTTAGTACCATGATTATAGGTGGATTTCGGTAATAATTAGTATAAATATAAATAGGATAAAATTAGACATATTAGCATGATTATGGGTAAGTCTTAGCCTAATTTTTCTATTTTAATGGAGAAATTAGGTACTAATGAGCTTTAAATGGGTTCAAAAAATGGGTATTAATTAGGTAAAACTAATATAAATTAGGAAAAATTAATATAAATATAAAAGAATTTTATTTAGGAATATTAGCATAATTATGGATGATTTAGGGGAATTTTCGGAATTTAAGGAAAATAAAAAAATGAAATAAAGATAAAATAAAAATAAAGGTGCACGAGCCAAGGATTGAACCTTGGACCTCTTGTACAACCAAGAATGCTTTAACCAGCTCACCTAGCAAGGAATGCTTATGAGTAATTGAAGTGGAGGTTGGTTAAGAGGTAAAAGGAGGTGAAGGGTCATGGAGAGGCTCTTCATTTGCCTCCTTGATGGGTTATAATGAGAGGAGTTTTGGGAGTTACTTCTTCTCTCAATCAAGTGCATTACCTCTCCTCTTCATCCCTCATTCTTGCTGAGCACCAAAGGGAGGAGTTCCTTGGAGAAAACTTCACAAGGGGTCTCATCTCTCAAGATCTAAAGTTCCTACAAGGTGACAAGGTCTAGTTGTGGTCAAGAGATACCAAGTCCTCTTCCTTCTCCTCTTTCAAGGTTTGAAAAAATCAAGAAATCTAAGGTAAGACTCCCTCACCTGTGGTATAATAGTTACCTATGATTTCCATGATTTTTAGCATGATATATGGGTTAGTTTTCGGATTTAATGTTGAAAGGAAACAAAATCAAGGTTCCTATGTTCAAAGGTTTCGGCCACTAGGATTTAAAGGTCTATGATAAAAATAATGATAAAGTTGTTTAATGTTCCCTTATGATGTTTAGATGTTATGTATAATTTTTGGGAATTTTTGGAGTACCCTAGGACACCCTAGAGTTTCGGCCAACATGAAAGAAGCAAAACCCAGAACCTTAAGTTCAAGGGTTTCGGTCACTATGTTTTAAATGTCTAGAAATATGTTAAAAATCATGATAATGTTATTTGATGTTCCCTTATGATGTGTAGAGGTTAAGTATAATTTTTGGGAATTTTTGGAGTACCCTAGGACACTCTAGGGTTTCGGCCAACATGAAAGGGGCAAAACCCAGGTCCCTATGTTTATGGGTTTCGGCCACCATGATTTAAATGTCTATAAATATGTTAAAAATCATGATAATGTTATTTGATGTTCCCTTATGATGTGTTAGAAGTTATGTATAATTTTTTGGAATTTTTGGAGCATCCTAGAGGCCCATATGGTTCGGCCAACCCCAAGGACCCAAGGGTTAGGGTTGAGTCTTTAACTTCAAGCATATGTTTATGGGTTGCCATGATATAAGGATGATGGACGGTGATTATGTGAATTTTCACATGGCCTTGGGACTCCACAAGTTTCGGCCAATAAGGGTTAATAGGATAAAAGTTAAGATTTATTTCAAGTAAGGGTCCCAATGGTCCTATGGTAAGATGTGATTTATGTTTATGAATGATATGCCACGTTTATGAATGATACGTCATGTTTAGGAATGATATGCCATGTTTATGAATGATATGCCATGGTTATGCATGATATGTCATGTTTATGAATGATATGCTATGTTATGAATGATATGGCATGCTTATGAATGATATGCCATGTTATGAATGATATGCCATGTTTACGAATGTTATGTCATGTTTACGAATGTTATGTCATGTTTATGAATGATATGACATGGTTATGAATGATATGCCATGTTATGAATGATATGCCATGTATACGAATGTATGTCATGCTCTATGAATGATGTGTACAAACACCATGTCTAAGAATGAAGATGATGAATGGCAAGTATGATGAATGAAAGATGATGCTTATGCCTTTAAGGCATAAATATGCTAAACGGCACGGTCGATGGTCGACGGTACGACGGTCGAGAGGACGGGTAAATGGGCCGGTAGACGGGCCGAGCCGTAACAAGTTATGCTATGATAAGTATGCCATGAGTGTCTTATGAATGATGAAACATGAAAAGTATTTTACTTTATGTATGGGCTTGTACCGGACCGAAGTATGGGTCCAAGGGATGGGCACCTTAAGAACGCCCCAGTTTTGGACTACCGAAGCTGTCCACGGTTCTGGCACTACCGAAGCTGTGGAACAGGGATGGGCTCCTTAAGAAGCGCCTCGGTTCGGGGACTACCGATTATGCTGTCCTTACCCTAGTAGGTCGGGGCTAGCTACCTCGGATTTACTAGGGATGCGCGCTATGATGTATGTATGTGGTACAAGACGGGGACCCCAAATGTTATGATGATGATGTTTAAGCATTTTCAAAGTATGTTTTAAAAGTTAAGCATCCTTATGTATATGCATTCCACTCATGCATCCATTCATGCTATGCATTATGCTATGTTGATAAGATGATATGCTTACGTTTCATGTTAAGAAGTATGCATGAGAATGAATGATCTATGCCATGATTATGTTAGGAAGATGTTCATATGCTATGATAGGTATTATGCCATGCTACCATGTTTAAGATTTATGCCATGAAAGATGCCATGCTACTATGTTTATGATTTATGCCATGAAAGATGCCATGCTACTATATTTATGATTTATGCCATGAAAGATGTCATGCTACTATGTTTATGATTTATGCCATGAATTATGCCATGCTACTATGTTTATGATTTATGCCATGAATTATGCCATGCTTAGAATGTCTATTATGTTTATGATTTATGCCATGAATTATGCCATGCTTAGAATGTCTACTATGTTTATGATTTATGCCATGAATTATGCCATGCTTAGAATGTCTACTATGTTTATGATTTATTCCTTGAATTATGCCATGCTTAGAATGTCTACTATGTTTATGAGTTATGCCATGAATTATGCCATGCTTAGAATGTCTACTATGTTTATGTTCATGCCATGCTATGTATACGATAAGTGATGTAAGATGTTATGTTCCAAGTAGAGCACCAAGTATGTTAATGTTTTATGTGCTCATTATGAGATGATGAATGATGAATGGTTTTGTGAGTAGGAAAGAGTCTTACTAAGCCTGTGTGCTTATAGTCTTATTTCCTTATACCGCAGATCATTCAAGGGGACAATGAAGGAAGCAGCAGGAGGGCAAGAATGCATGTGTGTAGTAGTGACTTGGCCCAGGAAACTTTATGTTTACGGTTTATGCTAGAACTTCACCTTGGTTACTTATATGTCTGAATAATGACCTGTGGAACCTTATGATATGATGTTACGTATGACATGATATGATATGATGCTTAAGTTCAAAGTTAATATGCTAAGGTTCCTATGTCATTAAGTTAAGAATGATAACAGGGCATGTATAAGTTAAAGTTATTCCACTGCCTTATGATGTCTACATGCCCTAAGCATGTTAACGTAACACCGCTTACGAAAGAAAAAAAAAGCGGGCATTACATGGTAGACCCTGCAAAGATTGAAGCAGTTAGTAATTGGGGTCAACCAAAGAATGCTAGTGAGATCAGAAGCTTTCTAGGTTTAGCAGGGTACTACAGAAGATTCGTGGAGGACTTCTCAATGATAGCTTCTCCACTAACCGCCCTTACCAGAAAATATAAGAAGTACGAATGGACTGAAGATTGTGAGCGGAGTTTTATTGAGTTGAAGAAGAGATTGACGAGTGCTCCCATTCTTACAATTCTAGAAAGTGATAAAAGTTTTGACATATATAGTGATGCCTCAAAGTTGGGACTAGGAGTTGTACTCATGCAAAAAGGCAAGGTCATTGCTTATGCCTCTTGGCAACTCAAGGATTATGAAAAGAACTACCCTTCTCATGATCTTGAGTTAGCCGCTTAGTCTTCGCCCTCAAAATGTGGAGACATTACCTATACGGAGTCTAGTGCAGGATTTACACAGATCACCAGAGTCTGAGGTATTTCTTCACTCAGAAGGATCTGAATATGAGACAACAAAGGTGGCTGGAGTTAGTAAAAGATTATGACTGTGAGATCCTCTACCACCCAGGAAAAGCGAATAGAGTGGCAGATGCGTTGAGTAGGAAGACTTGCGCAACTTTGATGTCCCTGTCATCACTATCACCACCACTGCAGAAAGAGATAGTAGATTATGGAGTGGAGATCATAGATGGGCAACTCTCAGTATTAACACTAGAGTCAACTTTGCTTGAGGATATATAGAAAAAGCAAGAGCAAGATTCTGATATTCAAAAGATCAAGCAAGAGTTGCAAGAAGGAGAAAGTAAAGAGTCTAGAGTATATGATAGTGGGATACACTATTATGGAGACCGTCTATGTGTCCCTAGCAGTGAGGAGCTAAGAAAGAAGATTATTGAGGAAGCCCATAGAACTCCCTACTCTATGCATCCTGGTTCTACCAAAATGTACCAGGATTTGAAAAGAAGATTTTGGTGGTCTGGAATGAAAAGAGATGTAGCTAAGTATGCCAGTACCTGCCTGACGTGCCAAAGAGTGAAAGCAGAACACCAGAGGCCAGGAGGAGTCCTACAGCCTATACAGATTCCGAAGTGGAAATGGGAAGACATAGCCAAGGACTTCATTGTTGGTCTACCCAAGACAACAAATGACTATGATGCTATCTGGGTAATTGTAGATAGATTGACCAAGTCTGCCCATTTCTTGGCAATCAAAGTGTCCTACTCCATTGAAAGACTAGCCCTATTATATGTTCAGGAAGTGATTCGACTGCATGGAGTTCCGAAGACCATTATCTCCAACAGAGATAGTCGTTTCAGTTCGCATTTTTGGGAATGTGTACAGACAGCACTTGACACCAAATTGAAGTTTAGCACAACTTTCCATCCTCAGACTAATGGGCAGACAGAAAGAGTAAATCAAGTTTTAGAAGATATGCACAGAGCTTGTGCATTAGATTTCAAGGGCAGTTGGTACAAGTACTTATGTTTAGCTGAGTTCGTCTACAATAATAGTTACCTAGCTACTATTGGTATGGCGCCTTATGAAGCTCTTTATGGTAGGAAGTGTAGATCACCTACTGTTCCCTCGACAGGGAACGCGTCCTCACATACTCCTCTCAGGAGAGTTTACCTTTTTCCAACCGGCTCCTCCGGTTGGACTTTTACCCAATCCACTTGACCAGGTCTTCGTGCCCAACTTCCGGTCAGGTCTTCTTGCCCATCTCCTGGTCAGGTCTTCTTGCCCAACTTCCGGTTAGGTCTTCGGTGCCCAGCCCCTTGCCAGGACTTCTTGGCCAGTCCTCGACTAGTACTTCTTTGCCCGACTTCCAGTCAGGTCTTCTTGCCCAGTCCTTGACCATGACTTCTTTGCCCAGCCCTTTGCCAGGACTTCTTGCCTAGTATACCTAGGACTTTTCCTGCACACTCAATAAATATGTTAGATCACAATAACACCTTAACTTCTAAACCCTTTTCCATTATCAAAACCCAGGTTTGACTTAGGTGCTGCCTGCACCAACAGGAAGAAGGTTGTTTTTCTCCTTCTTCTTCTTCTTCTTCTTCACCTTCCTCTGTAGGTCTACTGCTAGTCGGAGGGCTTGGATCTGTCTCCGGTGGTCAGTGATGCAAGGGAAGAGGAAGGGGGTGGCCGGTGGTGCAAACCCTAGGAGCTAGGGTTTTGGTCGATTGGAGAAGAGGGTTGATTGGAGCTCTTGGTCATCTCGGATTGCAGTAGATCGTCGTCCACATGACGTCCGCGAAGGGAGGTACATAAGGTAGAAGACTGCGAGGTGATGGGAAAGGTATAACCTTCCATACGCTCCTTTGCATTTCCTTATGTCGTTTATGTGCCATGTTATTATGCCTTGTCATTTTATGTGTTAGAATTTAGTGTTTTGCTTGCAAAATATGTTTAATAAATTCTTAACTGGACCCCGACCATAAACACAAAAGTTGGCGATCAACTCGTCGCCTTTTCCGTGGTCAAACGGTTGAGCAAATTGCAAGGCTAATTTTGGTAATTGGCTAAGTTGCAATTTGGATAGTTCGATATAGCACGAGACGGTCGATGGGAAACGACTCTCTATTCGGATTAAATTTTTTAATCCATAGGCATAGAGAGGTCTCTCGGATCGACTAGGTATTTGCTAGGGAAACCCGCCAAGCTATACCCAACAGAGACTGGAGTATTATATCGACCTGGGTTTCCCCGTCGATCTGTGCTCCAAGTTCCTCAATCTCATTGAGGTGGGCCATCATCTTAAGGACATGATCCCTTACGGGTGTCCCTTCGACCATGGTAGTCGTCATCAAATTTTTCATTGCAACTTGCCTAGCGTCCTGACCCTGGTTCTCGAAGAGCTCCTTGAGGTTTAGCATAATGTCACAAGCAGTAGGCATGGCCTGATGCTGATGTTGCAATACATTTGACATAGATACCAAAATGTAGCACCGCGCCATCTCATCTGCCTTGATCCACTACTTGTAACGCTCCCTCTGCTCTTCACTAGAGTTCTTGCTAGGATTTTCAGGACACTCCTCAAAGAGTACATATTTGTACTCTTCAGCAGTAAGAACAATGTCCAAGTTCCTTTTCCAGTCTATATAATTGGGGCCAGTAAGTTTGTTCTCCTTAAGTATGGTCGCTAGTGGGTTAAAGGTCATTTTAAATCTACCTGAGAATCACAACAATCACAACTTTAGACTTTGAAATTAAATTGATTACTCAAATAAATAAATTTCGAAATCAACCAACACCTCAAAACACCGAGAAATTTGCATGCCACGATGGTGTGGACGTATACGAATTTCTACATTCGTAAGAGGAGGTTTTACCCATTAATTTTATTATCTTGGCAACCTAACTTATGACAAATAAAATTAATAGTTGGTTCACTTCGGCCCTACAAATAATAGTGGTGACTCCGATGGGGAGGATACTATTATTTGCATCTAAGTGTACACCATTACACGACACTAAGAAAATTATTTCTGATTATGTGTCATCCGATGGGGAAGTACACACGCTCTTCAATGACTTTCTATAATCTTTTCTGACTTAGTGATTCGCAAAACAAGCCCATCCGATGGGGAGGAAGGCACTCAGAGCCGACGCGCAAACTTGTTCGCATCACTTGTCAGATTGTAATGGAGGATACGGGACCCTTAGGTTCCCTCTCCCACTTAGTTATTTAATTTGAGGAATTTTCATGCACAGACACAACAAGCACATAACCGAAGAAACAAATAAGAAAAATCCTAGATTTTTCAACTTTCATGGCCTTGGTCTCCAATTCACCTCTAGTTGTGTCGTCACCTCGTCCGCTCCTCCTACCATACGCAAGCCACCATTGAAGGGATCTCTGAGCCGAGATAACTAGCTAATTATTTACATCCATCGATCCTATACTCCACGAAGGAGTGTACAAATAATCTTGATCAAAAGTAGATAAAACTCGGCTAAACACGTGCCGTATTTAATTACAAAAATTAAATACCTATCTAGCCTCGTCAACCTCGAGGATTTAATTAATTACAAAAATACACAATCAATCACATACAACCATTATTTAAATCATGGAAAGTTGGAATCTAGTGCCTGCAACAAAGAGTTAGCCTACGCACATCCACATATTATCTAGAAAAAATAAAATATATGATAATGTGTAAAAATTAACCGAATCATAAATACATAAAACTGGAAACCTCAGCTCTGATACCAGTTGATGGGTATGGCTTGGCGGGTTTCCTAAGAGAATACCTGGTCATCCTTGAGAGACCTCTCAATGTCTATGGATTAAAAAATTAATCCGAATGGAGACCCGTCTCACAAACGACTGTCTTGTCATCGTATTAGTCGACTCGAATTACAACTTAGCCAATCTCAAAGATCGAGCCATGTAATTCGCCTAACCGATTGACCGCGAAAAAGACGACGAGTGGATTGCCAGTTTTTGTGGTTATTATCGGGGTCCAATAATTAATTATCAACCATTAATCAAACTAATAATTAAACAAGATAACTAATTATTTCATCACATAAAATGATAGAAACAAAGAGGGAGCCAAGAGAGAAATATACCTCTCTTTACCTCGTAGTCTTCTACCTTATGCCCCTTCACTCTTGGACGTTGTGTGGGAGATGAGCTACCAGGATCCGGAATCACCAAAGGTCTCCAATTAATCACCTTCTTCACAAGCCAAGAAAACCCTAGCTCTAGGGTTTACTACTGCCGGCCTCTTCCTCCTCCAACCTTTGCGATACCGGCCTCCAATGGCTTCCCAAGCTCGCCGACCACAAGGAAGCTCCAAGGAGGATGATGAAGAAGAGAAAAAGTCTCCTTCTCAACCCAAAACCAGCGGAGACCTCCTCCTTTCCCTAGCTTGTGGTGTCGCCGCAACTCCCTTGCACCGCCGCATCTCACACGCCGGCCACCTCCTCTTCCTCACCGGACCTCACAAAAGGGAGAGAAGAACTCCCCCTTTATCTAGTATCGGTCGGCCACCGAGTGGATGAGAGGAAGAGAAGAAAAGAAGAAGGAGAAGGAGCTCTTCCTCTTTGTTGTGACCTAGGAGAGAGAAGGGAGAGAGAGGGAGAGGAGAAAAGCTTTTGGGTTGGATGAACAATTGGATTAGCCTTGGTTTCTGGATTTCATGGGGTATATATATATATATGGCTAAGGTGGGGACCATGAGGAGAAGTTGGGTATTGGACCGCTAATGGATCCAAATTCGATCCATTAATGGAGATCCATTCCACTAAAGGATCTCCATTGAACTTCCTCACCAACCCCCATATTTTCATATGGGCTCCACCTATTATGAGTACATCCATCTCCCTGTGTTTAAGATATCGAATGCCCATCGATTAATTTAAATTACTGATAATTTTAATTAATCAACTTCTAACTCCTTGACTAGTACCACTCATCCTTATCATCATGTTGGATCAAATCCACCTGCAAGGTTTAACATGATGAACCTTATGAGCTCATCAAGGGGGCATCATCATCCCGACTCACTAGGACACGAATTCCATTAATAATCAATGATACACCATGTAATTAATATTATTTCTCAACTTACCGGGCCTATCGATTTAGCAGAATAAATCTCGCTCATTGGTAAATCAAAGAAATAAAATACTATTCACATGTACCCATTATTATATCGGGATTTAGATATTGTACTCCATAATAAATCGAGGTTCGATCAAATTATAAAGTTAGTACAAATTGGATCACCTTTATTTTGGTCCTGCTTAATGCACACAAAGTGCACTAGTGTAATTGTATGGTCAAGACAAACCACACCTAATTACACTATAACCATCCCGATGGTTTGTCCAACTCCATCTCGATTGTGAGCTTCTACTTATACTATGCAAGGGACTGATAACATGATCTTTTGTCTGTCACCACACACCATGTTATCTACAATGTATTGTATGAGACTATTATGCATATACTAATTTAAACATGCAACTGTGTTGTTGTGATTCTCTTTCAAAGTGTAGATGTTCTTATAAAAAGATAAGTCTTTTAGTATACATCTTAACAGATATGGCGAGGTAGCTTCGGCTAGTTCCATCGGACTAAGAAGACAAAATAGAAGTCACCTTCTTCTACTTGACTCCCCAGACGACTTTCCTAATGTACTATTAGCTCGCCCCACCCTAATACTAGGTTGTGCATGATTCATTCAAATCTGGTCCTTAACTAACCATTTTAATCCTAAGCAAGATAAAAATAATAAAATAAAAATAAAATCAACATACACAGCCATGGTATTCAATCAAAGCTACCTATCCGCATGAATGGTCTTTTTATTTGCTCCCCCTAGATCATATCCTTGATTTGGTATATTTAAGTAATGGATATTAACCATAGGGACACAATATTGATTTGGTCCGGCTTGATTAATCAAGCTTGATTTAGGGACCCATGATTGGACACAGGTGCAAGGGTGGTTCACAACTGAATAATAAGACCTATATCACGAATTGGTTTTAAATCCAATTCTAGATCGATTCAGAAAAGATTTCTGTTTTCCAAGAATCAGATCAATATTCATGGAACCCAGGTAAACTGTTCCAAATTTGCTCTGAGTTCTTTGACTTGGGCTTTTAGAGAGAAATTCTCTTCCTCAAGTCTTTGGACTTGAGTTGAGGTTTCAACCTGAACTTTCTCAGTCAAAGAACTCAAGTTGGTCTCTTCCTTAAGGAGTTTTACCACCTCTCGGAGAGACTTGACCCAGTCATGAGACTTAGCCAATTTTTGAGAAAGATAATAGATAAGTTTGTAATGATCTGATTCAGTATAACCTGTTACGTTGAGTCGACCAGTTTTCAACAGTGAGACAGTTTCATACTCCATTTCCTCATCTGATTTAGAGTTGACGTCGATCTCGTCTTGGGTCATTAATGCGTGGAGGTTGGAATGCATTGGTTCATCCTCGTCTGATTCCGAAGATGACTCGTCCCAAGTTGCTTGCAATGCCTTCTTCGTCCGTTGCTTGCTCGTCTCTATTGTGTTCGGGCATTTGGATTTGATGTGCCCCTTCATTCCACACCCATAACAAGTGAGGTCTGCCTTGCTCTTTGGTCTAGTCGGATCGTCCTTTGGCCATCCCATCTTCTTTTTCTTTTGGCCTTTCCGAGCTTTGAACAAATTCTGGACGATGTTCACATGCTCCGCCATTTCTTCTTCTTTAGATTCCGAGTTGGAATTCGGTTCTAGTTTTGGTGCATTCTTTTTTATATTTCCTGCAAATAAAGTAATATCTTTCTCTGCAAGTGCAACGTTAATCTATTCATGTGATTCAATCTTTGAAAATAATTTGTCTAATCATATCTTAGATAAATCCTTAGAAATATTGTAAGCATCAACCATAGATGCCCATAGTGAGTTTCTAGGAAAGGAGTTAAGTGTATACCTGATTAAGTCCCTGTTTTCAATTGTATGCCTTATGATGTGGAGTCTATTCATAATTTTGTATCTGGGTGTGCAATTGTGAGGCAGTATCTCCATCCTGCATCTTTAGATTGTATAATTTATTTAAAAGTAAATCACGATGGCTTACCTTGGTGTCGGATGTCCCTTCGTGGAGTTCTATCAGCTTAGTCCATAATTCTCTAGAGTTGCTAAAAGGTCTAACCTAGTTGAGCTCCTCCTTCATGAGTCCGCATTGGAGGGTTTGCATCGCTTTTGCATTGGCCTTAATTCTCTTTTTGGTAGATGCATCCTATTTATCATAGCTTAATACCATCCCTTGCTCGTATCTTGGGAGATTGAATCCAGTTTGGATTATGATCCACATATCCACCTGAGTCTTCAGGTGAACATCCATTCGGCTTTTCCAATAACCGAAATCTTCCCCAGAGAAGAGAGGGGGGCGAGTGGTGCTATAGCCCTCTTGCATGGCCATTGAGTAGGAAGCAAAAAAGTATATTTGTAAAGACAAAAATAAACAAAATATACCAAGACTCTTGTCTTGGATTAACAGTGTGGGATAAAAAGAAAGAAAGAAAAATATACTCAAAAGAAAAATAAATAAGGAAAAATAGAAAAAGATACTCAAGTGGTGGTTTCACCAAATGAGTAGCCCCCACTCTGATACAAATTGTAGGATCGAGAAAGAGCGATAGAGAGAGGGTGAACATCGTTTAAAAGATTTCAAAATTTTTAAAACAATCGAGTACACAGTGGAAAACAAAACATACCGTGCTCACACAAGTAAGTTTTACTTGCTTGGGAGTCTAGACCGGCTCCTACTATAAGACCCACGATTCTTGATCGTTTGTATTGGGAAATTACTAATAGTCGAAATGAATGTACAGATTACAAGATTTTAGTGTGCAATAAAATATAAAATATACTGACTCGTTGAATGAGTTGAAGTACATCGCTGGGAGAGTCGAACAATATTTCGGCATTGTTGAGACTTTAATCACCCAACACAAAGAAGAACAGAATGATTGTATATTATCAATTGATGTTCTGGGGTGCTAATCTCGACCCCTTTATATAGCAGTCTCCCAGGCGCCTAAAAGGCCTTTCAGGCGCCCTAGTCACAGCGTCTCGGGCGACCATTCTATCCGTTGCGCAGTCAAACTTCTATCCAGGCTCAGGCCCCCTAATCCCTTTTAGGCACCTTAGTCCCAACGTGGCACTCACCATGTAAGCTTGACCGTTGCACCAGCTCAGCCATCAGCTGCCAGCTCCCAGCTGCCTGAGTCCCATTCAGGCACCCTAGTCCAACTGGTCCAATTTTTCAACTGCAACAAGGGTTAGTTCCTGTAACGACCCGAAAAATTTTCTTAATATTTTTTTTAAAATATTAAGCATGTCTAGATAATTTTCTAAAGGATCTAGAAATATTAGTACGAGCCTTAGCTTAGAAATCCATGATTTTCTCATTTAAATTGAGAAACTAAGTACTAATTAAGGGGCCTTATATGGGCTTTCTAGTACCATGATTATGGGTGAACTTTAGGTAAAAGTTAATAGAAATATAAAGGGAGTTTTAATGAGAAATATTAACATAATTATGGGGGAATTTTTAAGGAATTTTCGAAATAATAGGAAATAAAATAAAAATAAAATAGAAAAAAATTAGTGCATGCACCAAGGATTGAACCTTGGACCTCTTGTACAACCATGCATGCACTAACCAATTCACCTAGCAAGGGAGTGCTATGAGGGAATGAAGTGGATATTAGTTGAGGCTTAGGAAAATGAAGAGTCATCAAGGAAAGAGACACCATGACTCTTCACTTACCCCCTTTAATGGGGATTAAAGGCATAAGAGGGAAGTTACCTTTCATTTCTCTCATTCCATCAAGTCATTTGTTTTCTCTTCTTCTTCCTCCCCTCCTAGCCGAAACCTCCAAGCTCCCTTCTCCCTTGAGAAAAGTTCACATAAGCCTCCATTTTGAAGATCTAGGGTCTCTTCCAAGGCTACAAGGGCAAGGAGAGTTCAAGTGTCAAAGGGATTTACAAGTTCCTTCTCCTTTAAGGTCTAAAAACCAAAGGTAACCCAAGGTAAAACCCTCTCACCTGTGGTATGATAGTTTTTCAAGTTTTTGTCATGATCAAAGTTTCAATTGGCATGATATGTTGAAAAATCCATGATTAGGGTTCGGCCAAGCCTTGTTTGGGGCTAGAAATCATGTTAAAGACTTCCTTTATGTTTTCAAATGATTCCTCATGATAGGTTAAACCTAAAAGTATGATTGTGGAGGTTTGGAAGCACCCTAAGAACCCCTTAGGGTTTCGGCCACCTTCAAGTATAGGGTTAGATTTAATCTTTAACTCTCTAAGCATGCTTAGTATGTCTTGCTATGATGTAGTATGGATGAAAATAGTGACTTATATGAATTTTCTATGGGCTTGTTACCCTTATAGGTTTCGGCCAAAACATGTTCTAGGGCTAAGGCTTAGTGTTAAGTCCAATCAAGGGTTCAATTGGTCTTCCATGGCATGATATGCAAGGTATAGGATGTTAATCTTAACCTAGGCAAATTTTCTATGGAGTTACACTTCTTCATGTTTCGGCCAAGACCCAAACCTAGGGTTTGGATTGGGTTAAGGTCTCAAGGATGCATGTTCCTAAGTTACCATGGTGCTAGTAAGTAGTTAAGCATGAAGTAAGGATCTTTATGTTACTAAAAATCTTAGTTTAGGTGTAGTATAACATGATTTTGTATGTTAAATTTTAGGTGATGCTTTACTCATGAATATTTAGATCATATACCATGAATATATATAATTGATGTAGGATGTAAGTTATGATAGATAGAATGACGCATGTATGATGATAAATGCTTATAATAGATTTATGGTTTATGAAGGTATATGCATGTTTTAGGGTAAATGTCATGAACCCTAGTAGTATGTGTCATGTTTATATGTAGCTTACCATCCATGCTTTATGATGAATACTAGGATTATGTATGCTAGATGAAATGTATCATGTATGAAGTACATGTTTTTTTTTATGTATTATGATCAGGCAAGCTTTATGAACCAAGATAATGTTTATGACTAGAAACATGATTATGCATGTGTGTCCTATTTTATGAATAAAGAATGATAAGTATGAATGAAGATGATGGTTATGCCTTAAGTATGAATGATAAGTATGAATGATAAGTATGAATGATGAAGGCATAACGATGATATGAAATAAGTATGAATGATGAAGCATGCATATTTATTTTTATGAATGAGGCTTGTACCGGACCGAAGTAAGGGTCCAAGGGATGGGCACCTTAAGAACGCCCCGGTTCTGGACTACCGAAGCTGTTCACGGTTCTGGCACTACCGAAGCTGTGCAACAGGGATGGGCACCTTAAGAATGCCCCGGTTTTTGGAACTACCGACTATGTTGTTCCTACCCTAGTAGGTCGGGGCTCGCTACCTCGTATTTACTTAGGGATGCGCGCTTATGATGTATGCATGTGGTACAAGCCGGAGACCCCAATGATGTTATGTTTATGTTAAGCATTTAAAAGTATGATTTTAAAATTAAGCATCCTTATGTAGTAAATGCATTTGACTCATGCATACATCCATGTTGTGCATCGCGCCAGGGTAAGAACATTTTATTCTTATGCTATGTTAAGCTTATGTTCATGTATGCTAAGGATTATGCCATGATAAGTATGTCTTATGTTCATGTATGCTAAGGATTATGCCATGATAAGTATGTCTTATGTTCATGTATGCTAAGGATTATGCCATGATAAGTATGTCTTATGTTCATGTATGCTAAGAATTATGCTATGATAAGTATGTCTTAGGTTCATGTATGCTACGAACTATGCCATGATAAGTATGTCTTATGTTCATGTATGTTAAGGATTATGCCATGATAAGTATGTCTTATGTTCATGTATGCTAAGAATTATGCTATGATAAGTATGTCTTATGTTCAGGTATGCTAAGAATTATGCTATGATAAGTATGTCTTATGTTCATGTATGTTAAGATTTATGCCATGCTAAGTAGGTTGTAGATCTATGGTGATGTTAGGAATCATGCTATGTTAGTTGTTCATATGCTTATGACTTATGCCATGACTATGCTTATGTTTATGTTCGAAGTTATGTTATGTCAAATACTTGATATGTTTATGTTTAAGTGACGTATGGTTTTAGTGAGTAGGAAAGGGTTTTACTAAGCCTATGTGCTTATAGTTTTATGTTCCTCGTACCGCAGATCAAGCAAGAGGCTATTAAGGGAAGCCGCAGGAGAGGAAGAAGCATGTGTGTGTGTAGCAGTGACTTGGCAAAGGATTCTTATATTCACATATAATGCATGTCTTGGGTGTGGAAATGTTTTCTTAAATTTTATGCTATGTGTTTATGGTTATGACTAATGGGTGACTTAAGACTCATGATGCTACGTTTATGGATAAGTACATACTACTTATGACGATTGTGAATAAGCTATGGAATGGTTAAGTCATGATGCCATGCAAGTCAATAATATGCTAAGTTCAATGACACTAAGTTTATGAATGACAAGTTTAGACATGTAAGGATGTTTCATGTGTTAGTTGCATGGTTAAAAGCATGTGTAGGAAAAAAAAATATTCCGCTGCATTAAGATGTTCTCTAAGTCCATGTATGTTAAGCGTAACGACGCCTTCTTCGCCACACCATAAGGGGTGGGAAAAAGGCGGGCGTTATAGTTCCACACAATAATATAAAGATAATTTAAAGCAAGTGTGGATTACAACCAGTGCTGTCTTGGTCCTGAATTTTAGGGTTCACCTGAAACCCTAGGTCGGACCAACGCCTAATGTTCCCTCTCGGGGAACGTGTCTTCACCTACTCCTCTCAAGAGAAGTTACCTTTTGCAAACTGGCTCCTCCGATTGGACTTTTGCTCGACCTCCAAGAACCCAGAACTCGACGATGCTCAACCTCGACTCATCTCGACTCATATCCACAATCCTCGCTCGACAAAGTCTTCTGCTCGGACCCCTGGACCAAGACTTCATGCTCGGCTTCACTCAACAAGTCTTCATTGCCCGATCCCCGACCAGGACTTCGTGCTCATCTTCACTCACCAAGTCTTCATTGCCTGATCCCCGACTTGGTCTTCGTGCTCAACCCTGCAAGTCAAGACTTCTTACGCGGTTTACCTATGACTTTCCTGCAAGCTTCACAAATTCATCAGTACACACAAACCAGCTTAACATGAACCTTTTGCCACTTATAAAAATAAGGTTCGATCTGGTGCTTCTAGCACCAACATTTTGGTCTTTAAAACTTCACTAGTCTCGATATGCAGGATATGTAAGAAAAACAAACAACATCACACTAAGCACGAGAAGGATCCAACGTGAGGAGGAGTCTTTAGAAAATGATGAAAACACAGCGTATATGGTAAGAAAGTTGTCTAAATATTTTAAAATTAAAAAATTTAATAAGGTGTAGGATAAGAAGCAAAGGAAAATCCACTACTACAACTGCAACAAAGAAGGACATGTGAAGAAAAACTACCCTAAAGGGAAGAACAAAGGAAACGGGGCGCAAAGGCAAAAACCCGCAAACTAAAGGCGACATGGGATGAATCTTCATTGGAAGACTCAAATCTCGAGGAACATGTTGGACTTGCTTTGATGACTTCATACCAAGAAGATGAGAGCATCAATGAAGGAGGAGCCACGTTAGAGGACAACAGCGACGAAGGGGGAGCTTCTAATTTTAGAAAGGATATGGTAAGTGAGGTATGCCTTCTACCTCCTGACCAACTATATTCTAGTATTAAACAAATGACAAAATCTATATGTAAACTAAAAAATAAATATGTAGAATTAAAAAGAAAATTATCTTCATTATGCCCATTGGAAATGTATGATAAGTTAAAATGTGAAAATGAAAATTTGAAAGTTCCAATTGAGAAATTACAAAATAACTATGCATGTTCAAAGTGTTCTAGAAATTCAAAAATTAGTTATTATGGTAAACTTAATTAGTATTTTAGATTTCATAGGAGCCAAATTGTAAAAATTCCTAAATCATATATTCCAACTAAGTTTCTGATAAATACTATTGGTAAAAATTTATATTGGGTTCCTAAATACGTCTTAAACTAATAGTTTTTTTTTGAAATAGAGATTAAAATTATTTTGGTATTTAATGTCTTATCTTGATAAATATTTTTTTGATAACTGTAAATTTTTTTAAAAGTTTGCTTTGTTCCATCTATAGATTTTTTTTTACAAATAAAAATTTAACATGATTTTTTGTTTGAAAATGTTTTCAAGTTTCAAAAATTTAGAAAATTATTTTCACTTTAACAATTTTTTGTTGGAAATAATTCTTTGAAATTCTAACTTTTATAAAAATTTGATAAATTTATGAATAAAAATAAATTTTTAAAAATTATTTTCAAAATTAGACTTAACATTTTAAAAGTTTTTAATCAAATTTTGAAAACTTAGATTTTCTGGATACTAGTTATTGTGTTAAAAGTTTAATATTTTTCTCTTAATCTTTTAAGTTCTTTTTTGATGTGATCAAAGAGGGAGAATATTAAGTTAAGGGGAAGATACTAATTTTTCAAAAAAAAAAATTTAAGTGCTTACATTGTCATATATTAATTCATATTTTGTTCATGTTTGTTTCCCCTAACTTATCTCGGGTTGATGTACATCAAAAAGGGGGAGATTGTAAGTAACCCAGGTTGGTTTTGGTGTGGTCAACAGTTTTAAGTTAGGTCCTGGTGTTTTTAATCCCTCTATCTAAGTGTGTAGAAACTTAGGAGCGGAGGAAGTTGAGCGTAAGGAGCAGTGAACGAGAAGGATTTTGTGGGGAAGTGAGCCGACGGGCTCGGTGCATCCGGGGACGCCGAAGCTGCTGATGAGTACACCGGTGGAGCTAGAAGGACGTGAATGACGTCCGAGGGATGAGAAGCCAGAAGGAAGGATGCTCAAGGGGTGAAAGGACGGAGTTGGATTCGGGTGAGCCTAATTTCGGTTGGCCAGAAATCACCCAAGAAGACCAAAAATCATGCTGGAGACTTGGACCAGAAATCACCTGAGAGGCTATTTTATCAACAAAAGCTAGCCATTTGCAATCGTTGCGTTGCGTATAACTCTCATGCCACGTGTCAGGCGCCCTAGAGCACTCAGGCGCCCCAATACTACCACGTCAGCAAATAGATAAGTTTGTCCGGGGCTATAAATAGGTTCCTAGAGCTCAGTTTCATTCACTCATTCTTCTCAACTATTAGCAAACAAGTTTTGTATAGTTTTCATTTCCTTTTCTGAGCTTTTTCTTGTGTATGAAGCTTCTCCACCTGAAGGAGTTTATTCATGAGATACAAGCTATATTCTCTCTTGGATTAGCAACCTCCCTGGTTGTAAACCAAGTAAAATTCTAACTGCCTCTTTCTTTTAAGTTTGCTATATTTTTAATGTTTTTTATTATTTGCCTTAACTAACAATATCTTTGTTTAAGACGAAATACATGATAGTGTTTTTTATTTTCAGGGGCAATTAACCCCCCTCTTGTCTACCTTCGATCACCATCACTAATGATAGATAACTCCTTGCTAGACAAACACCTAATGGTAATATCCTGTATGGACACACTTTGGTATGCAGATATTGTTGGTGCAGGAAGCACCATATCGAACCTTGTTTTGATAATGACAATGGATTCAAAGTTAAGTATTATTTGTTATCTAATGTGCTCACTAAATGTGCAGAAAGAAGTCCTAGCGAAGGGCAGCTGGGCACCTAGCGAAGGGCTGCTAGGCATCGAAACCATAAGACCTAGCGAAGGGCTAATAGGCACCTGGCGAAGGACTGCCAAGAACCTAAGACCTAGCGAAGGGCTGCTGGACACCTAGAGAAGGGCTGCTAGGAGTTGAAGACCTGGCGAAGGACTGCTAAGCACCTAGCGAAGGGCTGCTAGGAGTTAAAGACCTGGCGAAGGACTGCTAGGCACCTGGCGAAGGGCTGCTGGGAGTCTAAGACCTGGCGAACGACTGCTAGGCACCTGGCGAAGGACTGTTGGGCAAAAGTCCAACCGGAGGAGCCGGTTGGCAAAAGGTAAACTCTCCTGAGAGGAGTAGGTGAGGTCGCGTTCCCCGTCGAGGGAACAGTAGGCGTTGGTTCGACATAGGATTCCATTTGGGAGACCCGAAGTCAGAACCAAGACAGCTAAGGCTGTATAAACCTAACATTCCTTGCCTTGTTTGTCGTGGAACTAACCTTGAATGCAGGGACCAAAGGAACGTGTTTTTGCAGCTCAGAACGCCCCAAAGGAGAGGGGCAGCAGCTGGTCTAGGTGCCTGGGAGGTCCCGGGCGCCCAAGGTCAAAGACAAACAACCAATTGAGCAAGAATCGCTTCGGAACTCACTGGGCCAAGTGCCCACAAGCTCCCGGGCGCCCTGATGGTCCCGGGTGCCCTGGATGCCCCGTGTCCAAGCAAAACAAGCGATCGAAGTGATTTCAAATGAGAACCCAGCAAACCAAGTCAACCGGGGTGCCCCCAGTGTCTCGGGCGCCCTCGTCAGCTCCGTGCTCGATTCTGGAGGGATAAGCGCTGACCGAGCTTCGGATGAGAGTTCTCGGATCCGAAGGCACGTGTCAGGCGCCCCCAGGAGTGCTATAAAAGGGGCATGACCCCTAAGGCTTCAGAACTCACTTTTCCAACGCCCCAACGCTCTTCGCTCAAGCACTCTGCTCCGAAAACTTCTGATCTCGAGGTTCTAGCGCCGACGACGACCCTCCGCACCGAAGTACAATCCACACCGGGCGTCGGTAACGAAGAGTTAAATTGTTCTTTTTTACTGCACTACTACTGTACAAATCGCTGTAAAACTTTGCGCATTATAGAATTGCCCGTAGTAAACGGTCAAGGACCGTGGGCCTTGGAGTAAGAGCCGACCGCGACTCCGAACCAAGTAAAAATGCTTGTGTTCCTTGTGTGTGTTTTTAATTTCCGCTGCGTATTCTCTTAAAGTTTTATCCGAAACATTTTCATGATATTCACCCCCCTCTATCGTGTTTTCTCGATCTAACAATTGGTATCAGAGCGGGGTAGCTCAAATTTGGTGCAATCACCAATTTGGGAGTTTTTTTTTCAGATTTACGAATTTTTTTTCTTTTCTTTCTCGTTAATCGAGGTTGGTACAACACCACTCGATCTTGTTCGCCTTTTTCAATTTTGAATTCTTATTTTTTCACCAATCATTAGAATTGATAAAACGATCAATTTTTGAAAATTTATCATAAATTTTTTATTATTATTTTAATATTTTTTCTTGAAATTCATGCTACCTTAATTCGAACAGATTTTTCCCAAACATTGAATTCATACCTTTTCATCATTAATCAAAATTGATAAAGCTAATATTTTCAATAATTTGTCATAATTTTTTTAATTATTATTTTAATATTTTACCTCGAAATTCATGCAATATTTATTTTGGGCAATTTTTTCTTCTCCCGCACTACTAATCCAAGACCAAGTCTTGGTACATTTTTGTTACTTCTTTTCTGTACGAGGTTAAACTAAATGGCCAACCAAGAGTGAAACAGTGCCCGTCCACCACTATTCTCCGGCGAGAACTTCAATTATTGGAGAAGTCAAATGGAGTTCCATCTGAAGTCCCATATGGACATATGGATGATCATTCAAACAGGGTTCTCCCTCCCTACGGAAGATGGACTATCAATTACGTGGGACCAACTGGACGAACCAACCATGAGGAAGATCGAGACAGATGCAAGGGCGACTGCAATCCTACAATGTGGCCTAACCAATGAAGAATTGAAGCGGGTCGGATCCTTCAACTGTGCCAAAGAGATGTAGGAAAAGCTAATCAATCTACACGAAGAGAGCTCCGATATTGAGATCTTAGAAGATTTTGCATTTTCGGCTCAAGCACAAGTAGCTGAGACTAACTCGACACCCGACGTCGAAATCGAACCAGAGTCAGACGATGAGTTTTTTGAGACAAAATCGGTAACTAATTTTGAATCATTTTCTGAATTAAGATTAAATAATCAAGCTGATACTGCAATGGTCGAGGAAGGTTTAGTTTTCATTGCAGGGAAAACTCCAAGAGAACTGCAAAAGAGGCCTCAACTAGTACCTGAGTCCAACTCAGACTCAGAATTTGACAACAAAGAAGGAGATCGAACCAAACTGGTCCGATTAACTCGTGATCACTACAAGATGATAAAGAAACAAAAAAGAAAGACGTCAAGTATCAAGGGGGAGATTCCCAACCGGGAATCAAAAGGTAAATTTATGATATTTAAAAATCTAATATTTACCTCAAAGAATGTAATTAATTCATATAAATTAGTTAAGGCTAATATGTTAGAAAACTTAATTCCCAACCTTGTTGATTTTAAAAAACCTGAGTATTATTTCAATTATGATGTGACTTAGATAACTTTTTCTTTGTTTGCTTGTTTATTTTCTTTTGCAATCTTAATTTTTTTCTTAGATTTAGGATTGGATAGATTAAGGACAAATGATTAAATTGAAACTTAAACAACCTAGTATTAGGACAAGGTTTGATGATAGTACGTTAGGGAAGCCTGACTAAGGAGTCGGGTAGGGTAAGGAGTACCCTATTGGTCTTTTTATTCTGGTGGAACTAGCCGAAACTACCTCTCCGAATCCTAAGCTAGTTAGACCAAAGTTTCTCAGAAAGCAATTTGAAAAAAAAATTCTTTAAAAGACTTTGTCTAGGAAAGGGTTGTTGATCCAATAAGGCTACGACCAAAGAAGGTCTCTGTGCCTCGCCAAGACCTGGAAGCCAATTATCGAAACTTACTTTCAAATTGTCATTTGTTAAACGTGAATCTAACACAAGCTTCAATCAAATCATAGCTTTTAATTAAATTCAAAGATAAAATTTAACGCATTTCACAAAACAGATAAGGATACCTTGTTTTGTCACTTAGAAATGGGTGAGATGCTCAGGACCTAAAAGTTTAGTCCAACCTAATCAACCTTACAAAACAAATTCAACATAATTATTCTCAACTAATTATTCTCAAAATTCAACTTAATTATTCTCAATCAATTATTTTCAAAATTCAACTTAACAATTTTTAAAATTCAAAGTTAAAATTCTAATTAATTTCAAAATCCTCAAAAGTCATTTTAACTTTTAAACTAAGGTTTAATGTTTCTAAATTGCTCACCTTAGGTTTCTTTTGATCATTTACCTAAGAATTACTTAATGTTTGTAAACATTTCTATATAAAAAACTTCTTTTAGACAATCAATTTATTCTTGAAAAATAAGTGTTGCAAAAGTCACCTTGGGTATTACCTAGGATATTTTTTTTGAAAAATGTTTGCAGTCTGGATTTTGATATTTATATATTTTTCAGACTTAATGGTATTCTGTTTCTCTCTTGGAAATCATTTTAAAATAGAATTTCATCTTCCTAGTTCTTTAACTTTTTCAAAGGAAGAAAAAGAAGAAGTTGTTTTTCAAACCGCTAAAACAAAATAGTTTTCAAAAGTTGTTTTAAACTTATTTTTTTTTCTTTTGTTTGAATCAAACCCTAAGACTCAGAGGAGGATTAACTTGTGGTCAACAAGCCTCCTTGGACTGTGTTAGGTTTAGGGGGAGTTCAAATTAAAAGAAAAAGTTTAAAAATACTATGGTTTCAAACTATTACTCATGTCTTTCGAAAACTATGCTATCTTTTCAAAATATGTCTTTCAAATACTCATTTTTTTGAAATATTAATACTTCAAAACTCACTTTATGAATTGTGCTTGATTCCCTTTCAATTTTGACAAAACCCTAAGGACACAAAGGAAGTCTACTTCATGATCTACAAGGACTCCTAGGAAGTGTCAAATTTAGGGGGAGTCTAAATCGAAAGAATTTATTTCATTAGATAATTCTTATAATTTGAATCAAACCTTAAAACTCAGAGGATTAGCTTGTAGTCAACAAGCTTCCTAGGACTGGGTCAAGATTAGGGGGAGATCAAATTAAAAGAATTATTGAGCAGTTTCAAAATTATATGTTTTCATGCACTGCACTTTTAAAATCCTTTTGAAAACATAAATAATTTATCTTTCAAAAAGTACTTATATTTTTCAAAAATACATATTATGTTTAAAAGTACTTATATTTTTCAAATATATAATGTTTTCAAAAGTACTAATACCTCTCAAGGCACTAATGCTTACAAAGTACGAATATTTTTTTGTGCAATACTAACATGTTTCAAAGATCAATTTATTCAATCTTGTTCAAAGTGAAAATATCTACAAATACAATTTTTTTTTAAGAATTGCACAATACTTTTCAAAATGGAGTTTTGTTGATGCAATGCTTTCAAAAGTTATACTAAGTATTTTTATGTTTTCAAAACTCATAGGCTCTGATACACAATTTTTTTTCTTAAAACTTATTTCAAAATATATTTCGTTATTAATATATAACCAAGGGGGAGAGCAAGAAAGAGAGAAAGGGATTTTTTTTTAACTTTTATCTCTTTTTCAAAAAGCAAAGCAAAAATTTCTAAATACTTCAAATTGTTTTTAAGTGCTAAGTGTTGGTAAAAATTCAGACTACTGTCAAAATACCTCAAGTGCTGTTAAATATATATAGTGCTTCAAAACTTTCTAAGTATATCTAAATGTTTCCTTTCTAAGTATATCTAAATGTTTCTAAGTACATGTTTTTTTCAAAAGTAAAATTTTCCTTAGTAAACAAAATTTGTCTGAGCAAAACCTTTTGAAATTTTTTTTGGCAAATATTTCTAAGTAGAGTTTCTTTTGGTGAAAAACTTGTCTAGAAATTCCATAAAGATTTTGTTTTTCAAAATGCCTAAAGTGTGTCAAAGAAAATTCTTCTAAGTGTGCAAATTTTTTTCTTTTTACAAAGCCTTGTAAGTAAAAGTTTTTTTTAACAAAATTAAGGCTTGCAAAGCTTTTTAAAATGGAAAATTGTCTAAATGTAAAAAGGTTGTCAAAAACTTAGAAGTTTTACAAAAACTCAAAACTCTCTATTAGAAACCTTGTTCGCCCATGTATGTTTTTGATATATGTCAAAGGGGGAGAAAAGGTCAAAGTTAAGGTTAAGTATTTTATGACATAAGTATTCAGGGTTCTAGGGGGAGTATGAGAAATAACGGATTTTTTCCCCTCATAATGGAATTTTTTCAAATCTATTTTGTTCATAACTGCGATACTTCATTATGTTGTTATTAACTATTATATGTTTTTACTTAACTTTGAATTGTGTTATCATAAATCAAAAAGAGGAAGATTGTTGGTGCAGGAAGCACCATATCGAACCTTGTTTTGATAATGGCAAAGGATTCAAAGTTAAGTATTATTTGTTGTCTAATGTGCTCACTAAGTGTATAGAAAGAAGTCCTAGCGAAGGGAAGCTGGGCACCTAGCGAAGGGCTGCTAGGCATCGAAACCCTAAGACCTAGCGAAGGGCTGCTAGGCACCTGGCGAAGGACTGCCAGGAACCTAAGACCTAGTGAAGCCCTGCTAGGCACCTAGCGAAGGGCTGCTAGGAGTTGAAGATCGGGCGAAGGACTGCTAGGCACCTAGCAAAGTGCTGCTAGGAGTTAAAGACCTGGCGAAGGACTGCTAGGCACCTAGCGAAGGGCTGCTGGGAGTCTAAGACCTAGCAAAGGGCTGCTAGCCACCTGGCGAAGGAATGTTGGGCAAAAGTCCAACCGGAGGAGCCGGTTGGCAAAAGGTAAACTCTCCTGAGAAGAGTAGGTGAGGACGTGTTCCCCATCGAGGGAACAGTAGGCGTCGGTTCGACCTAGGGTTCAATTTGGGAGACCCGAAGTCAGAACCAAGATAGCTAAGGCTGTATAAATCTAACATTTCTTGCCTTGTTTGTTGTGGAACTAACCTTGGATGCAGGAACCAAAGGAACATGTTTCTGCAGATCAGAACGCCCCAAAGGAGAGGGGCAGCAGGTGGGCTAGGCGCCAAGGAGGTCCCGGGCACCCAAGGTCAAAGCCAAATAACTAATTGAGCAAGAATCGCTTCGGAAGCTCACTGGGCCAGGCACCCTCAAGCTCTCAGGCGCCCTGGATGCCTCAGGCGCCCCGGGTCCAAGCAAAACAAGAGATCGAAGCGAATTCAAGCAAGAAGCCAGCAGATCAAGTCAACCGGGGCGCCCCCAGTGTCCCGGGCGCCCCCGTCAACTTCGAGCCCAATTCTGGAGGGATAAGCGCTGACCGAGCTTCGGATGAGAGTTCTCGGATCCGAAGGCACGTGTCAGGCGTCCCCAACGTCCCGGGCGCCCCCAGGAGTGCTATAAAAGGGGCTCAACCCCTAAGGCTTCAGAACACACTTTTCCAATGCCCCAACGCTCTTCGCTCAAGAGCTCTACTCCGGAAACTTCTGATCTCGAGGTTCTAGCGCTGACGACGACCCTCCGCACCGAAGTACAATCCACACTGGGCGTCGGTAACGAAGAGTTAAATTGTTCTTTTTACTACACTACTACTGTACAAATCTCTGTAAAACTTTGCGCATTATAGAATTGCCCGCAGTAAATGGTCAAGGACCGTGGGCCTTGGAGTAGGAGCCGACCGCAACTCTGAACCAAGTAAAAACGCTTGTGTTCCTTGTGTGTGTTTTTAATTTCCGCTGCGTATTCTCTTAAAGTTTTATCTGAATCGTTTTCACGATATTCACCCCCCCCTCTATCGTGTTTTCTCGATCCAATAGATATTGCAAATTTTCTGGCCGAAGGTGTACTTCCCATAAATTTCAATGTGCTACAGAAAAAGAAATTTTTTTCGTATGCTATGTATTATGTGTCAGACAAGCCCCTATTTTACAAGAAGTGTGGTGATGCCATCTATTGTAGATGTATGATCGAGGATGAGCAAAGGAAAATTTTAGAGCAATGCCACACATTTACGTATGGAGGGTATCTGGGAGGTATGAAAACCATAGCAAAACTCTTGCAAGCTAGTTTTTATTGGCCCCACATATTCAAGGATGCTAGAGAGTTCATACGTTCATATGACTACTGCCAAAAGACTGGAAATATCAAAAGGCGACATGAAATGCCATAGCACTATATTCTTGAAGTGGAAGTATTTGACGTCTTGGGTGTTGATTTTGTGGGTTCCTTTCCATCCTCTTGTGACAACAACTACATATTAGTTGGGGTAGACTATGTGTCTAAATGGGTGGAAGCTATAGCTTCAATCACCTGCGATGCTATGACGTAATCAAATTATTCAAGAAGGTAATTTTCCCTCGCTTTGGGGTTCCACGAGTGATTATCAATGATGGAGGGTCCCACTTTATAGAAAATCAGTTTGAAACTCTTTTGTAGAAGTACGACTCACAAAATTGCTACACCATATCATCCCCAAACCAGTGGCCAGCTGAAATTTCAAATAGAGAAATAATGTGTATCCTTGAAAAGATAGTATCCACGTTAATGAAAGACTAGGTATTCAAGCTAGATGATGCTATATGGGCATACCAGACAACATACTAGACCCGTATTGCGATGACCTCTTTCCACCTTATTTACGGGAATCATTGACATCTTCTAGTGGAACTGGAGCACAAGACATATTGGGCAATTCAGAAACTGAACTTTGATTTACAAGCAGTAGGTCATAAAAGGAAGCTTTAGCTCAATGACTAGACGAACTGAGGTTGGACTCTTATGAGCATGAAAAATCTTACAAGGAAAGAACAAAGAAATGACATGACAGGAACATTGTCCAGAAAGAATTTCATAAAGGGGGATTAGTGCTTCTTTTCAACACATGATTGAAGCTCTTCCGGGGGAAGTTAAAATCATGATGGTTGAGGCCGTATAGGATTCAAAAAGTATATCGTTACGGAGCTGTTGACATCTGGAGTAACGATTCGGGATCAATTAAAGTGAATGGTCAATGACTAAAGAGGTACTTAATTGAGATGTCCCAATGAAGCTTATAATGATTTAGAGCTGACAGAACCACCAACCCCAGATTGAAAATCATGGGTCAAGCTTGTGACTTTAATCAAGAGCTTCTTGGGAGGCAACCCAAGCTTGTACATATTTTTGTTATCATTCTTGTCTTTCTTTATAATTATTTAGTGGTGATGCATGTGTTTTCATTGTTGTTGCAGGCTGAGAGGTCCCGCCGAGACGATCAATATCAAAACATTCACCTCTCGGAGAATAACTTTTTCCATTGGCCCCCACAAGTCCAAGCCATGTAGGGTGATACGACCATGCTTCCCTCGCAGAGAGGAGCACAGTGCGAGGGAAGCATGGTCGGGCCATGCCATTTGAAATGGCCATAGGCCAAGGGTCGTGTGGTGTCTGCAGGTCACACGGCAGAGCCGTGTGTCTCAACATAGCCCTGCAAGCTAGCCGTGTCTTGCTCACCACATGTGACATGAAGGAGTCGTGATAATATACATGGCTCTATGGTGATGCCTTGCGGGCTTCATCGAAACCAATATGACATGACCATGCCAAGGGGCTTGGCCACGCAATGATCCTATGTCGGTCCTCCCGAGGGTAGAATAAAAATGGGAGGTGGGGTTTCATGTGTAACGCCCGCTTTTTTTTTTCCTAAAGCGACATTACGCTAACATACTTAAGGCATGTAACATCATACTGCAGTGGAATAACTTAAACTTTACATGCCCCTACTTCCATTTCTAACATAGTGACATGGACACTAGACATATAGACTTCATACTTAAACATCATGTCATAACAAGCTTAACATCATATCATGAGGTTCATTTCATATCATGCATAACATCATGTCATAAGTTTCCATAAGTCACTAATCGAGCATATACATAACAAAAGTAAAGTTCTTAGCATAACGGCAAACGTTTGATTTCATGGGCCAAGTCACTATCACACACATATAATCTTGCCCTCCTGCTGCTTCCTCATGGTCCCCTTGCATGATCTGCGGTATAAGGAAAAAGACTATAAGCACACAGGCTTAGTAAGACTCTTTCCTACTCACTAAAATCATTCGTCATTCATTCATAATCATATGGAACATAAGCATCATAAACATTTCTATCATAGCATAAAGCATAAACATAGGCATAAATCTAATTAAACATTCTTATCATGGCATAAAGTATAAACATAGGCATAAACATAATTAAACATTCTCAGCATGGCATCATACATGGCATGAACATAAGCATAAGATGTAAATCAACCATAGGCATACTTTCTAGCATATCAAGCATAGACATCATAAACATTCTAAGCATGGCATGATACACGGCATAGCATAACTTAATAAACTTTCCTAGCATGGCATGAGACATGACATAAATATAAACATAAGATATAAACCAACCTATATGACATAAACATAGGCATACATTCTAGCATATCATAAGAGCATCTTCTTACCATAATCATAACATGGATCATTCATTCTCATACATATCTTTTAACATGGAGCATAAGCATAACACATCATTATCATAACATAATGCATAACATGTATGAATGCATGGGTGGAATGCATATACATATGGATGCTTAACTTTTAAAATCATACTTTTAAAATGCTTAAACATAATCATCATAACATTTGGGGTCCCCGGCTTGTACCACATACATACATCATAGCGCGCATCCCTAGTAAGTCCGAGGTAGCGAGCCCCGACCTACTAGGGTAAGGACAGCATAGTCGGTAGTCCCCGAACCGAGGCGTTCTCAAGGAGCCCATCCCTGTTGCACAGCTCCGGTAGTGCCAGAACCGTGGACAGCTCCGGTAGTCCAGAACCGGGGCGTTCTTAAGGTGCCCATCCCTTGGACCCATACTTGGGTCCGGTACAAGCCCATTCATAAAGTAAAATACTTTGCATGCTTCATCATTCATAAGACATTCATAGCATACTTATCATGGAATCATTCTTATCATGAACATGATCATAACATTTTTATCATGGCATCCTTCTTATCATGAACATAGACATAACATACTTGTCGTGACATCATTCTTATCATGAACATAAACGTAACATACTTATCATGGCATCATTCTTATCATGAACATAAACATAAGATACTTATCATGGCATCATTCTTATCATAACATACAAACATAAAGTATGGTGCTTAAGGTTAGGGTTATGGGTAACTTAATTTCCATCACATGCTTGAACCTTTACGTATACTTTATAATGAGCATAAACCATCATTCTTTGGGTCCTAACTCCATCCCAAACCCTAGATACCTGCCTTGGCCGAAATCCATAAGGCCCATGGGGGTATGGAAAAATTCCATTAAAATCCCCAATCAATCATAAGACACTAATCACATTTTACCATAGAGCCACTGAAGCCCTTACTTGAAATAAATCATAACTTTTTCCTTATTATTCCTTCTTGCCGAAACTTATAGAGTCTCTAGACCGTGTGGAAATTTACATAATCACCCTCCATCACCCTTATATCATGACAACATATCAAATGTATACTTGAAGTTTAGAACTCACCCTAATCCTTGGGTCCTTGAGGTTGGCCGAAACATATAGGGTCTCTAGGGTACCCCAAAAATTCTCAAAAATTGTATTTAATCTCTAACATCATCAGAGAACATTTAAAAAACATTATCAAGGTTTTTAGCATAGCTATAGACACATAAATCATGGTGGCCGAAACCCTCAAGCTTAGGGTTCTTGGTTTTGTTTCTTTCATGTTGGCCGAAACCCTAGAGTGCCCTAGGGTACTCCAAAAATTCCCAAAAATTATACTTAACCTCTACACATCATAAGAGAACATTAAATAACATTATAAATATTTTTAACATATTTATGGACATTTAAATCATGGTGGCCGAAACCCATAAACATAGGGACCTTGGTTTTTGTCCCTTTCATGTTGGCCGAAACCCTAGAGTGTCCTAGGGTACTCCAAAAATTCCCAAAAATTATACTTAACCTCTACACATCATAAGAGAACATTAAATAACATTATAAAGATTTTTAACATATTTATAGACATTCAAATCATGGTGGCCGAAACCCATAAACATAGGGACCTTGGTTTTTGTCCCTTTCATGTTGGCCGAAACCCTAGAGTGTCCTAGGGTACTCCAAAAATTCCCAAAAATTATACTTAACCTCTACACATCATAAGGGAACATTAAATAACATTATAAAGATTTTTAACATATTTATAGACATTCAAATCATGGTGGCCGAAACCCATAAACATAGGGACCTTGGTTTTGTTTCCTTTCAACATCAAATCCAAAAACTAAGCCATATATCATCCTAAAAATCATGGAAATCATAGGGAACTATTATACCACAGGTGAGGGAGTCTTACCTTGGATTCTCTTGATTTTTTGAACCTTGAAAGAGGAGGAAATGGTAAGATCTTTGGACCCTTGCACACTCTTGTCCTTGTATCCTTGAAAAACTCTTAGACCTTGGAGATAAGACCCCTTGTGGAGCTTTTCCAAGGGAGAACCTTTCCTTGGGTGTTCGGCTAGGATGAGGGGAGAATGAGTTCCGAAAATGCAAGGAATGAGAAGAAGAAGTAACTCCCAAACCCTCCTATTTATCACCCATTAAAGAGGTAAATGAAAAGTCTCTCCATGGCCCTTCATCTTCTTCTACTCCTTAACCACCATCCACTTCATTTCCTCATAAGAATCCCTTGCTAGGTGAGTTGGTTAAAGCATTCATGGTTGTACAAGAGGTCCAAGGTTCAATCCTTGGCCCATGCGCCTTTATTTTTATTTTATTTTTATTTTATTTAAATCCTTTTTTCTTATTTTCGAAAATTCCCCCTTTATTTCGAAAATTCTCCTAAAATCATCCATAATTATGCTAATATTCCTAAATAAAATCCTTTTATATTTATATTAATTTTTACCTAATTAAGACCTATTTTTGGGACCCATTTAAGGCCCATTAATACCTAATGTCTCCATTTACATAGGAAAATTAAGCTAAGACTTACCCATAATCATGCTAATATGTCTAATTAAATCCTACTTATATTTATACTAATCTCTACCTAAAATCCCCCTATAGTTATGGTACTAAAAAGCCCATATAAGACCCATTAGTGCTGAGTTTTCTCAATTTAAATGAGAAAACATGGGTTTTCTAGGCCAAAGTTGGTATTAATACCTCTAGGTCCTTCGGAAAATTATTTAAATATGCTCAATATTTTCATAAAATATTAAGAAAATTTTCCGGGTCGTTACAATCCCCCATACCTCGTGAAAGTTCGTCCTCGAACTTAGAATAACTCCGGGTACTTGCGCCTCATTTCGTCCTCGCGTTTCCCAGGTAGCTTCCTCGAACCGCTGGCTTTGCCATAAGATCTTGACTAGAGGTACCTCCTTATTCCTCAGCTTCTTGACCTCCCTATCCAAAATCTGGATGGGTCTGCTCTCATAACTTAGGTCCTCTTGTACTTGTACTGTCTGCGGCTCGATCACTTGGTCCATATTCGGGATACACTTTTTAAGCAGGGATACGTGGAATACGTTATGGATGGCTGACATCTCTGGAGGCAGCTCTAATTCATATGCCACTTTACCGACTCTCTTCAGAATCAGGTATGGCCCCACATAGCGCGGACTTAGTTTCCCTTTCTTCCCAAATCTGGTCACCCCCTTCATAGGGGCCACTTTGAGAAACACCAAATCTCCAACATTAAATTCCAGTGGTCTACGCCGGACATCGGCATAACTCTTCTGCCGGCTCTGAGCAGTTTCTATCCGTTGTCGAATATTCTGTATAGCTCGGGTGGCGCCGTCAATAACATCCGTTGTGAGCCCCATCTCTTTCTTTTCACCACCCTCGAACCAACATATCGGAGACCTACATCTCCTCCCATACAAGGCTTCATAAGGTGCCATTCCGATTGTAGCTTGGTAGCTATTATTGTAAGCGAATTCCGCCAAGCATAGATATCGACACCAACTTCCCTTGAAATCCAGGGCACAAGCTCTCAACATATCTTCTAGCACTTGATTTACCCGCTCAGTTTGCCCGTCAGTCTGCGGGTGAAAGGCGGTGCTAAATCGTAATTTAGTGCCGAGAGACTTCTGAACGCATTCCCAAAAATGTGAAGTAAAACGACCATCCCTATCTAAGATAATGGTCTTGGGAACTCCATGAAGTCTGATTACTTCCTTAACATATAATTGAGCCAGTTGCTCAATCGAATAAGTCATCTTGATCGCCAAGAAGTGAGCAGACTTCGTCAGCCTGTCCACGATCACCCATATTGCATCATACCCATTAGTAGTCCTGGGAAGCCCTGAAATGAAATCCATAGAGATGTCTTCCCATTTCCACTCCGGAATCGCTAGTGGCTGCAGAACTCCTCCGGGTCGCTGGTGTTCCGCCTTTACTTGCTGGCAAGTCATGCAAGTACTAACATGCTGAGCCACATCCCTCTTCATACCGGACCACCAGAACTTCTCCTTCAGATCTTGATACATCTTGGTGGATCCGGGATGCATCGAATAAGGGGTCTCGTGAGCTTCCGTCAGTATTTTTCTTCGAAGCTCCGGATCATTAGGGATACATAGACGATCCCTAAGGTATAATACCCCCCTTTTGGCGATATGAAAACCATCGCCCTTTCCTTCTAGGATCTCCCGTTTTATTTTCTGAAGACTCAGATCACCATCTTGTTTTTCCAATATATCCTCAAACAGTGCGGGTGATATTGTCATGGTGGAAAGTCGCTCGGAGATGACCTCGACCCTAAAATTCATAATTTCTCTTTCGAGTGGTCGGGGTAACTTAGATATGGACACCAAGGTGGCACTTGACTTTCAGCTAAGTGCATCGGCCACTTTGTTTGCCTTCCCTGGATGGTAGAAGATCTCGCAGTCATAGTTCTTCACCAACTCAAGCCATCGGCGTTGTCTCATATTCAGGTCTTTCTGAGTGCAGAAGTACCGCAGACTCTGGTGGTCTGTATAAATCTTACACTGTGCTCCATATAGATAATGCCTCCATATCTTAAGAGCGAAACCACCGCCGCCAAATTCCAGATTGTGAGTGGGGTAGTTCTGCTCATTTTCCTTGAGCTGCCTAGAGGCGTAAGCAATGACCTTACCACTCTGCCTAAGTACAACTCCAAGTCCTAGCTTGGAAGCATCGCTGTATATATCGAAGTTCTGATTATCTCCTTGACATATAATTGGCTAATGTCATTATTAACTCCATGATATAATTATATGCATATATCCTAATTATATACTTATTTTAATTATGGGTAACCTAATAATAGTATGCTTCTGAAATATTAGTTCTCAGCCCGAGTTATGAATTATATTAGTTGTATGATTATTATAGAATGGGTGAGATCCTACTTATTATATTACCATAAAATAACTTAAGGTAGTCTATATATTATATCTAAGATATCAGTGACCCATAACCTATAATAAGTGTTATCATAATTAGAACCCTACCCTATCCGTCCCTACCTAAGTTATACCATAAGACCTATACCATTAATTATATCAGTCTTAATATCATGGAACTAATGCTATACGTTAACATAGGTGAGAGTGTTATAATCTCCTGTGGGTAGGCTATCAGATAATTTTCTACCCCTATGTTATTCTAAATATTTATTTCCTAAAATAAGATAAAGTATCATTCGTCGTTACATATCGTAACGTACTTTTCATCATAATTATCGTTCATACTTGCATATCTTAACACCATAGAACATTTTACTACTATTAAATATGTAAAAAGGTACTTACTTGGAAGCGGCAGGAAGAGGGCTTGATGTGTGTCTAGTGAGATGGTAACTGCTCTGATACCAACCTGTAACGCCCGCTTTTTTTTCCTAAAGCGGCGTTACGCTAACATACTTAAGGCATGTAACATCATACTGCAGCGGAATAACTTAAACTTTACATGCCCCTACTACCATTTCTAACATAGTGACATGGACACTAGACATATAGACTTCATACTTAAACATCATGTCATAACAAGCTTAACATCATATCATGAGGTTCATTTCATATCATGCATAACATCATGTCATAAGTTTCCATAAGTCACTAATCGAGCATATACTTAACAAAAGTAAAGTTCTTAGCATAACGGCAAACGTTTGATTTCATGGGCCAAGTCACTATCACACACATATAATCTTGCCCTCCTGCTGCTTCCTCATGGTCCCCTTGCATGATCTGCGGTATAAGGAAAAAGACTATAAGCACACAGGCTTAGTAAGACTCTTTCCTACTCACTAAAATCATTCGTCATTCATTCATAATCATATGGAACATAAGCATCATAAACATTTCTATCATAGCATAAAGCATAAACATAGGCATAAATCTAATTAAACATTCTTATCATGGCATAAAGTATAAACATAGGCATAAACATAATTAAACATTCTCAGCATGGCATCATACATGGCATGAACATAAGCATAAAATGTAAATCAACCATAGGCATACTTTCTAGCATATCAAGCATAGACATCATAAACATTCTAAGCATGACATGATACACGGCATAGCATAACTTAATAAACTTTCCTAGCATGGCATGAGACATGGCATAAATATAAACATAAGATATAAACCAACCTATATGGCATAAACATAGGCATACATTCTAGCATATCATAAGAGCATCTTCTTACCATAATCATAACATGGATCATTCATTCTCATACATATCTTTTAACATGGAGCATAAGCATAACACATTATTATCATAACATAATGCATAACATGTATGAATGCATGGGTGGAATGCATATACATATGGATGCTTAACTTTTAAAATCATACTTTTAAAATGCTTAAACATAATCATCATAACATTTGGGGTCCCCGGCTTGTACCACATACATACATCATAGCGCGCATCCCTAGTAAGTCCGAGGTAGCGAGCCCCGACCTACTAGGGTAAGGACAGCATAGTCGGTAGTCCCCGAACCGAGGCGTTCTCAAGGAGCCCATCCCTGTTGCACAGCTCCGGTAGTGCCAGAACCGTGGACAGCTCCGGTAGTCCAGAACCGGGGCGTTCTTAAGGTGCCCATCCCTTGGACCCATACTTGGGTCCGGTACAAGCCCATTCATAAAGTAAAATACTTTGCATGCTTCATCATTCATAAGACATTCATAGCATACTTATCATGGCATCATTCTTATCATGAACATGATCATAACATTTTTATCATGGCATCCTTCTTATCATGAACATAGACATAACATACTTGTCGTGACATCATTCTTATCATGAACATAAACGTAACATACTTATCATGGCATCATTTTTATCATGAACATAAACATAAGATACTTATCATGGCATCATTCTTATCATAACATACAAACATAAAGTATGGTGCTTAAGGTTAGGGTTATGGGTAACTTAATTTCCATCACATGCTTGAACCTTTACGTATACTTTATAATGAGCATAAACCATAATTCTTTGGGTCCTAACTCCATCCCAAACCCTAGATACCTGCCTTGGCCGAAATCCATAAGGCCCATGGGGGTATGGAAAAATTCCATTAAAATCCCCAATCAATCATAAGACACTAATCACATTTTACCATAGAGCCACTGAAGCCCTTACTTGAAATAAATCATAACTTTTTCCTTATTATTCCTTCTTGGCCGAAACTTATAGAGTCTCTAGACCGTGTGGAAATTTACATAATCACCCTCCATCACCCTTATATCATGACAACATATCAAATGTATACTTGAAGTTTAGAACTCACCCTAATCCTTGGGTCCTTGAGGTTGGCCGAAACATATAGGGTCTCTAGGGTACCCCAAAAATTCTCAAAAATTGTATTTAATCTCTAACATCATCAGCGAACATTTAAACAACATTATCAAGGTTTTTAGCATAGCTATAGACACATAAATCATGGTGGCCGAAACCCTCAAGCTTAGGGTTCTTGGTTTTGTTTCTTTCATGTTGGCCAAAAACCTAGAGTGTCCTAGGGTACTCCAAAAATTCCCAAAAATTATACTTAACCTATAAAAATCATAAGGGAACATTAAATAACATTATAAAGATTTTTAACATATTTATAGACATTTAAATCATGGTGGCTGAAACCCATAAACATAGGGACCTTGGTTTTTGTCCCTTTCATGTTGGCCGAAACCCTAGAGTGTCCTAGGGTACTCCAAAAATTCCAAAAAATTATACTTAACCTATAAAAATCATAAGGGAACATTAAATAACATTATAAAGATTTTTAACATATTTATAGACATTTAAATAATGGTGGCCGAAACCCATAAACATAGGGACCTTGGTTTTTGTCCCTTTCATGTTGGCCGAAACCCTAGAGTGTCCTAGGGTACTCCAAAAATTCCCAAAAATTATACTTAACCTCTACAAATCATAAGGGAACATTAAATAACATTATAATGATTTTTAACATATTTATAGACATTTAAATCATGGTGGCCGAAACCCATAAACATAGGGACCTTGGTTTTGTTTCCTTTCAACATCAAATCCAAAATCTAACCCATATATCATGCTACAAATCATGGAAATCATAGGGAACTATTATACCACAGGTGAGGGAGTCTTACCTTAGATTCTCTTGATTTTTCGAACCTTGAAAGAGGAGGAAATGGTAAGATCTTTGGACCCTTGCACACCCTTGTCCTTGTATCCTTGAAAAACTCTTAGACCTTGGAGATAAGACCCCTTGTGGAGCTTTTCCAAGGGAGAACCTTTCCTTGGGTGTTCGGCTAGGATGAGGGGAGAATGATTTCCAAAAATGCAAGGAATGAGAAGAGGAAGTAACTCCCAAACCCCCCTATTTATCACCCATTAAAGAGGTAAATGAAAAGTCTCCATGGCCCTTCATCTTCTTCTACTCCTTAACCACCATCCACTTCATTTCCTCATAAGAATCCCTTACTAGGTGAGTTGGTTAAAGCATTCATGGTTGTACAAGAGGTCCAAGGTTCAATCCTTGGCCCATGCACCTTTATTTTTATTTTATTTAAATCCTTTTTTCTTATTTTCGAAAATTCCCCCTTTATTTCGAAAATTCTCCTAAAATCACCCATAATTATGCTAATATTCCTAAATAAAATCTTTTTATATTTATATTAATTTTTACCTAATTAAGACCTATTTTTGGGACCCATTTAAGGCCCATTAATACCTAATGTCTCCATTTACATAGGAAAATTAAGCTAAGACTTACCCATAATAATGCTAATATGTCTAATTAAATCCTACTTATATTTATACTAATCTCTACCTAAAATCTCCCTATAGTTATGGTACTAAGAAGCCCATATAAGACCCATTAGTGCTGAGTTTTCTCAATTTAAATGAGAAAACATGGGTTTTCTAGGCCAAAGTTGGTATTAATACCTCTAGGTCCTTCGGAATATTATTTAAATATGCTCAATATTTTCATAAAATATTAAGAGAATTTTCCGGGTCGTTACATCATGTGTCGTGCCCTAGCCGACATGCCCGTGCTACTCCTCTCGTCTCCTCCTCGATTGACGTCCCCCCCTCCCTTGCATCTTTTCCTCTTCTCTTCCACACCCCCCACACCCTAATGCTTACTTTCACACCCTCACCCTTAACATCCCTCCTCTCCATTTTTTCTAACTATTGTTGTCTAGGATAGGGGATAATTAATGTTGATATGACCAATGAAAGTGATTTCATCAAGCAAAGGGAAGGAAAAGCACGATGATGAAGGAGGTTATGACACACACTTCAAAGGTACTAGTAACAATTTTGACATTTCCTTTCTTGATAATGAACAAAAAATGTGATATATCTCACTGGTCAAATGCCCAATTTCATACACTAAATTTGTGGATTATCATACTCTTGATGTTTTAGGATTTAGACATGATGTAGATTGACTTTTTACTCAGATAGGATGGGATCATTTCATGATATTCAATTATCCAACCTATCCTAGGATTGTTCTTGAAATACTTAGTTCCATCAATTTTTATTATGATGACATGGGTAATGGTATAGTGTCATTCCGCTTATACAATGATTGTTATACATGGACACTAGAGGAGTTCAATTCTTGTTTTGGCCTCCCCTATGGAGGTTTTCAGCATGCACCGGGAAATTTTCATAGAACAACACTATGGGTTAAATTAGGGAGATGTGATAGCTATGATCCTTCGTGTTTAAAAGCCACACATTTGGTTAACCTAATTTTTCAATACATCCAGTTGGTGATGCGGAGCACTTTGTTTGGATGAAGTTCTAGTGAGGGAAAGGTGAGTAGTGAGGAATTACTTGCATTCTAGAGTATGTTAAATAAGGTTGATATTGACATAGGGTTCTTTTTCATCAATCACCTTATTAAATTAGGGAAGTCAATATCACATAGCCAGATTATACTAGGTGATTTACTTACCCGACAAGTGTTGGTCATAGGAGGGGACTTAGATGAATTGGAAATAGTGGACCCATGTCTAGAGATTAACATTGACACATATATTGGCAATGATCCGCAGTGAGGGAGTGTGATACAATCTCATACTCCCTAATTAGTCTACACTAAAATTGCCAAACCAAGAACTTATCTCTATTCAACTTGAAGATAATTGGCTCCTTAAGAATGCTTTGAACCAACCCATCCAATATGATACTTAAAATTTCAAACCTCCTAGGAATCGACCTCTCTCAAAATTTGACTTCTCCAATCTTCAATCAATAATTGACACCCTTCATCAAAATCAAATATTGCTAAAAACTTCGATGGAGCAACAACTAATCGTCTCGAATGAAGAGTTTGAAGTCATATGGGAAAAAATTAATAAGGAGAAAGAATTTATTAATCAAATTAAGCAATTTATGAAGAAAGAGAGGATTGAATGGAAGGAAAACGTAGAATATAGAAAAACAATGGCTACAATCCAGGTACAAATCAATGCCATATACGAATATCATTGTAGATTGGAAAGGAAATTTGATATATCTGTCCCATTTTGTAACCGACTTCCTAGCTGTTACACTCCTTTCCCTTAAAAGAGGAATTTCCCTATTTATAAACCTCCTCAACATCAACACTATGTTCTTGACATTAACCCTCGTAGCGAGGAATACTTGGTCAGTTCCTCCCTACAATCCACTACCCGCCACTCCACCCCTTTCCCTCTTCGCTTGTGACCACAGTGGGATACTGTGTTATCTAGGTCTCGGGGGGGGGGGGGTATGCACATACGCACATAGTTGTTTTTAGTTGCTTGCATTTTGTTTCACATTGGCTTGAGTCAGTTTTATTTTAGTTTGACCCCATTGGGTCATTTTGGGAGTTACTTAATACACATTTTGTTGGTGCCGGAATTACCAATTCGATCCTGGTTTTGATAATGGCAAAGGGTTCAATGATAAGTTTGTGTTGTGATCTAATGGATATGCTAAGTGTACAGGAATGTCCTAGTGTAGCTAGGCATGAAGTCTAGACCTGCAGGGTTGAGCGCGAAGTCCTGGTCAAGGAATGGGCATTAAGTTCTAGCCGAGGGTTGATCACCGAAGACCTCACTGAGGGTTGGGCATGAAGACCTAATCGAGGACTAGGCATGAAGTACTGATCTGAAAGATCAGACGAAGACTTAGCCGAACAAGAACTATGGACATAAGTAGGGACGGGTCAAAGTACGAACATCTCGAGATTCGGGAGCTTCGGAGGCCGAGTAAAAGTCCAACCGGAAGTGTCGGTTGGCAAAAGGTAATTTCTCCAGAGTGGAGTATTGATGCAGTCTGACCTTGATTGTTGTTTTGGCATTGACATCGATTTTAGTTTAGGTTGATGATTATGATTATGATTAAGTCCTAATCGGGGATTAGGCACAGTGTGATTGGAAAATCCTAGCTTGGAGGGCTAGGTGTTGAAAAGTCCTAATTCGGAAGGGTTGGGTGAAAAGTCCTAGCTTGGAGGACTAGGTGAAAAGTCCTAACTTTGAGGGTTAGGTGAAAAGTTTCAACTTGGAGGGTTAGGTGAAAAAGTCCTGGCTTGGAGGGTCAGGTCCTAGCTTGGAGGGCTAGGTGTGGAAAAGTCCTAACTCGGAAGGTTGGGTGAAAAGTCCTAGCTTGGAGGGCTAGGTGAAAAGTCCTAACTTGGATGGTTAGGTGAAAAGTCCCAACTGGAGGGTTAGGTGAAAAATCCTGGCTTGGAGGGTCAAGTCCTAGCTTGGAGGGCTAGGTTGGATGAAATCCTAGCTTGAATGGCTAGGTTTGAGTCCCTGGATCGGTCTGGTGGCCGATCAGGGAAGTTGGCACGTTGCTCCTTCGTGGATCGGTCCGGTGACCGATCCAGCGATGACTGATCGGTCTGGTGACCGATAAGGGAGTGCACAGTGAGGTTGGGAACCTACTGTGTGGCTCCTGATCGGTCTAGTGACCGATCAGGGAGCAGGCTGTTGCCTCGCTGCTTGGCTCCTGATCGGTCCGGTGACCGATCAGGGAGCAGGCAGCTTCCTCACTGCTTTGTTCCTGATCGGTCTGGTGACCGATCAGGGAGCACTCAGTGAGTTGAGTTCCCCAACTGATCAGCTACTGAACGGTCTGGTGACCGATCCACGACCTAGGATCTGATTTCAGCGATTACTGTTCACTAAGAAGTAGACCGATCATGCTTGAGCCTGATCGGACAGTGGCTATCCTGATCGGTCTGGTGACCGATCAGGATTCACTCTGATCGGTCTGGTGATCGATCAGGCCTGTGTCGTCGCTAAAGCTGGGAGTCCCAGAAATGCGGTGGATCGGTCTGGTGACCGACCCACAGGCCCTGGATCGGTCCGGTGACCGATCACTTTAATTCAAAATGCATTGTCAGATGCTCTGATCGCGTGTGAACGTATCCGATTCTCTATACTTAACCTCTGATACTCGATTTGCTGTGCTAATGCTCTGATTAAGCTACAGGTAACAGGGAAGGATTCAAACACTCAAGGAGTGTCAATGAAGGCCTTTCCTTGGAGCAGGTTTGTCCATTTGCCATCTCATGTTGCAACGGCTGGAGCTGCAGACTGGAGCTGCTGATTGGAGCTTGGCTGAGGGAAGCTCAGGGAGTCCAGGGAGAGCTCAGTGGTAGCTGGCATTGGCAGGTGAGCAGCTGGAGGCTGCAGTGAGATGGTGTCACCTGCGTTCAGTGGAGAAACAAAAGGAGCGTAGCGGAGAAGAGCAGAGTAGAATTCTGGGAAGTGACTTCTGGCTTGAGTTCTTGCTGCGCGTTTGTTTTCTCCACACTTTGCTTGTGCAATCTGTTGTTCCATCATCTTGAGCAAGTAGCTGCAATCTTTGAAGCAACCATCCCTTACTTGAGCACTTAGAGGAAGAAACAAGAGGCTTGGAGAGTCCATCAGCGAGAAGACACGAAGAAGGGTGTTCTTGCGTGAGATCGTCGCTGGGTGGAGCTCGGGAGAAGTTCTGCTTGTGTTCTTGCCTGTCTTAAGTGCTAAGTAAGATCTTTCTTGTGTTTCATTGTGCTTAAATCTCTATCTTTATTGAAACACTGTGGAGAGGTAACTCCACCGAGAAGGAGGTTGTTTTCTATCCGGATTTTTCGAGGCTTGATCTGCCGACGATCAAGGGATCGCCCACCTTAAAGGCACACCAAGGAGTAGGGGCAAGTTATCCCCGAACCTTGTAAATCCTCTTGTTAGCGTTCTTGTATTTGATCATAGTTTAGGTTTTAGTTTTCTGCAAATACTCTGTTTTATTGTGCTTCCGCTGTGCTACTAACGATTGAAGTGCAGAAAATCGATAAGTGTTAAAGTCCAAGTGTTTGGCTATATTAACCCCCCTCTCTAGCCGTCCGAGTTCCAACAAGTGGTATCAGAGCTTGGGGCTCTATACAAGCGGATTAACAACCGAGAGCTATCAAAAATGGCTTTGAGAGAAGACTTTAGCACCACCCGACCTCCCTTCTTCGATGGCGCAGATTTTCAATATTGGAGATCGAATATGGAGTATTACTTAAAGATGGACATCAGCACTTGGTTCGCGGTGAAGGAGGGTTTTACCCCTCCAAACGATGATGAAGGCAAAGAACTTGAATCATGGCGTTGGACGGCCGAACAAACTCGAAAGAGTGAAGCCGACGCGAAGGCGGTGGTCACCCTACAATGCGACATGAAAAAAGACCAACTCATCAAGTTTGGTCCATTCACAAGTGCGAAAGACTTGTGGAACAAGCTCATAGAACTCCACGAGGGCACCCGAGATTCAAGAATTGCCAAGAGGGACTTGTTCCTCAATCAACTCCAAAACCTCTCCATGAAGGAGAATGAAACCGTAAGTGAACTCTATAGCCAGTTCAAGGAGGTCCTCAATGGTCTTCATTCTATTGATGAAACGGTCGAGAACCACGACCTTGTGAGGTATGTGTTAAAAGCATTTCCAAGGAATGTTTTGTGGTCATCCATGGTGGATGCCTACAAAGTTTCCAAGGATTTATCAATTGTCAAATTAGATGATTTGTTTTGTGAAATGGAATTGCATGAAATGACTAACAAAGGCCCCAAGGAGAAGGGGATTGCCTTAGTTGCAGGGGAAAGATCTAACAAGAAGAAGAAGGAGAACAAGAAGGAGAAAGAAGTCTCTTCATCTTAATCTTCTTCCGAATCCGAGTCCGATTCCGAGGAAGATGGCAGCGGGTCTTCTTCTTCCGAGATGACAAATTTTGTGAGAAGGATGATGAGAAGGGTTCGACGCTTCAAGGGTAAAGGTAACCCTAGTGAAGCTAAAGTTGATAAGTCTAATACTTCTTGTTATGAGTGTAGCAGGAAAGGGCATTTCAAGTGTGAATGCCCAAAGCTAAAGATGAAGGAGGAAAAATCCAAGAAGAAAGAGGAAAAATCTATGAAAAAGAACAAGGCCTTGAAGGCCACTTGGGATGAATCCTCCTCAAGTTCATCCAATGAAGAGAAGGAGGAGAAGAGTACACGACACGTGACACTCATGGCTCTTGGAGAAGAAAGCAGTGATGAATCCTCCGACTCCTCAAACGCGGCTTCATCATCTTCGGATAATGAGAGGTAACCTCTCCTAAACTTGAAAAGTGTTATAGAGCAATTGCATGTTTAACCAATATGTTGAAGAATTCAAAAAATAGTGTTAAATCATTGCAATTAGAAGTTGAACAATTGAAGTCATCTAGGGATGAGAACATAGATGACTTGCATGTTGAAATGTTAGAGGATGAGATTAAATCTTTAAAAATTGAGATTGAACATTTGAAATCCTCTAGGGATGAGGATGTAGATGATTTACATGTTGAATTGTTTGAGGATGAAAATAAATCATTAAAGAGAGAAGTTGAGAGACTCAAGAATATTCTTGAGAAGTTCTCAACAAGCTCTAAGACCCTAGACATGATTTTGAATGCCCAAAGGGCAGTCTACAATAGGGCCGGTATTGGTTACCGACCCAAAGAACCATCATTTGTGTCTTTGATGTCTAGGACTGATATGAGACAATCTAAGACACCTAGGGCTCAAAAGAAAGTTGTCAAGGCATGGGTGCCTAAGTCTTGTTTAGTAGATGCTTTAGGTCCCAAGGTGTGGGTACCTAAATCTTTCATTTTTCGAATTGTGTAGGTTATGATTGAGGGGGAGCATCTATCAACTTGGTTCGTTGATAGTGGATGCTCCAAACACATGACCGGGGATAGATCATTGTTTACCACACTTCAAAGAAAAAGTAGAGGTAATGTTTCATTTGGTAACAATGGTAGTCTTAAGGTTATAGGAATAGGGGACATTCAAATATCCGAATGTCTTAGAATTTCAAATGTCCTTCTAGTCAAGGGGATGACATTTAATCTCCTAAGTGTCAGTCAATTGTGTGATGCGGGTTACAGAATTGATTTCCAACCAAGTCAATGTCTAGTTAGACAACATGACACTTTTGACATGGTACTAGTAGGAAGAAGAATAGATAATATTTATCAGGTTTCTTTTAAAAGTGCTATTAATGCTTTTGCTAAGTGTCTCATGTCAAAAGAAGAGGAGTCCACCCTTTGGCACCGGAGGCTAGCACATGTGAATATGAAGAACATCCGGAAGTTGGCCAACAAGGGATTAGTTCGTGGCTTACCAAGCATCAAGTATGAAAAAGACAAACTTTGTGATGCATGTCAAATGGGTAAGCAAACAAAATCTGCACATAAAGATAAAAGCGCTGTAAGTACATCTACCACATTAGATTTACTTCACATGGATCTATTTGATTGTAGCACTATCATATCATTGAATGGAAGTAGATATTGCTTTGTTATCATTGATGATTTTACTAGATATACATGGACTTATTTTCTTAAATATAAGGATCAAACCTTAGATGTTTTCATTTCCTTTTGTAGAAGAGTTGAAAATGAAAAATCATCAACAATTAAGACAATTATAAGTGATCATGGAGGCGAATTTCAAAATCAACGTTTTTTAGAATTTTGTCAAGATAGAGGGTATAAACATGAGTTCTCCACACCTAGAACACCACAACAAAATGGTGTTGCAGAGGGGAAGAACTGTGTTCTACAAGAGGCTGCACGAAGCATGCTCAATGAGTACTCATTACCGAGTTACTTGTGGGCCGAAGCTGTAAACACGGCTTGCTATGTTCAAAATTGAGTCCTCATCCATAAATTCTTAGGGAAGACTCCCCATGAACTTTGGTTTGGGAAACCACCTACGGTTAAACACCTTAGGGTGTTTGGTTGTAAGGTGATCATCCTAAACACCAAGGATCATCTTGGAAAGTTCACGGTAAAGGCTGATGAAGGGATACTAGTCGGGTACTCCCTAGTTAGCAAAGCCTACCGGGTCTACAATAAGAAATCTAGATTGGTTGAAGAGTCTTCTGATGTTGTCTTTGAAGATATTCTAAAGTCCAATGAACAATCAGAAGATGAAGTTCAATTCGAACTTAGGAGACTAAGTTTGAATGAAACTCCAAATGTTGTTGATGGTGATGAATCCGATGACGGCGAGCCTAGAAAACTCATAGGTCAGCCGGATCCTGAGGCTGAGCTTGTGTCTAGTGAAACCATTCAAGAAGCACCATCAACACCTAGGCAAACTAGATTAGCCTCTAGTCATCCCCAAGACCGAATTGTTGAAAACATCCATCATGGGGTTAGGACTAGATCATTCTTCCGGAATGAGGCTAATGAAGTTGCTCTAATTTTTGAAATTGAACCTAGAAAAATTGATGAAGCATTAAATGATCCCGATTGGATCATTGCGATGCAAGATGAACTAGGTCAATTCGAAAGAAGTCAAGTTTGGGACTTAGTCCCTAGACCTAAGAAGACCACCATCATTGGAACCAAATAGGTCTTCAAGAACAAATTGAACCATAAGGGAGAAATCATAAGAAACAAGGCAGGCTTAGTAGCCAAGGGCTATAGTCAAGTTGAAGGCCTTGATTATGATGAGACCTATGCTCCCGTGGCACGATTAGAGTCTATCCGATTGATGCTTGCATTTGCAGCACATCGAGGTTTCAAGTTATATCAATTAGATGTCAAATTGGCCTTTCTAAATGGTTTAATTAGAGAAGAGGTCTATGTCGAACAACCTCCGGGGTTTGAGAGTACCGAATTCCCAAACCATGTGTTCAAGCTCAAGAAAACACTTTATGGCCTTAAACAAGCACCCGAGCTTGGTATGAACGGTTATCGACATTCCTAATTGAAAAAGGCTTTGTAAGAGGCCAAATAGACCCTACACTGTTTCTACGGAGAGATGGTGATAATATTTTTGTAGCCCAAGTATATGTCGATGACATTATTTATGACTCAAATAACAAGGGCTATTTAAATGAGTTCATTGGACATATGGAGAGTGAATTTGAAATGAGTCTAGTGGGAGAATTGACTTTCTTCCTTAGACTTGAAATCAAACAAACCCGAGATGGGATCCATGTGCACCAACCGAAATACACACAAGAGATGCTTCAAAAATTCAACATGAGTGATTCAAAAGAGGTAACCACTCCCATGGCTACAAACACAAGATTAGACAATGATGAGAGTGGTAAACTCGTTGATTTGACTCAATATCAGAGCATGATAGGTAGTCTGCTATACCTCACAGCTAGTCGACCTGATATTCTTTTCGCTGTGGGTATGTGCGCTAGGTATCAAGTTTGTGCCAAGGAATCTCACTCTTAAAGGAACAATTGGAGTTGGTCTTTGGTACCCCCGTACCGAATCATTTGACCTAATTGGCTATACCGATTCCGACTACGCTGGATGTAGGTTGGATCGGAAAAGCACGAGTGGGGGTTGCCAATTCCTAGGATCATCTCTAGTTAGTTGGTCAAGTCGGAAGCAACATTGTGTTGCTCTCTCCACGACCGAGGCAGAATATATTGCTATGGGAGAGAGTATATCGCAATTGTTGTGGATGATTTATACTCTAAAGGACTATGAATTAAGCTACAAGGGTGTGCAAGTGTTGTGTGACAACATTAGCACAATTAACCTAACCAAGAATCCAGTCTATCACTCTAGGACAAAGCATATTGAAGTGCGTCACCACTTCATTAGAGATCATGTTGCTAGAGGAGATGTTGTACTCTCTTATGTAGAGTCCAAATCAAATTTAGCAGACATTTTCACTAAACCACTCCCCGAAAATGAGTTTATCTTCTTAAGAAGGGAGTTGAGAATGTGTCGCGCTTCATAGGTTTCAAAATGCATTCAAAAACCCTTCATGATTAGTTCGAATTGTTGGGATACAATTGGGTAACTTTGGGTACATCTCACACAAACTATAAGGCTTAACAAAACGTTTTTGTTTGCTAGCAATGGGGTGATATGTTAGGTTCAACTCAATCTCTCAAAATGTCAATGCATCCCTTGAGAAATTAAGTTGACGAGATAAAAATCACTTCGGTGACCAAGTATGGGGAAAACCAATGCATAACATATGTGTATTTGGCTCTTTGATCATACTTGGACATTCCAATCAAGGAAACTTGATTGGAAACCTGAATTTGGCACAATCTTGATTGAAATTGATTGAATGATTGTTGATTGAGTTTGACTCCACTTGGGTGGAGCAAAGTGATTTGTTCAAACCATAAGGACCTTTGATCCTTGTTTAGGGATCAATTATAGTTAAGGGATCACTTTCAAGATCGATATCTTTCATCAGATCTCTTCAGAAATCGTGTGGAAATCTGAAACTGCATGTTTTAGATCGTATCAGGGAGTATCAGGAACCCTGATCGGTCACTGGACCGATCAGGAGTAGGGCTGATCGGTCCCTGGACCGATCAGAGGAGCAGCAGAGACTTTGCGAAATTTTGTCCAAACATTCTGTGCTTGCCTGGATCGGTCCCCGGACCGATCTGGCACCCTATGGTGATCGGTCCACAGACCGATCAGGGGGCTTCCCGAATATCATCCGACCCTACTGTTCGCTTCCTAATCGATCAGCCGATCGATCAGGAGCCTGCCTAATTGGTCACCCGACCGATCAGGACCAGGCCAGTCCGATCAAGCCGAAGCCTGATCGGTTTGGGCGCTCTCAGATCGAATGGTGATCCGTTCGATCACATTAAATTTCGGTTGGTGGACCGATCCACCAACCTAATAACTTCACGAAAACCCCTCTTCTCCCAAGCCCTAGCGCCAAAATCCCCCCTCTCCATCTTCCTTTGCGTGTGCGACCTCCTCTCCATTTGCTATGCGTAAGTTCTTCTTGTGCGAGAAACTCTGTGCGTGCGAGTTCCTGCGAAGGGCTTCTACGAGCTCTTCCCTGTTTTCTGCAAGTTCTCTTCTCACTCAAGGTCTTGCGCTCATCACTTGCGCCAAGAACTTTCTCCTGCGCGAGCTCTTCTTCCAGACTTCAAGATCTTCTTCACTACACATCAATGACACCTAAGTAAGCGTTTTTGTCAGTTTTCATTACAGATCAGTTCATAGACTATGTATTTGAGGCTAATCATGTTTTGGTGTTTTATTGTTGTGCCGTGACCTCATGTTTTGGCCGTGACCTTTCCATGCCATGTCTTACTTTTGATCAAATGTCTTATCTTATGATTATTTCTCCATGATCAAATCTGTTGCCATGATCCACACCTATTGATTAAATCTAATTTGATCAATGTCTTACCTTATGCTTACTGATTGGGGTCTTTGATTGCATCTTGTCTTTTGATCAAACCTTAATTTGTATCATGATTCGATTCACTTCTCTTAATCAAACCTGCTGTCTTGATCATTCCATCCTTTAGAAGATATCTAAGGGAAAGGAACTCGTAGAGGGCAACTCGAAGGGCAAAGCCCCTTCTTCATCTGTGCCCTCCCGAAGGCCTCAGCCTTCTTCCAGTTCTCGCTTTCCCAATGCCGCCTGTGAACAGGCTTTTCAATCCCGCACCTTCAAATTACTCTCCTGCCGATCGATTGATGTTCCCTTTCTAACCGAGCACTGCCCTTCCATCATGGAAATAGTCACTTTTTACAATCTTGGCTTTCTCCTTTCTATTGAAAGGATTATCAATTATGACCTTGTCTCCGATTTTTACAACAACATTCAGCAATGACCTCAGGGGGGCTTCGAATTCACCACTCGCGTAGCAAAGAGAAATCTTGATTTCTCTTATGAGATTCTAGCGGAGTACCTAGGCGGCCGACGATAGCCTAACCTGTTTTCGATCTATCCCGAGCTCCCTGATCCTCTATTGGCTCCTTTTGCGGACGTCACCCCCGACTCCATATATCAGCATTTCTTTGGACATCCCTGCCCAACCGGGCTTGATGAGTTGGGTCCTGATTTTCCTACTTTTGCAGCACTCCGTCCCTCTCCTACCGATTATATCTTGTTCAAGATTATCACAAACTGTATCCTGCCAATCACTTCCAAACCTTTAACTGAGATCCGACCCTATCATTGCCTGATGCTCTATGGCATGCACCACTGCATGGACTTTGATATCATGGAGAGCATCTTTCAGTCCATCTTATCCTATCGTGAGCCGAGCCGCCGCACAGTCTATATGCCATTTGGTCATGTCATCACCGACTGGCTTATGTCAGTAGGTGTTGATGTCACCAAGGGCAGGACAGTGCCCATGGTCCGACAGGATTGCAGATTTGGCCGGCGGGCATTTTCCAAGTCCGGAATCATCATACGGGATCGCGATGGGGTTTTGGTTTGGAAGGATGGGAGGGGACTTGGCGAGCTTCCTGGAGGTCCACACTTTCAGGTACCAGCAGATGCTGGTGCACCTCAGGAGGCTCCCGCCGCCGCTGCTGCTGATTACAACTATGAGTCAGACCCGGATCTACGATGGCAGATTTCCGAGCTGGATCAGACGATCTATCATGATCTTCACATAGAAGAGCTCTATCGGGAGGAGATCCGTTAGGGGATCCGATCTTTCGACCGCAGACTGACCACGGTGGAGTCTGATGTCTCCGGGATCCATACGCTGCAGCAGACGTGGTATGATGAGTGCCGCTAGCACACATTCCCTGGAGGTGCGCCCTCTGCCAGTACTGCACTGGGGCCTGTTGTTCCTGATGATGTGGACGACCCTATGCAGGCTGATCCCCTCGCTGATGATTGAAATACTCTGCCTCTGTTTGTGATTTGATGTTGTCTGACTATTTGGTTTTATGACTTTCAGGCTGTATGCCCCATGACTTGCTGTTTATGGCCTTGTGCCACACGTGCCTTGACTTTGATGTATTGATATGCATTTGGTTAGTTGTCTGATTTTGTTGCATTTGACTATGACTAGATTTTGCTTAATGATGCATCTGATATTTTTCATGTATTTCACATTGCCTTATCTTGTTTTGATTGTTGGCTTATATGTGTGTTCACATGATTACTATCTACATGTTTGCATTGTTATGATTTTGCTTATGATGCCATGTCCATATTATACATATGCTAGTTGTGTCATGTCTTATCTTTGTCATATGTGGTCATATGTTTATCGAAATAAATCAATTATACCTTTGTTGTTTTGGGATACCCCTAGGGTTGAGGGGGAGTATGGTTAGACTTAACAACCTCTCTCGACCTTTTTTCGGTGTTCGACAAAGGGGGAGAGTGTGGTTGGTTAAGTTTGGGATGATAATATTATAGGGGGAGGATCCTGATTCCCCTATGATTCTGAATTTGAGAAAATTGATTGAGAATCCCTAAACATAAAATCGGGTTGTCAAACAACAAAAAGGGGGAGATTGTTGATGCAGTTTGACCCTGATTATTGTTTTGGTGTTGACATCGATTTTAGTTTAGGTTGATGATTATGATTATGGTTAAGTCCTAATCGGGGATTAGGCACGGTGTGATTGGAAAATCCTAGCTTGGAGGGCTAGGTGTTGAAAAGTCCTAATTCGGAAGGGTTGGGTGAAAAGTCCTAGCTTGGAGGGCTAGGTGAAAAGTCCTAACTTGGAGGGTTAGGTGAAAAGTCCCAACTTGGAGGGTTAGGTGAAAAAGTCCTGGCTTGGAGGGTCAAGTCCTAGCTTGGAGGGCTAGGTGTGGAAAAGTCCTAACTCGGAAGGTTGGGTGAAAAGTCCTAGCTTGGAGGGCTAGGTGAAAAGTCCTAACTTGGAGGGTTAGGTGAAAAGTCCCAATTGGAGGGTTAGTTGAAAAATCCTGGCTTGGAGGGTCAGGTCCTAGCTTGGAGGGCTAGGTTGGATGAAATCCTAGCTTGAAGGGCTAGGTTTGAGTCCCTGGATCGGTCTGGTGACCGATCAGGGATGTTGGCACGCTGCTCCTTCGTGGATCGGTCCAGTGACCGATCCAGCGATGACTGATCGGTCTGGTGACCGATCAGGGAGCGCACAGCGAGGTTGGGAGCCTACTGTGTGGCTCCTGATCGGTCTGGTGACCGATCAGGGAGCAGGCCGTTGCCTCGTTGCTTAGCTCCTGATCGGTCCGGTGACCGATTAGGGAGCAGGTAGCTTCCTCACTGCATTGCTCTTGATCGGTCTGGTGACCGATCAGGGAGCACTCAGTGAGTTGAGTTCCCCCACTGATCAGCTACTGAACGGTCTGGTGATCGATCCACGACCTAGGATCTGATTTCTGCGATTACTGTTCACTCAGAAGTGGACTGATCAGGCTTGAGCCTGATCAGACAGTGGCTATCCTGATCGGTCTGGTGATCGATCAGGATTCACTCTGATCGGTCTGGTGACCGATCAAGCCTGTGTCATCACGAAAGCTGTGAGTCCCAGTAAAGCGGTGGATCGGTCTGGTGACCGACCCACAGGCCCTGGATCGGTCTGGTGACCGATCACTTTAATTCAAAATGCACTGTCAGACGCTCTGATCGCGTGTGAATCTATCCGATTCTATGTGCTTAACCTCTGATACTTGATTTGCTTCTTGATATGCTGTGCTAATGCTCTGATTAAGCTGCAGGTGACAGGGATGGATTCAAATACTCAAGGAGAGTCAATGAAGGCCTTTCCTTGGAGCAGGTTTGTCCATTTGCCATCTCAGGTTGCAACGGCTGGAGCTGCTGACTGGAGCTTGGCTGAGGGAAGCTTAGGGAGTCCAGGGAGAGCTCAGTGGTAGCTGGCGTTGGCAGGTGAGCAGCTGGAGGCTGCAGTGAGATGGTGTCACCTAGCGTTCAGTGGAGAAACAAAAGGAGCGTAGCGGAGAAGAGCAGAGTAGAATTCTGGGAAGTGACTTCTGGCTTGAGTTCTTGTTGCGCGTTTGTTTTCTCCACACTTTGCTTGTGCGATCTGTTGTTCCATCATCTTGAGCATGCAGCTATAATCTTCGAGGCAACCATCCCTTACTTGAGCACTTGGAGGAAGAAACAAGAGGCTTGGAGAGTCCATCAGCGAGAAGACATGAAGAAGGGTGTTCTTGCGTGAGATCGTCACTGGGTGGTGCTCGGGAGAAGTTCTGCTTGTGTTCTTGCCTGTCCTAAGTGATAAGTAAGATCTTTCTTGTGTTTCATTGTGCTTAAAACTCTATCTTTGTTGAAACGCTGTGGAGAGGTAACTCCACCGAGAAGGAGGTTGTTTTCTATCCGGATTTTTAGGGGCTTGATCTGCCGACGATCAAGGGATCACCCACCTTAAGGGCACGCCAAGGAGTAGGGGCAAGTTATCTCCGAACCTTGTAAATCCTCTTGTTAGCGTTCTTGTATTTGCTCATAGTTTAGGGTTTAGTTTTCTGCAAATACTCTGTTTTATTGTGCTTCCGCTGTGCTACTAACGATTGAAGTGCAGAAAATCGATAAGTGTTAAAGTCCAAGTGTTTGGCTATATTCACCCCGCCTCTCTAGCCATCCGAGTTTCAACAAGTGGTATCAGAGCTTGGGTCTCTATACAAGCGGATTAACAACCGGGAGCTATCAAAAATGGCTTTGAGAAAAGGCTTTAGCACCACCCGACCTCCCTTCTTCGATGGCGCAGATTTCCAATATTAGAGATCGAAGATGGAGTATTACTTAAAGATAGACATCAACACTTGGTTTGCGGTGAAGGAGGGTTTTACCTCTCCAAAGAATGATGAAGGCAATGAACTTGAATCATGGCGTTGGACAGCCGAGCAAACTCGAAAGAGTGAAGCCTACGTGAAGGAGGTGGTCACCCTACAATGCGGCATAAACAAAGACCAACTCATCAAGGTTGGTCCATTCACAAGTGGGAATGACTTGTGGAACAAGCTCATAGAACTCCACGAGGGCACTCGAGATTCAAGAATTGCCAAGAGGGAATTGTTCCTCAATCAACTCCAAAACCTCTCCATGAAGGAGAATGAAACCGTAAGTGAACTCCATAGCCGGTTCAAGGAGGTCCTCAATGGTCTTCATTCTATTAATGAAAAGGTCGAGAACCGCGACCTTGTGAGGTATGTGTTAAAAGCATTTCCAAGTAATGCTTTGTGGTAATCCATGGTGGATGCCTACAAAGTTTCCAAGGAGTTATCAATTGTCAAATTAGATGATTTATTTTGTGAAATGGAATTGCATGAAATGGCTAACAAAGGCCCCAAGGAGAAGGGGATTGCCTTAGTTGCAGGGGAAAGATCCAACAAGAAGAAGAAGGAAAAGAATAAGGAGAAGGAAGTCTCTTCATCTTCATCTCCTTCCGAATCCGAGTCCGATTCCGAGGAAGATGGTAGCGGGTCTTTTTCTTCCGAGATGGCAAATTTTGTGAGAAGGATGATGAGAAGGGGTCGACGCTTCAAGGCTAAAGGTAACCCTAGTGAAGCTAAAGTTGATAAGTCTAGTGCTTCTTGTTATGAGTGTGGCAGGAAAGGGCATCCCAAGAGTGAATGCCCAAAGCTAAAGATGAAGGAGGAGAAATCTAAGAAGAAAGAGGAAAAATCCAAGAAAAAGAAGAAGACCTTGAAGGCCACTTGGGATGAATCCTCCTCATGTTCATCCGATGAAGAGAAGGAGGAGAAGAGTACACGGCACGTGGCACTCATGGCTCTTGGAGAAGAAAGCAGTGATGAATCCTCCGACTCCTCAAACACGGCTTCATCATCTTCGGATGATGAAGAGGTAACCTCTCCCGAACTTGAAAAGTGTTATCGAGCACTTGCATGTTTAACCAATATGTTGAAGAATTCAAAAAATAGGGTTAAATCATTGCAATTAGAAGTTGAACAATTGAAGTCATCTAGGGATAAGAACATAGATGACTTGCATGTTGAAATGTTAGAGGATGAGGGTAAATCTTTGAAAATTGAGATTGAACATTTGAAATCCTCTAGGGATGAGGATGTAGATGATTTACATATTGAATTGTTAGAGGATGAAAATAAATCATTAAAGAGCGAAGTTGAGAGACTCAAGAATATTCTTGAGAAGTTCTCATGTCACGCCCCGAGACCTAGGAGTCGCTGATCCAAAAGAAAATCGGGCAGCACCTCCCCTATCCGGCGGACAATTTACACATACATACAATATCTATGACATAACCACGCAGTTTAAATGGGCCTCAGGCCTCAAATCCAAACAGAACAGCATATATATATGATAATATAAGCATAGATCCAAACCACGAACTTACCTGAGCTGCCAGGGGGCAATAACGAAGCAAAACCACCCACATAGTCCAACATAGGACTCAAAAGTGCAATGCCGTAAATAAAGTCATATACTACAAGTTCACGGAAATCTAATGCAACGAAACAAAACCTAACATGGTTCAAAAACAGAAAGAAACTCATAAAAACCAAATCGAATGTCATCTCAAGCATGGGACTGGCGACTCGGACCCTCCTGGCAGATATCAACCTGAAATCAAAATGTATGGCAACGTTGTGAGTCCATAAACTCAACGAATACCCAGCAGATATGCATAGTACGTTACAATAACAATAAGGGTCTACGCTAATGCAGTCTCATATAAACAATCGGAAAGGGTATACTGAAGATACTAAATATAGGTACATACATGAATCCATCTATCCTGCAAAAATGGGTGAAATCAATCCCTGTGGAACAAGTATAACATATATCCAATGTAGACAAATCTCCAGTATATGCATGTCAATCAAGTGTAGAAATCAAATGCAGCAAACAATGCACGTTGCAAAATATGCACATGGTGCAATGACATATGTCACCCCTGACGCCAGTCAGGCACTTTCCACCTATCATAAACGAACGTCCGCATGGGTAGGGCAATGACAACTGTACGTGTTAGTATTATGAGAGAAGTGTCCTAAGGCAATCGCCTTATGATTGTAATCATTTACTTTAATAAATGAATATTCACTATTTAAGTATACATGTTCATGTATTTGATTGAGATCTTAAACTCATTTACTGAATGTCTGCAATACAATTCACAGCATGAGAGAATTTGTGATGAATTCACAATTAGTGATTATCTCTACATGAGCAATTGTGAAGTATTGAAATTGTCCCTAGTCGATGAATTGATAAATATGGACACTGTCAATTTTGTTGAGACTAGCATGGGTTATTCTCTAATCTGCTGATTCTCACTGGCTGGTGACATTGGGATGTCCGGAGATAAACATGGATGCTAGTTAAGGAAACTAGTTTATTGGAGTGACTAGCTGTAAAACTTCATATGGTAATCTACATATAGATATGTCAATGAATGTTCTTACTGTAGCTTAAGTGTGATGTTCGTTTGACTTGCGGTGTTCAAGTCATCTTGGTCACGGAGACTTATACTTTGACATCTTAAGCAAGCATCTCTAAGGAGGTGTGGACCCAGGATGGTTGGGTATAAGCCGAAGTGCCCGAAGAAGTTTGAACAACCTACAAAGGATTCACCACTCCTTGCGAGGAGATGTATACCCAAGGCCTATCGTTGGATTGTTACTCGAAGCCTCTGGCCAGAGCATAACATGTTCCGAGTATGAATCTCTAGGAAACATGAGAGTAATTAGAATCCGTTGGACGAGAAAGACATTACTTGGGCTAGGTGTGACGTAGTCAGCTTAGTGGGGACTGACACACATAGACCGTGTCCTGAACCAAGTGGGTATAAGATGGTGAAGGGAATGGGGCACAACTCATTATAGTTGCTGAAGGGTTTCAGAATTATTTCTGAGGTCAACCGTTGATCTTTCGATTAATTGGGGATCATGATGTACTACTAGGTACCACTCATGATCGTTCTATAATTTATTAATTATAGACGGCCAACATAAATCGAAAGACTATTTAGTCACACGCTCTACGAGTAATCCAAGGGATTTAAAATGAGTTGAAAATTGGATTTTCCGATCAAGAGAAATAAGTCGAATCTGAATTTATCAGAGATGCAACAGAAGCGTAAAATGGCTAAGTCTTTTGAAGGCTTATTGGACGAATTAAATGAGTTTAATTCGTAAGGTAACGGCATGGATTTGGCCAGCCAAAGAGGGTCCCCACCCTCTTTGGTTTGGCCGGCCAGAATAAAAAAGGAAACCAAATTGTTTGGTTTAAATTATAAAATAAATCAAGCGTGATTTGTTTTATAAAATTTTGGATAAAGAAATTTATATAAAAAAATTTATATATAGAAATTTATATAAAGAGATTTATTTTCATGGAAATTAAAATAAACCTTGAATTGATTTATTTTATTTTATAAAATTAATTATGAATTGATTTTTCCATGATAAGAAAAATTTATATAATAAATTTCTTGTGAAAATTTATTCCATAATAATAGGGGAGACATGGTTGTTTTTATTATAAATTAAGTTATAATAAAAACTTGGCATAACGGAATAATTCGTAGAAAATTTATAAGATAAATTTCTTATGAAAACTAATCCCGTTAAAAGGAAACTTGGCGATAAAGAGGCTACTATATAAAGGCACCAAGGCAAGGCTTGGAATTTTAATCCAAGAGATCAAGAATTCTTGCCTAGCCTCTCTTCCTCTCCTTTTCTCCCTCTCCCTCTAGGGCCGGCTACCCTCTCCCTCTCCTAGGGCCGACTGCCCTCCCTTCCCTTGCCGTGAGCCACCACTAAGAAGAGGCCGAAGAAGAAGAAGAAGCGGGGCGCGACTCCTTCCTTCCTCCCGGAATCTTGATTCCGTTTTTCTTTTGGTGGTTAGTTTTCCATCTCTCTCTTGTTACTCTTGTCATGCCTTTAGAGAATCTAGTAGTTCTTGTCGGCACGAAACTCATGGCTTTGCGAACCCGAAGAGAACTCGGCGTGGACGCGAATAGAGGCGGAGCTTCCAAGGGACGCTACGGTTGGATCTCGTCCCTTACTTCGAGTTACGCGAGGTATTGAGTAAATTAGTTTACTTTCTGCAAAATTTAATTTATGATCATGTCCACATATCATAAGGTTGCATGCTAGATACGTGGTTAAAATAATTTGAGAAATTATTTATGCTAATTCTTCCGCTGCACGTAATTATTTTTTAAATTACGAACCCGTATCCATGTCAACATGCACCCGGTCCCAACAGTGGTATCAGAGCCGGTTAGTGTTCGACATAATCATATAATTGTTTTGCGGAAAACTTTGTCATGATCTCAATTTTGGAAAATTTTAATTATGGAAACTTTCCAATTATGATAAATTTTAGATTTAGGAATTTCAAAGTTTGGAAATCCTCATGAAATTTCGCAAACTTTTGAAATATCCTAGTTTCTGAAATTTTATGATAATTGTGAAAACTTCCCATCTTTGGAAACTTTCCAATTTTGGAAATTTCCTATTTTGGAAATTTTCTAATTTTGGAAAAATGTAAGTTTTCTTTGTACCAGAAACTTATAATTATTCTGAAAACCTATTATGAAATCTCGCAATTTTGGGCACTTTCTTTCAAGAAAGTCTAGACAAATTTATGGATCATTAATTGACAATTAAATTCGAATTGGTTTTAAATTATTAACAAAATTCTTTATTTTGGATTGAGCCTCGGGGAGCCGTCCAATTTAAAGTTAGTTGTTGTAATTTAATTTCCCATTTTGAATAAAATTGTCATGTTTAATTTGGTTACGCCTCGGGGAGCGGACCAAATTGGATTTACGACAAATTTCTTTTCTTTGGGTATCTGAGCCTCGGGGAGCCACCCTTAGAAAACAATTTGTTGTAATTAATTAATCCATAAATAAAATATGTGATCAAATCTTGGAAATTTAGGATAATTTCCTTATTTGATTTAAGAGGTGATGCTCTTACATATTGTTGTCTCCAAAATTAATTAGGAAAATGGTTTCCTATAGAGTTTTCTTAAATAAGATTTTCATGAAAATAATATGTGGTTGAATTAAGAGAATCAGTCTCTTAATTTAATAAGATTTGATTTAGAGAAATCAAAGTCTTAAACATATTATTTCCGAAATTGATTATGACAATTTAGGAAATTATTTCCCAAAACAATTCCTTGAATAAAGTATGAAATCGGGATTAGGAAATCCGGTTCCTAATCCAATTAATGAGACTTGATAAATTAAGTCACATACATACTTTATTAAGGAAATCGTTAGTCATGACATAATTATATGTCATGAATGTGCTTTGAAAAGAAAGGATGAGACCCAAAACCCCTTACAAAATATTAAGGCTAACACCTTCCATTAATATGGTTAGAACCGGAGTTTTGTTTCTCGTTTGGGTTGATGGACACATCCATGCCCGGCTTGAACCTCAACATGTTCAAACCATGGAATTAGTTTATGAATAATATAGTTGGAGTCAGAGGTCAATCCTTAGTTTTGGTTGTTGGACACATCCAAGCCTGACTAAACGGTTGAATGAGCTCCAACCATATTAAAACTATTTCTTGATTAATGGGTCAGCCTTAAGCTTGGAGCATCGATTTGTTGTGCCACAGCCAAGGTCGATGTAAAGAGAGGTGCAGTTGGGTGCTATGTATATTGTTGCATACTTGTTAATGAGTTAACAACCCAATGATTTATGCAAACATTCAATTAGTTGATAGCATAAAGTGATAGTTACATATATATGATATGTAATCGGTATAATTACCTACCTTCATAGCTAAGAATAACTTGATGGCCACAGCCATGGTTGTTCTTATCTATGGTTGGATATCAACCTATTTGGAGGTGTTCCTACGATCTCCCGAATTGATAAAAAGGGTTATTCAATTCGAAAAATAAATAGGATTTAATTAATGTATGTTGATGCATTCTTTATCATTCTTCTCACATAAGCTCAATTTGTATTTCTAGGATAATCACTCGATCATGTCTTCTCTGAATTTGCGTTCCATTTTGGACACCAATAAACTGACTGGGCCAAACTTCATGGACTGGCTTCGAAACCTGAGGATAGTCCTCAAGGCAGAGAAGCTTGCTTATGTCCTTGAAGATCAACTTCCCAACCGTCCTCCAGAAGATGCAACTCCAGACCAGTTAGTGGCCTATCAGAAACATGTGACCGATTCTGAACTTGCGAGTTGCATCATGCTAGCCTCTATGGTACCTGAGCTGCAAAAGCAGCATGAGCATATGGATGCTTATACCATCATCTTCCATCTTCATGAGTTATTTGAAGAGCAGGCGAGATCCGAAAGGTTCGAAGTCTCCAGACTCCTCTTCACCTCTAGGATGCAGGAAGGCACTTCTGCCTCACAGTTTGTGTTAAAGATGTTGGGGTACATTGAGCGACTGAGCACACTCGGTTTTGCAATGGATCATGAACTAAGTATTGACTTAATTCTGCATTGTTTGCCCAAAAGTTATTCACAATTTGTGATGAACTATCGGATGAACAAGCTGGAGACTACCATTCCTGAGTTGCTCAACCTGCTGAAGACTATAGAGCCTTCTGTAAAGCAGGATCAGAAGACGGTACTGTTAGTTGGTTCCTCGAAGAAAGGTTCTAAGAGGAAGGCCAAAGAACAGAATAAAGGAAAGAAGAAAAAGGCCAAAAAGACTGAAAAGACACCAAAAGGCACTTGCCATCATTGTGGCAAGGAGGGTCACTGGCGAAGAAACTGCAAGGTTTATCTTGAGTCTTTGAAGAAGAAGGCATCCGATGCCCCATCCTCTTCAGGTATCTTCGTTATTGAATGTCACTCTATTTCCTCAGATACCTGGGTACTTGATACTGGGTGTAGCTCACATATATGTAATGACATACAGGGGCTAAGGAATAGAAGAAGACTCGTCAAGGGAGAAACGAATTTGCGAGTTGGAAATGGAGCAAAGATTGCTGCTGTTGCCATCGGAACATATTTGCTAAAGCTCCCTACTGGACGTGTCTTAGAATTGGATAATTGTTATTTTGTTCCTTCGTTAATAAAGAACATTGTATCTATTTCATGTTTGAATGAAAAGGGTTATCATTTAACTTTTAGTAACAATTGTTGTTACATAACTTTAAATGGTGTTCTTTATGGGACCGGAACTTTGTGCAATGGTATCTACACGTTAGATTTATCCGGTGACGTTTTCAATATCGAAGTCAGCAACAAACGTGCTCGAATAGATAATCGAATAGACTCCTACACATGCATTGTCGTCTTGGCCATGTAAGTAAGAAACGCATGACCGAATTACACCGATGTGGAATTCTGGAATCATTTGAACCCGGTTCATTTGATACATGCGAATCATGCTTAAAAGGCAAGATGACCAAATTACCCTTTTCGGAAAGGGTAATCCAGTGGAGAATTGCTTGGTCTAATACATACTGATGTATGTGGACCAATGTCAACTCTTGCACAAGGAGGCTATAGCTACTTCATTACCTTTATCGATGATCACTCACGATTCGGGTATGTGTTCTTGATGAAACACAAATCTGAAGCTTTTGAGAAATTCAAAGAGTTCAGAAATGAAGTAGAGAAATAGCTTGGCAAAAGTATTAAGATACTTCGATCCGATCGGGTGGTGAATACTTAAGTCAAGAGTTTCAAGATTATCTTAGGGACAATGGGATATTTCTCAATGGACTCCGCCGTATACACCACAGCATAATGGTGTATCTGAGAGGCGTAACCGAACCTTGATGGACATGGTTAGATCCATGATGAATCATGCAACTCTTCCAAAATCCTTTTGGGGCTATGCACTTAAGACAGCTGTTTACTTGCTAAACAGAGTCCCGACCAAGGTAGTCTCTACTACTCCATATGAGACGTGGAATAGTAAGAAACCTCACTTAACTCACCTTAAGATATGGGGTTGTCCTGCTTATGTGAAGCGGACTGTATCAGACAAATNCAGTCTACATATATAGACCGAGTGCTAGAATGGTTTTAGCATGTCGGAATCCAAGAAAGGTTACCTTCCCATCAGGCATGGGATCATCCTTTCGAAGTCTATGTGTCCGTGCACAAAAAATGAGAGGATTTGCATGAATAAGATTCCTTATGCATCCGCGATAGGATCTATCATGTATGCTATGTTATGTACTAGGCCCGATGTATCGTATGATCTGAGCGTCACAAGCAGATACCAGTCTAATCCAGGAATGGATCATTGGGCGGCTGTCAAGACAATCCTCAAGTACTTAAGAAACACTAAGGATGTGTTCCTAATATATGGATAAGGTGATTTGGTAATATGTGGGTATACAGATGCTAGTTTCCAGACAGATAAGGATGACTCCAAATCTCAGTCCGGATACGTATTTATTTTGAATGGAGGTGCAATAAGTTGGAAGAGTTCCAAGCAAGACACCGTAGCGGATTCTACCACGGAAGCGGAATATATTGCAGCTTCGGAAGCAGCAAAGGAAGCAGTCTGGATCAAAAAGTTTGTCTCAAAACTTGGTGTGGTTCCAACCATTGATGAAGCAATACCGGTTTACTGCGACAACAATGGAGCTATTGCACAAGCAAAGGAACCAAGGTCTCATCAGCGATCCAAACATGTGCTTCGCCGCTATCATCTGATTAGAGAGATTATAAGTAGGAATGATATACAAATTGAGAAAATTCCCACTGAAAGGAATTTAGCGGATCCTTTAACTAAGGCCTTGCCTCAAAGCAAGTTTGAGGGTCATGTTAGAGCCTGTGGTATTGGGTACCGTAGAGATTGGCATTAGGCCAAGTTTGTTAGTGATATGAGAGAAGTGTCCTAAGGCAATCGCCTTATGATTGTAATCATTTATTCTAATAAATGAATATTCAGTATTTGAGTATACATGTTTGTGTATTTGATTGAGATCATAAACTCATTTACTGAATGTCTGCAATACAATTCACAGCATGAGAGAATTTGTGATGAATTCACAACTAGTGATTATCTCTACATGTGCAATTGTGAAGTATTGAAATTGTCCCTAGTCGATGAATTGATAAATACGGACACTATCAATTCTTTTAAGACTAGCATGGGTTATTCTCTAATCAGTTGATTCTCACTGGCTGGTGACATTGAGATGTCCGGAGATAAACATGAATGCTAGTTAAGGGAACTAGTTCATTGGAGTGACTGGCTATAAAACTTCATATGGTAGTCTACATATAGATATGTCAGTGAAGTTCTTACTGCAGCTTAAGTGCGATGTTCCTTTGACTTGCGGTGTTGAAGTCATCTTGGTCATGGAGACTTATGCTTTGACATCTTAAGCAAGCATCTCCAAGGAGGTGTGGACCCAGGATGATTTTACCTGTTTGCCAACTGGCTCCTCCGGTTGGACTTTTGCCCAATCGCCCCGGATCAGGTCATAGTGCCCAGCTTCACTCACCAGGTCTTCGGTGCCCAGTCCACGACCAGGACTTAGTGCCCAGCTTCACTCACCAGGTCTTAGTGCCCAACCTTATGTCAGGACTTAGTTGCCCAACCCGTGGCCAGGACTTAGTGCCTAGTGTACCTAGGACTTTTCCTGCACAATTGATTAGCCTTGTTAGATCACAACAAGACCTTAACTACTGAACCCTTTTCCATTATCAAAAGACAGGTTTGACTTTGGTGCTTCCGGCACCAACAATCTCCCCTTTTTGATTTATGGCAACACAATTCAAAAAGTTTAGTTAAAAAAAACATTTTAAGCTCATCTAACAGACAAGATTTTAAGAAATACTTGAATAAACATAGTTAATTTAGTCCCCCTAAAATAAACATTCTCCCCTTGAAACATTCAATGATATATAGTTTTTGTAAAACTTCTAAGTGCTTTAAGGTTTTTGACTAAGTGTTTTTCAAACTAGAGCAAAAGTATTTGTACTCACAAAAACTTCTTATACTTAGACTATTTTCCATATTAGAAAAGTTTTGCAAACCTAAATTTTGGTAAAAAACTTTTTTGCTTAAAAAGGCTTTGCAATGAAAAAAAAATTGACTTAGCCAAAATTTCCCTTAAAAAGTTTCAATTTTTGCACACTTAGAAAATTTTGCCTGAAAATTGTTTTATGCACAAAAAAATTTTTACTTGGAAAAATCTTTAACAAGTTTTTGCAAAAATTTGTTCACTAAGAAAAACCTCCCTTAGAAACACTTGCTAAAAAAATTCCAAAAGATTTTTGCTTAGACAAATTTTGTTTACTAAGGAATATTTGCAAAAAGATGCACTTAGAAAAAAAAAATTGGAAACACTTAGAAATTTTGAACTTATTTAGAAAAATTTTGAACTTACTTAGAAAAATTTGAAAGCACTTAGAAAAATTTTGAAAGCACTTAGAGATTTTTGAAGCACTTAGAAATTTTACTTTACTTTTTGAAAAAGAAAAAAAACATTACTTTACTTTTTGAAAAAAAAAAAATTAGAATATTTTTTTTTCCTTCTTTTCTCTCCCCTTTGCCATATATCAAAAAAAATAAGCATTGCAAGTCAATTTCGAATTAGAGTTAGTTAAAAGAAATTGTAAATCCGTATTGAACCAACTCTAGTGATTTCAAGCAAGAAAAAGGACCAAACCAATTAATCTGAACTTTTTCGAGTCCTATCTAACCCAGTTAGCTACTTACTAACTGTTATAAAATAGTAGTTTTCACTAGGGTTAGTCAAGTTAAGTGATTTGATCAAGTTAGATTTGCTAAGCTTGAACACTTAACTTGATTGCTATTCAATTTGTATTTATCGCCCCAATTACTGCAGATGCATTGACTTTAAGCATCTTGAATCAAGGCATAGACCTAAGCATCTCAACCCAATCTAGGTTATCAATCAAAGTTCCCTAAGGTGCTTGTGAGATGTTAGCTTCTATATCTATGGGTGCATGCAGTTCTAGGGTTAAGGCCTAAGCTAAGTCCATTTTGCAAAAAAATGCTAGTTTTGAAGGGGGTATGTTTTTTGAAAAAAAAACTAAGTCGGAGAATCATTTTAGATTTTAATAAAAGAAATGATTTTAACACAAATTAATTTTAAAAAAATGTGTAAATAGAAAAGATTTTTGAAAAAAAATCTTATTCTACTAAGCACAACCCTAACTGATGATTCAAATTTGAAGTAAATGACTTAGTAGCTAAATGGATAGTCATAACATGAAGTAAATAGCTTAGCAGGTAAATAAATAGCAAGTAGATAACATAGCCAGGTAAAAGGTCAACTGGTCAACACAAGGACCAATAAAGTCAATCACAATTCTGTTGATGCAGTCTGACCCTGATTGTTGTTTTGGTGTTGACACCGATTTTAGTTTAAGTTGATGATTATGATTATGATTAAGTCCTGATCGGGGATTAGGCATGGTATGGAAAGTCCTAGCATGGAGGGCTAGGTGAAAAGTCCTAACTTGGAGTGTTTGGTGAAAAGTCCCAACTGGAGGGTTAGGTGAAAAAGTCCTGGCTTGGAGGGTCAGGTCCTGCTTGGAGGGCTAGGTCTGGAAAAGTCCTAATTCGGAAGGGTTGGGTGAAAGTCCTAGCTTGGAGGGCTAGGTGAAAAGTCCTAACTTGGAGGGTTAGGTGAAAATTCCCAACTTGGAGGGATAGGTGAAAAAGTCCTAGCTTGGAGGGCTAGGTTGGATAAAACCCTAGCTTGGAGGGCTAGGTTTGAGTCCCTGGATCGGTCTGGTGACCGATCAGGGAAGTTAGCACACTGCTCCTTCATGGATCGGTCCAGTGACCGATCCAGCAATGACTGATTGGTCTGGTGACCGATCAGGGAGCACACAGTGAGGTTGGGATCCTACTGTGCGGCTCCTGATTGGTCTGGTGACCGATCAGGGAGCAGGCAGTTGCTTCACTGCTTGGCTTCTGATCGGTCCGATGACCGATCAGGGAGCAGGCAGTTCACTCACTGCCTTGCTCCTGATCAGTCTGGTGACCGATCAGGGAGCACTCAGTGAGTTGAGTTCCCCCGCTGATCAACTCCTGAACGGTCTGGTGACCGATCCATGACTTAGGATCTGATTTCTGTGATTACTATTCACTCAGAAGTGGACCGATCAGGCTTGAGCCTGATCGGTCAGGGAGCTACCTGATCGGTCTGGTGACCGATCAGGCCTATGTCGCCGCGAATGCTGGGAGTCCCAGCAAAGCGGTGGATCGGTCTGGTGACCGACCCACGAGCCCTGGATCGGTCCGGTGACCGATTACTTTAATTCAAAATGCACTGTCAAACGCTCTGATCGTGTCTGAACGTATTTGATTCTCTGTGCTTAACATTTGATACACGATTTTCTGCTTGATATGCTGTGCTAATACTCTGATTGAGCTGCAGGTGACAGGGAAGGATTCAAACACTCAAGGAGAGTCAATGGAGGCCTTTCCTTGGAGCAGGTTTGTCCATTTGCCATCTCAGGTTGCAACGGCTGGAGCTGCAGACTGGAGCTGCTAACTGGAGCTTGGCTGAGGGAAGCTCAGGGAGTCCAGGGAGAGCTCAGTGGTAGCTGGCATTGGCAAGTGAGCAGCTGGAGGCTGCAGTGAGATGGTGTCACCTAGCGTTCAGTGGAGAAACAAAAGGAGCGGAGCGGAGAAGAGCAGAAAAGAGAGTTCTGTGAAGTGACTTCTGGCTTGAGTTCTTGCTGCGCGATTGTTTTCTCCACACTTTGCTTGTGCGATCTGTTGTTCCATCATCTAGAGCAAGCAACTGTAATCTTTGAAGCAACCATCTACTACTTGAGCATTGGGAGGAATAAACGAGAGGCTTGGTGAGTCCATCAGCGAGAAGACACGCAGAAGGAAGTTCTTGCGTGAGATCGTCACTTGGTGGAGCTCGAGTGAAGCGCTGCTTGTGTTCTTGCCTGTCCTAAGTGCTAAGTAAGATCTTTCATGTGTTTCATTGTGCTTAAAACTTCATCTTTGTTGAAACGCTGTGGAGAGGTTACTCCACCGAGAAGGAGGTTGCTTTCTATCCGGATTTTTCGGGGCTTGATCTGTCGACGATCAAGGGATCGCCCACCTTAAGGGCACGCCAAGGAATAGGGGCAAGTTATCCCCGAACCTTGTAAATCCTCTTGTTAGCGTTCTTGTGTTTGCTCATAGTTTAGGGTTTAGTTTTCTGCAAATACTCTGTTTTATTGTGCTTCTACTGTGCTACTAACGATTGAAGTGCAGAATATCGATAAGTGTTAAAGTTCAAGTGATTGACTATATTCACCCCCCCCCCTCTCTAGCCATCCGAGTTCCAACAAGTGGTATCAGAGCTTGGGGCTCTGTACAAGCGGATTAACAATCGAGAGCTATCTACAATGGCTTTGAGAGAAGGATTTTCCACCACCCGACCTCCCTTCTTCGATGGCGCAGATTTCCAATATTGGAGATCGAAGATGGAGTATTACTTGAAGATGGACATCAACACTTTGTTCGCGGTGAAGGAGGGTTTTACCCCTCCAAAGGATGATGAAGGCAAAGAACTCGAATCATGGCGTTGGACGGCGAAACAAACTCGAAAGAGTGAAGCCGACGCGAAGGCGGTGGTCACCCTACAATGCGGCATGAACAAAGACCAACTCATCAAGGTTGGTCCATTCACAAGTGCAAAAGACTTGTGGAACAAGCTCATCGAACTTCACGAGGGCACCCGAGATTCAAGAATCGCCAAGAGGGACTTGTTCCTCAACCAACTTCAAAATCTCTCCATGAAGGAAAATGAAACCGTAAGTGAGCTACATAGCTGGTTCAAGGAAGTCCTCAATGGTCTTCATTCCATTGATGAAAAGGTCGAAAATCGCGACCTTGTGAGGTATGTGTTGAAAGCATTTCCAAGGAATGCTTTGTGGCCATCCATGGTGGATGCCTACAAAGTTTCCAAGGATTTATCAATTGTTAAACTAGATGATTTGTTTTGTGAAATGGAATTGCATGAAATGGCTAACAAAGGACCCAAGGAAAAGAGGATTGCCTTAGTTGCAGGGGAAAGATCCAACATGAAGAAGAAGGAGAAGGAAGTCTCTTCATCCTCATCCGAATCCGAATTCGATTCCGAGGAAGATGGCAGCGGGTCTTCTTCCTCCGAGATGGCAAATTTTGTGAGAAGGATGATAAGAAGGGGTCGACGCTTCAAGGGTAAAGGTAACCCTAGTGAAGCTAAAGTTGATAAGTCTAATGCTTCTTGTTATGAGTGTCGTAGGAAAGGGCTCTTCAAGAGTGAATGCCCAAAGCTAAAGAAGAATGAGGAGAAATCCAAGAAGAAAGAGGAGAAATCAAAGAAGAAGAAGAAGACCTTGAAGGCCACTTGGGATGAATCCTCATCAAGTTCATCCGATGAAGAAAAGGAGGAGAAGAGCACACGGCATATGACACTCATGGCTCTTGGAGAATGCAGTGATGAATCCTCCGACTCCTCAAACGCGGCTTCATCATCTTCGGATGATGAAGAGGTAACCTCTCCCGAACTTGAGAAATGTTATAGAACTATTGCATGTTTCACCAATATGTTGAAAAAGTCAAAGAACAAGGTTAAATCATTACAATTAGAAATTGAACAATTGATGTCATCTAGGGATGAGAACATAGACGACTTGCATGTTGAAATGCTAAAGGATGAGATTAAATCTTTGAAAATTAAGATTGAACATTTGAAATCCTCTAGGGATGAGGATGTAGATGATCTACATGTAGAATTGTTAGAGGATGAAAATAAAACATTGAAGAGTGAAGTTGAGAGACTCAAGAATATTCTTGAGAAGTTCTCAACAAGCTCAAAGACCTTAGACATGATTTTGAATGCCCAAACGACAGTCTACAATAGGGGCGGTATTGGTTACCGACCCAAAGAACCTTCATTTGTGTCCTTGATGTCTAGGACTGATATGAGACAATCTAAGACACCCAAGGTTCAAAAGAAAGTTGTCAAGGCATGGGTGCCTAAGTCTTGTTTAGTAGATGCTTTAGGTCCCAAGGTTTGGGTACCTAAAACTTCCATTTTTCGAATTGTGTAGGTTATGATTGAGGGGGAGCATCTATCAACTTAGTTCGTTGATAGTGGGTGTGTTGGGACCGGGTGCATGTTGACAAGGATACGAGCTCGTAAATTTTAAAATATTTACGTGCAGCGGAAGAATTAGCATAAATAATTTCTCAAATTATTTTTAACCACGTATCTAGCATGCGACCTTATGATGTGTGGACATGATCATAAATTAAAATTTTACAGAAAAGTAAACTAATTTACTTTGTACCTCGCGTAACTCGAAGAAAGGGACGAGATCCAACCGTAGCGTCCCTTGGAAGCTCCACCTCTATTCGCGTCCACGCCGAGTTCTATTCGGGATGACTTCGCAAAGTCACGAGTTTTGTGCCAACGAGAACTACTAGATTCTCTAAAGGCACAACTAGAAGATCAAGAGAGAAGAAAGGAAACTAACCACCAAGAAACGGAATCTAAATTCCGGGAAGGAGGGAGTTGCAACCCGCTTCTTCTTCTTCTTCTTTGGCACCTCCTTGGTAGATGTTGCTCACGCCAACCTTGGAGGGGAGGATGGTGCGCCGGCCCTAGGGTGGGTGTGCGCCGGCCCTAGGGAGGGGAAGTGGGCGTCGGCCCTAGGGTGGGTGTGCGCCGGCCCTAGGGAGGGGAAGTGGGCGCCGACCCTAAGGGGAAGAGAGGGGAAGAGAATAAGAGAGAGAGGGAGAGAACTACTAGATCTCTTGATTACTCTATGTTAGGAATTCAAGGCTTGCCTTTGGTTCCTTTATATAGTAGCATCTCCCTTGCTAAGTCTCCCCTTTAACAGAATTAACGGAATAATTTTTCCTAAGAAATTTATCTTATAAATTTTCTTATGAATTATTCCGTTATGCTTAGTTTTATTATAACTAACTTTATAATAAAACAAATTCATCTCTCCTTTTATTATGGAATAAAATTTACAAGAAATTTATAAATTTTCTTATTATGGAAAAATCAATTCATAATTGATTTTATAAAATTAAAATAAACCATTCCATGGATCATTTTAATTTCCATAAAAAAGAATAAATTTCTATAAATTTCTTTATACAAATTTATTTATCCATAATTTATAAAACAAATCGCGCTAGATTTATTTTATTAATTAAACAAAATAAATTGGTTTCTCCCCAAGTGGTGGCCGGCCAAACCAAAGAGGGTTGGCACCCTCTTTGGCCGGCCAAACCGAGCCGAACCAATCGCGAATTAAACTCATTTAATTCGCCCAATAAGCCTTCAAAAGACTTAGCCATTTTTAGCTTCCGTTGCGCCTCTGATTGACTCAGATTCGACTTATTTCTCTTGATCGGAAAATCTAATTTTCAACTCGTTTTAAATCCCTCGGATTACTCGTAGTGCGTGTGACTAAATAGACTTTCGATTTATGTTGGCCGTCTATAATTAACTAATTATAGAACGATCATGAGTGGCACCTAGTAATACATCATGACCCCCAATTAATCGAAAGATCAACGGTTGACCTTAGAAATAATTCTGAAACCCTTCAGCAGCTCTAATGAATCGTGCCTCATTCCCTTCACCATCTTATACCCACTTGGTTCAGGACATGGTCTATGTGTGTCAGTCCCCACTAGGCTAACTACGCCACACCTAGCCCAAGTAATGTCTTTCTCGTCCTTTGGATTTCTAATTACTCTCATGTATTTAAGAGACTCATACTCTAAACATGATATGCTCTGGCCAGAGGCTTTGAGTAACAATCCGACGATAGGCCTGGGTATACATCTCCTCGCAAGGAGTGGTGAATCCTTTGTAGGCTGCTCAAACATCTGCGGGCACTTCGGCTTATACCCAATCATCCTAGGTCCACACCTCCTAGGAGATGCTTGCTTAAGATGTTAAAGTATAAGTCTCCATGACCAAGATGACTTGAACACCGCAAGTCAAAGGAACATCGCACTTAAGCTGCAGTAAGAACTTCATTGACATATCTATATAGATTACCATATGAAGTTTTACAGCTAGTCACTCCAATGAACTAGTTCCCTTAACTAGCATCCATGTTTATCTTCGGACATCCCAATGTCACCAGCCAGTGAGAATCAGCTGATTAGAGAATAATCCATGCTAGTCTCAACAGAATTGATAATGTCCGTTTTTATCAATTCATCGACTAGGGATATTTTCAATACTTCACAATTGCACATTTAGAGATAATCACTAGTTGTGATCCCATCACAAATTCTCTTATGCTGTGAATTGTATTGCGGACATTCAGTAGATGAGTTTAAGATTCCAATCAAATACATAATTATGTATACTCAAATAGTAAATTATCATTTATTAAAATAAATGTTTACAATCATAAGGCGATTGCCTTAGGACACTTCTCTCATATCACTAACAAACTCCCACTTGGCCTAATGCCAATCGCTACGGTATCCAATACCACAGGCTCTAACATGACCCTCAAACTTGCTTTGAGGCAAGGCCTTAGTTAAAGGATCCGCTAAATTCCTTTTAGTGGGAATTTTCTCAATTTGTATATCATTCCTACTTATAATCTCTCTGATCAGATGATAGCGGCGAAGCACGTGTTTGGATCGCTAATGAGACCTTGGTTCCTTTGCTTGTGCAATAGCTCCATTGTTGTCGCAATAAACCGGTATTGCTTCATCAATGGTTGGAACCACATCAAGTTCTGAGACGAACTTCTTGATCCAAACTGCTTCCGTGGTAGAATCCGCTACGGTGTCTTGTTTGGAACTCTTCCAACTTATTGCGCCTCCATTCAAAGTAAATACGTATCCAGATTGAGATTTGGAGTCATCCTTATCTCTCTGGAAACTGGCATCTGTATACCCACGTATTACCATATCTCCTTCTCCATATATTAGGAACACATCCTTAGTTCTTCTTAAGTACTTAAGGATTGTCTTGACAGCCGCCCAATGATCCATTCCTGGATCCGACTGGTATCTTCTTGTGACGCTCAAAGCATACGATACATCGGGCCTTGTATATAACATAGCATACATGATAGATCCTATCGCGGATGCATAAGGAATCTTATTCATGCAAATCCTCTCGTCTTCTGTGCGCGGACACATAGACTTTGAAAGGTTGATCCCATGCCTGATGGGAAGGTAACCTTTCTTGGATTCCGACATGCTAAACCTTTTTAGCACTCGGTCTATATACGTAGACTGCGAAAGACCAAGCAACCGTTTTGATCTATCTCTATAGATTCTAATCCCAAGGATATAGGTTGCTTCTCCCAGGTCTTTCATGCAGAAAGTTTTGGACAATCAAATTTTAACTGTCTGTAAAACTGATATATCGTTTCCTATAAGTAATATGTCATCGACATATAATACTAGGAATACGACTGCACTCCCACTAACCTTCTTGTACACACAATGTTTGTCAGGATTTTGTGAGAAATCAAACTCTTTGATTGTCTCATCAAAACGGATGTTCCAGCTCCTAGATGCTTGCTTCAGTTCATATATGGATCGTCGAAGCTTGCATACTTTGGTTTTATCAACCGATGTGAAGCCTTCAGGTTGTATCATGTATACATCCTCAAGCAGGTTTCCATTAAGGAAAGTTGTTTTCACATCCATTTGTCATATCTCATAATCATAATGAGCCGCTATGGCTAGGAGCATCCGAATGGATTTAAGCATAACTACTGGCGAATAGGTTTCGTCATAATCAATTCCTTGTTTTTGACGGTATCCTTTTGCCACTAATCTAGCCTTAAAGGTAACTACTGTTGGTGCAGTTTGCACTAACGGTCAAACTCGGGTTTTGATGTATGACAAAGTGGTTAAAGTTAGGGTTGTGTGTGTTTAACCTCTTTACCAAGTGTGCAGGATTGAAAGACTTAGGACCAGACACCAGGCTGAAGTCCAGGATGGTTGAGTCCTGGCGGGAAGTCCAGTTGGGTCCGCGGGACCTGACAACTGGCTGAAGACCAAGTTGGTTGAGACTTGGCAAGAAGACCAAAGTGGTTGAGCCTTGGCAGGAAGTCCTGGTAGGATCAAGAAGTCAAGTAGAACTGCACAATGGGTAAGTAAGGTAAGTCACTGGAGGAGCGACCCAGTGAGGACGAGTCCAATCTTGGACTTTAGGCGCGGTCCAACTTAGACCCATTTAGGTGATCTAAGTTGAGTCCTGGTTAGATCCTGGTCTGGGAGACAGGACCTAATTAACTTAGAATTATATCTTATTTTAGTCCATATAAAATTGTGCTATCCTTGTTTTGGACTAACCCTGGATGCAGGACCGAAGGACTGTGTTTCTGCAGCTCAGAGAGCCTCAAAGGAGTGAGGCCGTAGCTGAGCAGGGCGCCCCGGATGTGTCGGGCGCCCCAGAGTCAACCCAAAGTCAGCGGAGAGGTAAACGCCCCGACAGCAGCGCAATTGGGGGCGCCCCGCATGTCTCGGGCGCCCACTGTGCCACGCCACTGAAGGCGGCTGCAGCTCACCCTCGCGAAGCCAGAAGATGGGATTTTGACCGGTCAATCGGGCGCCCCGCGCGCGTCGGGCGCCCCAGTCAAAAGCAATCCCGAAGTAGACGAGATTAGCTCTGACCGGAGCATCGCCGGATCTACAGCCACGTGGGGGGCGCCCCGAGCATGTCGGGCGCCCCCTGCCCTATATAAAGAGGGCCTCGACCCTCTTCAAAGAACAACATTCTTTTCAAAGCCTTCAAGTTCTTCTACGCTCGCGCCTTGCTCCGGAAACGCTACACTTCGAGCCAACGACGTCCCGCTGCCCCGAAAGAGTCGACCTACTCCGGACGTCGGTAAAAAGAAGAATTTCTTTTAATACTTTATTGCACTTAATTACTTGAAAGTGTGGGGTTGTCACACTTTCATTTCATTTGTACTCGCCTACTCTATCGGGGTTGACCGATAGAGAGTTTTAGTAGATTGCCCAACGGAAAGGTCCGAGGGACCTGGGCCTTCGAGTAGGAGTCGCCGAAGGCTCCGAACGAAGTAAAAATCGTTCGTGTTTGCGTGTTTGTTTTTCGTCTCTTTCATTTCCGCTGTGCACGCTCTTTAAAGCACTCTGATTTAATTTTTTAAAAGTCACGTGATTCACCCCCCTCTCACGTGCATCGATCTTACAAGTGGTATCAGAGCCTGGTACGCTCTGTATCGGTGCAACCACCATAAGAGCCGGGGGAAATCCAGTTTTTTTTCGAGTTTTGGTTTTTCGCTACACTTGATCTAAATTAGGTATTGTTGCCTAGATTTGGATTACTTTTTCCGTTCGTTTGATTTTACTTGAATCTGGTGCAACACCGTTCAAGTTGCTTTTTAGTTAGTTTATCATTTCCCGCACTACTAATCCAAGACCCAGTCTTGGGATATTTTTTCTACTTTTATTTCGTGTGCACAGAAGTTAAATGGCCCAAGGTGAAGGCTATAGCACTGCTCGCCCTCCCCTCTTTAATGGGGAAGACTTTCCCTACTGGAAGAGAAGGATGGAGGTGTATCTGAAGACCGACATGGATCAGTGGTTTGCAGTTCAAACAGGCTACACACCGCCAATGGATGAGGGAAATAATGCTCCACTAAGGCCCGACAGATGGAACTCAGAAATGAAGAAAAAGGCTCAGACCGAGTTCAAAGCCCAGAACACCCTCCAGTGCGGACTTACCAAAGAGGAGCTAAACAGAATTGGACCAACCGACTCAGCAAAGGAGCTATGGGACAAATTAATTGAACTACATGAAGGCACCTCTGATGCCAAGGTAACAAAAAGGGATTTACTCTTAAATAAGTTATTTAATATAAAAATGCAGGAAGGAGAATCTGCTAGCCAACTCCACGCCCGGATCAAGGACATACTGAATGGACTCCACATGATCGGGCACAAACAGGAGAACCGGGACATTATAAGGTACGCTTTAAATGCATTCCCTAGAAATTCACTATGGGCATCTATTATAGATGCCTATAAAATTTCTAGGAACCTTTCTAAAATTAATTTAGATGAATTGTTTTGTGAATTAGAACTGCACGAACAGACTAACGCCAAGGCCGAGAAAGGGCTAGCTTTATTTGCAGGTTCACCAAAGGAAGCCAAATCAAAGAGAAAAGTCCAAGAAGAACCTGAAGATGAGTCAGGCTCTGATGAAGAAGAACAACTGGTGAACTTGGTAAGAAAAATGTTCACCAGAAGGAAGAACAAACTTTCAAAGAAGGATATTCAAAAGGTGATGAAGCCCTACAGCACTGAAGGTAAAAGCAAAAAGATCTGCTTCGGCTGTAACAGAAAAGGGCACTTCAAACATGAATGCCCTTACAAGAAAGAGGACCAACCCACTAAGAACAAAAAGAAGAAGGCTCTTCAAGCCACGTGGGATGAAAGCTCGGACGATTCCGACGATGAACAACCGAAGAATGCAAGCTACCTCGCACTGATGGCAACCGGACCAGAATCGGACTCGGAGCAAGACGAGGATTCCGAATACGAGTCGAGTCAAGAGATCGGACTCTTTTCGGACGACTCGACTAAGGTATATTTAGATTCAGTAAATAAAAAGTTCTTTAAAATTATTTCTGTTTTAAATAAAAAATTGCTTGAATCTGAATCTAGAAATGACCAGCTTCTTAAGGAAAATCAAGACCTTAAGGAGCAATTAATTAATACCATAACATTAACTGAACAAACTAAAAATCAAAAATTAATTGAGCTTGAAACTGAAAACTTAACCCTAAAGGGTGAAGTCCTAAAACTTAAGGATCTACTAGCAACTTTCACAACCCGATCCAAGAACCTTGACCTTATTCTTGGATCACAAAAGGGCATGTACAACAAATCTGGGATTGGATATAAATCAAGATCGAACCAAAGATCTTTTATCTCCTTTATCCACCCCCGCAAAAATCAACGAAAAGCGTGGGTTCCGAAAGCTTATCTAACAAAGCAAGTAGGTCAGAATCAATTTTATGTCCCAAAAAGGGACATCCATTACATTGACCCTAAACACCCAGTCTACAATTTAGGGGGAGGCTCCAAACTAGTTGGCACCTTAAAATCAGCCTCTGCCCAGGTGGGCACTTAGGATTAGCTTCAAAGTTAATTTGAATCTTGTACTATTTAGTACCAAGGTTTTCAATGAGTAAGTTAAAAGTTCAACTTCTTTAAGCGTCTTTGCCTAGAAAATGGTTGTTGCTCCAATAAGGCTTCGGCCAAAGAAGGCCACTGTGCCTCGCCATGGCCTGGAAGCCAATTATTGAAGTGTACTTTTAAATTACTACTTGTTAAACTTGGATCTAACACAAGGTCAAGTTAACTTTTCTAATCAAACTCAAAATCATCTCACAAAATCATAAGACTCCATTGATTGATAACTTAGACCGAGTGAGATGAATAAGGATAACCAAATTCAAATTAAAATTAAAATTCAAATTCAAATTAAAATTAAAATTAAAATTAAAATTAAAATTCAAATTAAAATTAAAATTAAAATTAAAATTCAAATTCAAATTAAAATTAAAATTCAAATTCAAATTCAAATTAAAATTAAAATTCAAATTAAAATTAAAATTAAAATTAAAATTAAAATTAAAATTAAAATTAAAATTAAAATTAAAATTCAAATTCAAATTAAAATTAAAATTAAAATTAAAATTCAAATTAAAATTAAAATTAAAATTCAAATTAAAATTAAAATTAAAATTCAAATTAAAATTCAAATTAAAATTCAAATTAAAATTCAAATTAAAATTAAAATTAAAATTAAAATTAAAATTAAAATTAAAATTCAAATTAAAATTCAAAATCAAAATTAACATAACTCAAATTCAAAATTCAAACTCAAGTTTTTAAATCTTCTTAGATTTTTTTTTAAAAAAAAACTCAACCTAAGGTCTAAACCTTTTACTTAACTGTAGGAAAACAAATGGATTATTGACAGTGGATGCTCCAGACACATGACTGGGAATCCCACCAAATTTACAGAACTCAAGTACAAAAGACTAGGGACCGTTGCTTTTGGAAACAACGGTAAACTTAAGGTAATTGGCCTAGGCAATATTGAACTTGAGTCTGATTTCATAATAACAAATGTATTACTTGTTGAGAATTTTAACTTCAATTTACTAAGCATTAGCCAATTGTGTGACACTGGTTATAAGGTTAGGTTCCTATCAAATAACTCTGATCAAACCACCTACCAACCAATTGACTTTGTTAGATCCAGTACTGACCCTGATGAAAGGCCAATTGAGGACCAAAACGATGATCTAACTGAACCCACACCTGAAACTGAACCTAACCAACCCAGAACTGTACGAGTTAGCTCAGCCCACCCAACTAATCAAATCTTAGGTGATCCAGAACTAAGGGTTCAAACTAGATCAGCTTTTAGGAACCTTAGTCAAATTGCCTTGATTTCAAAAATTGAACCCAAGTCTATAGAAGAGTCTTTACTTGACCCTGATTGGATCATAGCCATGCAGGAAGAGTTAGCCCAATTTGAACGTACTCAAGTCTGGGATTTAGTACCCCTACCTAAAGGCAAGAAATTTATTGAAACTAAATGGGTCTTTAGGAATAAACTTAACGAACAAGGAGAAACAGTAAGGAATAAGGCTAGGCTAGTAGCTAAGGGGTTTAGCCAAGTAGAAGGTCTTGATTATGATGAAACCTATGCCCCTGTAGCTAGACTTGAATCCATTAGAATGCTCTTAAGTTATGCAGCCCATAAGGGATTTAAGCTTTTTCAAATGGATGTTAAGTCAGCCTTCCTAAATGGCCTAATTAAAGAAGAGGTTTATGTAGGTCAACCCCCTGGTTTTGAAAGCTTAGAACACCCTGACTATGTCTTTAGACTTAAGAAAGCCTTATATGGACTTAAGCAAGCCCCTAGGGCCTGGTATGAAAGACTGTCTAACTACTTAGTTTCTAAAGGCTTTAACCAAGGCAAAATTGACCCAACACTATTTGTTAAAACTTTAAAAACTGATATTTTTATAGCTCAAGTATATGTAGATGATATAGTATTTGGCTCAACTAACTCAAACTTTTTACAAGATTTTATAACGGTAATGGAAAATGAATTTGAAATGAGTTTAGTAGGTCAATTAACTTTCTTTTTGGGGCTACAAATAAAACAGACTAGTGAGGGTACTTTTGTCTATCAACAAAAATACACTAAAGAATTACTTAGAAAATTTGGAATGGATAGTGCTAAAGAAATTAAGACACCTATGGCTACCAATCAAACTATTGATAGTGACACAAATGGCAAACCTGTTGACCTTAAGTATTATAGAAGTGCTATAGGTAGCTTACTTTACCTAACTGCAAGTCGACCTGATATTCTCTTTGCAGTTAGTATGTGTGCTAGATATCAAACATGTGCTAAAGAATCACATCTAACCCTAGTTAAAAGGATATTTAGGTATCTCAAAGGGACAGAAAGTTTAGGAATTTGGTACCCTAGAACAGCCCAGTTTGAACTTATTGGATATTCTGACTCCGATTATGCTGGCTGTAAATTAGACAGAAAAAGTACCAGTGGTGGATGCCAACTTCTAGGACCCTCACTAGTTAGTTGGTTTAGTAGAAAACAACACTGTGTTGCCCTATCCACCACTGAAGCTGAGTACATAGCAATGGGTGAATGTGTAGCCCAACTACTTTGGATGATGCATACCTTAAAAGATTTTAACTTAGATTTTAAGAAAGTAAAAATTTTTATAGATAACCTAAGTTCAATCAATTTAACCAAAAACCCAATCCACCACTCTAGGACCAAACATATAGAAATCAAACACCATTTTGTCAGAGATCATGTAAATAAAGGAGAAATTGAACTTAACCATGTTGAATCCAAGTCTAACCTAGCTGATATATTTACCAAACCACTTCCTGAATCTGAATTTAGCAACTTGAGAAGATTAATAGGAATGTGTGTTATAGACTAGGACTGACCTGATAAGCTTAAGTTAACTTTTTCAGTTTGTGAGTTTAAACACATGGACTTTTTCAAACTTGTTTTTCAAAGTTTATTATATTTCAAAATTTAACTTAAACACGAACTTTTCAAATGTGGTTTTCAAAAACATTTATTGTCTTTCAAAATCTGATTTTCAAAACTGGCAGACTTAGCCTAAGCTTGACCCCTAGAATTGCATGAACCTATAGATTTAGGTAGCCGCATCTCACAAAACACATTAAGATTACCTTGTTTGTGTTTGCAAAAACATAGAACGGTTGTGAGATGCATAGGACTCTGCCTGGACTTCCGAATGCTTAAGTCAGTGCATCACAGTAAGTCTGGGCGTAAAACACCAACGTTACAGTGATCAAGTCAAGTAGTCTTGCACTAAAATCTGAGCCAGACATTATTACTTGACTTGACTAACTCAGTGAACACTACTATTATCTAGATAGTTAGTCAGTAACTAGAGTTAGACATATGAAAAGGGACCACAATCATTACTTGGTCCAGGGGGAGCTAAGGTCAAAACACTTTTTCAAAATGTCTTTTGAAAATTGTGATAAATATTGATCCCTAAAATTTTTTTTAAGATTGATATTATATTTTCTAAAAAAAAAAAAATTTAAAAGCTAAGTTAATAAATTTAAGACTAGTTTTTTTTCTAACACTTAGCCTATATTTCTACTCCCTTAAAAGTTATTATGCTTATAAATAGTTCCTTGCAATTCCTATTTAGCATTGAAAAATCCGTATTTTTGGGTCTTGCAAATCTCCTTTTTCAAATTAACTTTAAAATAAAAACACTTATGTTTTTTGAAAATCCACTATTAGCTTATTCTTATACTAGAAAGTATCAAAATATTTTGATTGATTTACTTCCAAAAATGATTCTTTTGAAATATTTTTATTTGTAGTTTGGATATCCCTAAGACATAATAGAATGTTTACCTTGCCATTGACAAGGAATTCTAAGGGCTTGTCAAGTTAAGGGGGAGTTCAAACTAACTTGGAAAATTAATTTTAAGAATAGTTGGAAAATTAACTTGGAAAACTAACTTTGAAAATATTTCTAATTCATTTGAAAAATAATGTTGTTGAAAACTAATTGTTAGTTTTGAAAGCTAAGTTAATTGATTTAGGGGGAGTTCCTTTTTTTTACTTAGGCTATTTATCTTACTTAATCTATTTTGCCTAAGTCTAGTTTTCCCTATCACTTAGCTTTGGATCCTACTCTCCGTAACTTGATATACGTATGTTTTTTTGATGAATGACAAAGGGGGAGAGTAGGGTTAAAGCTTAGAAAATTCTATTTGCTACTTAATCTTGCACCATGTACTTTCATGCTTATCTTTTATTTACTTGCATGTATCTGCTAGTTTTTCTTTAACTTTAACCTGAGTTGTCACTACATCAAAAAGGGGGAGATTGTTGGTGCAGTTTGCACTAACGGTCAAACTCGGGTTTTGATGTATGACAAAGTGGTTAAAGTTAGGGTTGTGTGTGTTTAACCTCTTTACCAAGTGTGCAGGATTGAAAGACTTAGGACCAGACACCAGGCTGAAGTCCAGGATGGTTGAGTCCTGGCGGGAAGTCCAGTTGCCTGACAACTGGCTGAAGACCAAGTTGGTTGAGACTTGGCAAGAAGACCAAGGTGGTTGAGCCTTGGCAGGAAGTCCTGGTAGGATCAAGAAGTCAAGTAGAACTGCACAATGGGTAAGTAAGGTAAGTCACTGGAGGAGCGACCCAGTGAGGACGAGTCCAATCTTGGACTTTAGGCGCGGTCCAACTTAGACCCATTTAGGTGATCTAAGTTGAGTCCTGGTTAGATCCTGGTCTGGGAGACAGGATCTAATTAACTTAGAATTATATCTTATTTTAGTCCATATAAAATTGTGCTATCCTTGTTTTGGACTAACCCTGGATGCAGGACCGAAGGACTGTGTTTCTGCAGCTCAGAGAGCCTCAAAGGAGTGAGGCCGTAGCTGAGCAGGGCGCCCCGGATGTGTCGGGCGCCCCAGAGTCAACCCAAAGTCAGCGGAGAGGTAAACGCCCCGACAGCAGCGCAATTGGGGGCGCCCCGCATGTCTCGGGCGCCCACTGTGCCACGCTACTGAAGGCGGCTGCAGCTCACCCTCGCGAAGCCAGAAGATGGGATTTTGACCGGTCAATCGGGCGCCCCGCGCGCGTCGGGCGCCCCAGTCAAAAGCAATCCCGAAGTAGACGAGATTAGCTCTGACCGGAGCATCGCCGGATCTACAGCCACGTGGGGGGCGCCCCGAGCATGTCGGGCGCCCCCTGCCCTATATAATGAGGGCCTCGACCCTCTTCAAAGAACAACATTCTTTTCAAAGCCTTCAAGTTCTTCTACGCTCGCGCCTTGCTCCGGAAACGCTACACTTCGAGCCGACGACGTCCCGCTGCCCCGAAAGAGTCGACCTACTCCGGACGTCAGTAAAAAGAAGAATTTCTTTTAATACTTTATTGCACTTAATTACTTGAAAGTGTGGGGTTGTCACACTTTCATTTCATTTGTACTCGCCTACTCTATCGGGGTTGACCGATAGAGAGTTTTAGTAGATTGCCCAACGGAAAGGTCCGAGGGACCTGGGCCTTCGAGTAGGAGTCGCCGAAGGCTCCGAACGAAGTAAAAATCGTTCGTGTTTGCGTGTTTGTTTTTCGTCTCTTTCATTTCCGCTGTGCACGCTCTTTAAAGCACTCTGATTTAATTTTTTAAAAGTCACGTGATTCACCCCCCTCTCACGTGCATCGATCTTACAACTACATTACCTTCCATGTCGGTTTTCTTCTTGAAAACCCACTTGCACCCTATGGGCTTGATCCCTTCAGGTGGGTTAACCAAGTCCCATACTCGATTTTCGTACATGGAATCCATTTCCGACTTCATGGCTTCGAGCCATTTGTCCCTTTCTGAACATTTCAGAACATCTTCATAACTGATAGGTTCGTCATCGCTTATGAGTAACACGTCATTCGATTCACTTATGAGAAATCCGTATCTCTCAGGAATATTGCGTGTCCTATCAGATCTACGAAGAGGTGGTGTTGTTTTAGGTTCAACTGATAGCTCATCATTATGAGTTATTGGTTGTGGGTCTAGACTAGGTGTCTCTGTAATGTCTATTGGAGTTTCTTGAACTTCATCAAGTTCAATGCCACTCCCACTGTTTTCTTGTAAAAGAAATTCTTTTTCCAGAAATACAGCATGCCTTGAAACAAACACCTTTTGTTCCAAGGGATGATAGAATTGGTAACCCTTCGTTTCCTTAGGGTATCCAATAAATAGACATTTATCAGACTTAGCATCCAATTTGTCTGATACAATCCGCTTCACATAAGCAGGACAACCCCATATCTTAAGGTGAGTTAAGTGAGGTTTCTTACTATTCCATGTCTCATATGGAGTAGTAGAGACTACCTTGGTCGGGACTCTGTTTAGCAAGTAAACAGCTGTCTTAAGTGCATAGCCCCCAAAAGGATTTTGGAAGAGTTGCATGATTCATCATCGACCTAACCATGTCCATTAAGGTTCGGTTGCGCCTCTCAGATACACCATTATGCTGTGGTGTATACGGCGGAGTCTATTGGGACAATATCCCATTGTCCTTAAGATAATCTTGAAACTCTTGACTTAAGTATTCACCACCTCGATCGGATCGAAGTATCTTAATACTTTTGCCAAGCTGTTTCTCTACTTCATTTCTGAACTCTTTGAATTTCTCAAAAGCTTCAGATTTGTGTTTCATCAAGAACACATACCCGAATCATGAGTGATCATCGATAAAGGTGATGAAGTAGCTATAGCCTCCTTGTGCAAGAGTTGACATTGGTCCACATACATCAGTATGTATTAGACCAAGCAATTCTCCCACTGGATTACCTTTTCCAGAAAAGGGTAATTTGGTCATCTTGCCTTTTAAGCATGATTCGCATGTATCAAATGAACCGGGTTCAAATGATTCCAGAATTTCACATCGGTGTAATTCGGTCATGCATTTCTTACTTACATGGCTAAGACGGCAATGCCAAGTGTAGGAGTCTATTCGATTATCTATTCGAGCACGTTTGTTGCTAACTTCGATATTGAAAACGTCATTGGATAAATCTAACGTGTAGATACCATTGCACAAAGTTCCATTCCCATAAAGAACGTCATTTAAAGTTATGTAACAACAATTGTTACTAAAAGTTAAATGATAACTCTTTTCATTCAAACATGAAATAGATACAATGTTCTTTATTAACGAAGGAACAAAATAACAATTATCCAATTCTAAGATACGTCCAGTGGGGAGCTTTAGCAAATCTGTTCCGATGGTAACAGCAGCAATCTTTGCTCCATTTCCAACTCGCAAATTTGCTTCTCCTTTGACGAGTCTTCTTCTATTCCTTAGCCCCTGTATGTCATTACATATATGTGAGCTACACCCAGTATCAAGTACCCAGGTATTTGAGGAAATAGAGTGACATTCAATAACGAAGATACCTGAAGAGGATGGGGCATCGGATGCCTTATTCTTCAAGGACTCAAGATAAACCTTGCAGTTTCTTCGCCAGTGACCCTCCTTGCCACAGTGATGGCAAGTTCCTTTTGGTTTCTTTTCAGTCTTTTTGGCCTTTTTCTTCTTCCCTTTATTCTGTTCTTTGGCTTTCCTCTTAGAACCATTCTTCGAGGAACCAACTAACAGTACCGTCTTTTGATCCGGCTTTACAGAAGGCTCCACAGTCTTCAGCAGGTTGAGCAACTCAGGAATGGTAGTCTCTAGTTTGTTCATCCGATAGTTCATCACAAATTGTGAATAACTTTTGGGCAAACAACTCAGAATTAAGTCAATACTTAGTTCATGATCCATTGTAAAACCGAGTGTGCTCAGTCGCTCAATGTACCCCAACATCTTTAACACAAACTGCGAGGCAGAAGTGCCTTCCTGCATATTAGTGGTGAAGAGGAGTCTGGAGACTTCGAACCTTTCGGATCTCGCCTGCTCTTCAAACAACTCATGAAGATGGAAGATGATGGTATAAGCATCCATATGCTCATGCTGCTTTTGCAACTCAGGTACCATAGAGGCTAGCATGATGCAACTCGCAAGTTCAGAATCGGTCACATGTTTCTGATAGGCCACTAGCTGGTCTGGAGTTGCACCTTCCGGAGGATGGTTGGGAAGTTGATCTTCAAGGACATAGGCAAGTTTCTCTGCCTTGAGGACTATCCTCAGGTTTCGAAGTCAATCCATGAAGTTCGGCCCGGTCAGTTTATTGGTGTCCAAAATGGAACGCAAGTTTAGAGAAGACATGATCGAGTGATTAACCTAGAAATACAAATTGAGCTTATGTGAGAAGAATGATAAAGAATGTATCAATATACATTAATTAAAAATCCTATTTATTTTTCAAATTGAATAATCCTTTTTATCAATTCGGGAGATTGTAGGAACATCTCCAAATAGGTTGATATCCAACCATAGATAAGAACAACCATGGCTGTGGCCATCAAGTATTCTTAGCTATGAAGGTAGGTAATTATACCGATTACATATCACATATATGTAACTATCACTTTATGCTATCAACTAATTGAATGTTTGAATAAATCATTGGGTTGTTAACTCATTAACAAGTATGCGACATTATACATAGCACCCAACTGCACCTCTCTTTGCATCGACCTTGGCTGTGGCACAACAAATCTATGCTCCAAGCTTAAAGCTGACCCATTAATCAAGAAATAGTTTTAATATGGTTGGAGCTCATTCAACCGTTTAGTCAGGCTTGGATGTGTCCAACAACCAAAACTAAGGATTGACCTCTGACTCCAACTATATTATTCGTAAACTAATTCCATGGTTTGAACATGTTGAGGTTCAAGCCGGGCATGGATGTGTCCATCAACCCAAACGAGAAACAAAACTCCGATTCTAACCATATTAATGGAAGGTGTTGGCTTTAATATTTTGTAAGGGGTTTTGGGTCTCATCCTTTTTTTTCTAAGCACATTCATGACATATAATTATGTCATGACTAACGATTTCCTTAATAAAGTATGTATGTGACTTAATTTATCAAGTCCTATGAATTGAATTAGGAACTGGATTTCCTAATTCTAATTTCATACTTTATTAAAGGAATTGTTTTGGGAAACAATTTCCTAAATTGTCATAATCAATTTCGGAAATAATATATTTAAGACTTTGATTTCTCTAAATCAAATCTTATTAAATTAAGAGACAATTCCCTTAATTCAACCACATATTATTTTCATGAAAATCTCATTTAAGAAACTCTATAGGAAACCATTTTCCTAATTAATTTTGGAGACAACAATATGTAAGAGCATCACCTCTTAAATCATATTTTATTCATGGATTTAATTAATTACAACAAATCGTTTTCTAAGGCTGGCTCCCCGAGGCTCAGATACCCAAAGAAAAGTAATTTGTCGTAAATCCAATTTGGTCCGCTTCGGAAGCGTAACCAAATTAAACATGACAATTTCATTTAAAATTGGGAAATTAAATTACAACAACTAACTTTAAATTGGACGGCTCCCCGAGGCTCAATCCAAAATAAAGAATTTTGTTGTCAATTTAAAAACCAATTCAAATTTAATGTCAATTAATTGTCCATAAATTTGTCTAGACTTTCTTGAAAGAAAGTGCCCAAAATTGTGAGATTTCATAATAGGTTTTCAAATAATTGTAAGTTTCTGGTACAAAGAAAACTTACATATTTCCAAAGTTGGAAAATTTCTAAAATAGAAAATTTCCAAGATTGGAAAGTTTCCAAAGATGGGAAGTTTTCACAATTATTATAAAATTTCAGAAACTAGGAAATTTCAAACGTTTGCGAAATTTTATGAGGATTTCCAAACTTTGAAATTCCTAAATCTAAAATTTATTATAATTGGAAAGTTTCCATAATTGAAAATTTTTCCAAAATTGAGATCATGACAAAGTTTTTCGCAAAACAATTTTATGATTATGTCGAACACTAACCGGCTCTGATACCACTGTTGGGACCGGGTGCATGTTGACAAGGATACGGGTTCGTAAATTTTAAAATATTTACGTGCAGCGGAAGAATTAGCATAAATAATTTCTCAAATTATTTTTAACCACGTATCTAGCATGCGACCTTATGATGTGTGGACATGATCATAAATTAAAATTTTGCGGAAAAGTAAACTAATTTACTTTGTACCTCGCGTAACTCGAAGAAAGGGACGAGATCCAACCGTAGCGTCCCTTGGAAGCTCCGCCTCTATTCGCGTCCACGCCGAGTTCTATTCGGGATGACTTCGCAAAGTCACGAGTTTTGTGCCGACGAGAACTACTA